>CAUJNA010001813.1:541524-554024 GCA_963377175.1 Effrenium voratum
ACGTGACATGGCTGTGGGTCAAAACCAATGGTACGATTTTGGGGTAGGTGCACCACCCATTTTAGTCTATGTTAGTGGGGATTGGGATGTTCACTGGGGGTACTTGACCCATGGCCACATCGGAGTTTGGACCGAGGAGCTGAGCGTCTCCTATGACAGCTCCATGAGTACCCTGCCGCCCTCGCCAGCGGGCTCAGAGATTGGACTTGTGGGGTCCTTGAGGGCAGTGCACATGGCCTCCTTGTTCTGGATTCGCAGGGGTGCTAAGCGATTTCGGCAACCTTCGTTTGCACGTACTAGCACGGTCATGGCTCTTGCAAGGATGGCGCGAGGAAAAGGGTTGCCTCCGCCCTCTGAGGGGCCGACACGAGAGCGAAGACACGGAGCAACGGATCGAGTCGGAGCCGTGGAGGCCCCAGCATCCCCTATAGGGTGACATTTGAACGGCGCTTCCCCAGCGAATCGTCGGGTTCCTTTGGTTGTTGTTTTAGGTGTTTAGCTGGTTTAGTGGGGGGTCCATTTAACCAACTAACCGTTACACTTTTAGCAGGGGATCTGAGCCGAGATTCTTGGCTTCGCGCAAAGTACCATTCCGGGAATGGGAGCCAGGTAAAAATATTTGAAAATCGATGGGAGATGCTCCTGGATTTGGCTTGCAGCCACTGCCTGCCTGGCTTGGGCCAAGGACTTCGCCAGATCAAACTCGTCTGACGTCAGGGGCTTGGAGCTGCTTGCGTTGTGGCAGTGGCTGTGACCTTGCTGTCGGTTCTACCCAGGTCAGTTTCGGGCATGAGTCCGGATTAACTAAGTTGCCTTTGTCATGTCTGGTGCTTGCAACTTTGCAAACGTGTGACAGAGTAAATTGGCTTAACGGTTCTCGCCCTTGAACTCCATGGTGTTGGTAAGTTATTGGACGCTCCCCGTAACGCGGTCCTTGAGAAATCAACTGCAATCTCCGCACGTGATTTGCATTGCATGTATGGTTGGAGCTGTCTCTTCCACAAGGAGTAAACAAGCACGGTGTCGTGCACACTGCTTCCATCATCCCTACGTCCATGGCCATCACAAGCACCGGCACCACCTCAGCCATTACCCTCCCACTGCTTTGGCTCATTGCCGCACCGCCACCGCCACCAGACAGCAGCAGTCCCGTTGTATGAGCGGTGGGGTCTGTGTGTGTGAGTCAAGTCATGTGAGCCACAATCAAAACCCAGGTAAGTGAAGGTTAGTAAGGGACGATCCCAGCCATAAATAGCTGCGGCCGTCTTCTTAGTTCTTTACATGGTTCTGGATCGACCATTTTCGTACCGGGTTTTGATTGTGACTCATGTTTGGCTGGCTAAGTAGACCAATGCATGCCAAATGTTGTTTGCCAATGGTACCGGCCTCATGTAATAGTAGCAATGAGTGCAACTGACAAATGCATATGACCGTGTCAGTGTGTGTGTGTGTGTGTTTGTGTTTGTGTTTGTGTTTGTGTTTGTGTTTGTGTTTGTGTGTGTGTTTGTGTTTGTGTTTGTGTTTTGTTTCTTTTTGTGTGTGTGTGTGTGTTTGTGTGTGTGTGTGTGTCTGTGTCTGTGTGTGCTGTGTTTCTGTGTGTGTGTGTGTGTCTGTGTGTGTGTGTGTCTGTGTGTGTCTGTGTGTGTCTGTGTGTGTCTGTGTGTTTGTCTGTGTGGGTGTGTGTTTGTGTGTGTGTGCGTGTGTGTGTGTGGGCCTTTTGCCAGCGGACCAGAAACCGCGCTTAACGCTCGCTTGACTGCTTCGCCCTAGCGCAATTGCTCCACTGCTTCGTTTTAACACTGCGCGCACGCCCGCCCGCCTGCTTCGTTATAGGACTGTGCGCACGCCTGACCATGGCATTCACACCCGACTGCTTTGTTATAGCACTGTGCACACGCCTGTTCACAATAAACGCACCCGCTTGACTGCTTCGTTATAGGACTGTGCGTAGGCCTGACCATGGCAAGCAGACCCGCTCGACTGCTTCGTTTTAACACTGCCCCCGCGCGCCTGACCAGGGTAAGCGCACCCGCTCGATTGCTCGTTTTAACACTGCGCGCGCGCCGGACCTGGTCAAGCTGCAAAGCATATGTCCGGAATTTGCTGCCTTGATGCAGCCCGCATGCCCTTTTGTATGTAAAGTCTTGGCAGTGGCGCTACGTCCTGCGCAAGCGAGATGTGGAGCAGCAGACGCAGGGAATGGGCGATACAATTTGCGTTTCGCCTCAGCCAAACGCAAATGTAGGGGAACAGTTTGTTCATGACTTTGTCCTCTTGGGCCAGTTTTGCGCTTTTGACGGATTCTGTCGGTTTTTGTCGGGAACTTGTCATGTTCAGCGTTTGGCTTTCGCTTTTGTTCGTTCCTTTTAGCTTAGCGCTTGCTGTTGTTGGTTGTGTCGTTTGTTGCTAGTTTTTGTTGGTTATTATTGTTCATCAACAGTTCAACAAGTGTGTGTTGGTTGTTCCTTTGTTTTTGTTTGTTTGTTTGCTTGTTTGTTTGCTTTGTTTGTTTGGGTCTTGGTTGGGTGGTATGTGTGTATTGTGTGTGTATGTAACGTGTATCTATGTATCTATGTCATGTATCTATGTAAGTTTGTAGTAGGTGTGTAAGTATGTATGTATGTATGTATGTATGTATGTATGTATGTATGTATGTATGTATGTATGTATGTATGTATGTATGTATGTATGTATGTATGTGTGTGTGTGTGTGTATGTGTGTATGTGGGTATGTGGGTATGTGTGTATGTGTGTGTATGCATGTATGTATGAGTATGAGTATGAGTACGAGTACGAGTACGAGTACGAGTACGAGTATGCATGTATGTATGCATGCATGTATGTATGTATGTATGTGTGTGTCATGACAATATTTTAGGCGTGACTTTGCCGGGGAGATCCAGACGTGAGATGCCGCAGTTGAGTTTCAATTTTCCCTCCCGGCGCATGGGTCACCAGCTACCGCACTGCGTGGCATGTAGGCCAACATAGAAAAATGTCAAGCCTTGTCGGCTGGTCTAAAGGGGCTGCTCCACTCATCTTGACATGAACCAGCAGCTGGCGCACTACTGGGCCAGCTGCTGATGCAAGACCAGTGGAACAGCCCCTCTAGACTGCTATGACCATTGACACCATCTTAGTCAATGGCCGGGAGCGCGCGAGGCAACATTAAATTTGCTTCAGATTACCAGGGTCAGGCATGCTCCGCAACTTTGACAATTTGAAATTTGAGTTGGACTGCAGCCGTTGCAGAGCCGATCAAGTCACACATGGTTGTCATCACTGCGCAACTCCGTGAGAAGCGGGAGAGGGCCATCGCAGTTGTCAAGACAAACCCCAACTAGGTAGTCTCACATCATATTAATTATAGTCGTCTTTGCGCATGGTCAGATCTTCAGACAAATGTTGTCTCCTAATGTTACGGTCAGATTGTCAGGCAAATTGCGTTTCCGCATAACTTTTACGGCCAGTGAGTAGTCTTATTTAAACTTAACTTCGAATTCATTAATAATTAAGATTGTGGGTCAGGTAAATTCTGTCGCTGCAGAGAACTAGCTAGAAGACTACTCTGATTTCGGCACGATTAGACTGTCAGGTCTCCGCAGAACTACGGTCCGGTACTACGGCTAGATTGTGAGTGTATTATAAGTGACGATCTGACCATAATTTTCGGGGACGTGATTTAACAATGATGACAATCTGACTGTAATTTTGCGGACTGACCGTAATTCTGCGGAGATCAAAGCTGATCACGATCTGACCGTAATTCTGCGGAGACTAAAGTTGATGACGATCTGACCGTAATTCTGCGGAGACTAAAATTGAACACGATCTGACCGTAATTCTGCGGAGACTCAAATTGACGACGGTCTGACCGTAATTCTGCAGGGACTAAAATTGATGACAATCTGACCGTAATTCTGCGGCGGCTTAAACTGAACACGATCTGACCGTAATTCTGCGGAGAATGATATTGATTACAATCTGACCGTAATTCTGCGGAGACTACTTATGATAGTTGATTACTGCGTTTTTCAGGCTTTTTGCCAAATGATTGCAGTCATCATGAAGTTCTTGACGATCTCACCGTAAATGCGTGTTTTGACAAAATTTGACAAATGTTAATTTTTGTGAAAATTTGTCAAAATGTGTCACATTTTTCTGCGGAGATGAAAATTGATTGACGATCTGACCGTTATTCTGCGGAGGCTAAAATTGAATACGATCTGACCGTAATTCTGCGGAGACTAAACTTTGACCGTAACTCTGCGGAGACTCAAATTGATGACGATCTGACCGTCATTCTGCGGAGACTAAAATTGATTACAGTCTGACCGCAAGTGTGCGGAGACTAAATTGACCGTAACTTTGCCGGATCAGCAGCCTCTGAGTGGTGCTGCTAAATAATATTTAAACTTTTCTTTGAACCTCAATCACTTGCCAGCCAATGTCACTGACTGACTGTGCCAGATGAAATGAACAATTTAAACCATTGTTTTGGCAACAATGAACCTTTGTCAGCGAGGGGCATCAGGCCTGACAAAGCTGATGTATTTTTTAGATTGGTGCCCAAACTTGCTGCATGCTGCTTGTCAGTCTGTGCCGGATTGTCAGCCTTGCGTTGAATTTTCGAGTGTTGATCGATATTACATGTCATGTGCAATTTGCAGCATTGTCGTGGCTAGCAGTGACCACAGTGACAGTGACCTGGCTCGACTTGTCAGGGATAAGCGAACAACAGCAGTAGCAGGAAAGACTCCAGGAACAGCAGCAAGCAGCAAGGAAAGACTTCAGGCAATAAGCGAATCAGACTTGGCATTGTTTGCTGTGTGATGTCTGACTTCATGGTAGACATTGCGGTCCTGTGCGCCTTGGTCTGTGCTACAAGCTCATATTTTACTTATTCTATATTCACTTCCTAAACCCTAAGCCGTAAAACCCTAAACCCTAAACCTAACTTCTAATTACTTTAATTTTTATTTTAAAAGTTAAAGCCAAAACGCTCGCGCCGGTGCGCCTAACACTGGGGCTTCTCGAAGCTTGTTTCCAAGTTCTGCGTGTGTCTTGCGAGCTTGTAAATCTGCTTCGCTGCTCGAACCCGAGTTCGGGGCGAAAAACTCACATTTTGCCGCGCGCTAAACTTTCGCTTCTCAGGCTGGGCCCTTTCGGCAGCGGCGGAGCCGTGGGCTCGGCGGGGCCCCGGGTGGCCCCTCCCTGGCGCGCGCTGTTGTTTTTCGTGGCCCCGTAGCGGTTTCAGGCTGCCGGGCGTAGTTTTTCGCGCCCCTGCCGTGGTTTTCCACTTCCGGCCATCGAAAACATGGTTCTGATGGACTCGCAGGATCAAAGCGCCCCTGCTGTGGCACGGCGATTGGAGTTGCTTCTGAAACGCTTCTGAGGGCTTGCGCGAGGGCAAGTTTCGCGCTCGCGCTGTTCCCTTGCAAACTTTGTCTGTAAAAAATTCCGGGTTTGCTTTCCTTCAGGCCCAAAATCCGTGGCTTCGGGCAAGGAAGTTGCTCTCCCTGCCGCGGCTTGTCAGCTGCTTCGTCGGTCGCCGCTTGCTGTTGCTCCCGACTTACGTAACTTTGCCGCGGCGCGCCCGCCGCTCGCCGCTCTTTTGTCGCGCTTGGTGTGTTGAGTGGCGCTGGCCGCGTGTGGAAGCTGGCGCTTGGAAGCGGGTCCTGGGTGGGTGGGATTAAGATCGAAACTTTTGATGTTCGCTTTGAAAAACCTACGGCTTGAAATCTTTGAACCCTAAACCCTAAACCCTGAACAGTAGTAGTTGTAGTTTAGTAGTTAGTAGTAGTAGTAGTAGTAGTAGTAGTAGTAGTAGTAGTAGTAGTAGCAGTAGTAGTAGTAGTAGTAGTAGTTTAGTAGTAGTTGAATAGTAGTTTAGTAGTAGTAGTAGCAGTAGTAGTAGTAGTAGTAGTAGTAGTAGTAGTAGTAGTAGTAGTAGTAGTAGTAGTAGTAGTGGGAGTGGTTTAGTAGTAGTAGTAGTAGCAGTAGTAGTAGTATTATGTTTTTGTTGTGTGTTGTTTGTTGATATTTATTTACTTTTGATTTACTTACTGCTGTCTGGTTGCTATTGAATTGTTGGTTGGTTGTGTTTTGTCTGTGTCTGTGTAAGCTTGGTTGTCCGCTACTGTTGTTGTATTTTGTTGTTGGTTGTTGCATTGTTGCTCGTGTTGTGTTTGTGTTGTTTGTTGTTAGGTTGTTGCTTGTTGTTGTTTGGTGGTTACTGTGTTGTTTGGCTGTCAATGTTTAGTTTTCTATTGTATTAGTGGTAGCGCATCATTGGGTGCCGTAGCTGGTTGAAATTCATTTTTTTTTTTATTTTTTGTTGGTTTTTGTCGGTTTCTATCAGTTTCTGTCGGTTTCTGTCGTTTTTTTTTCCCCCCCTTTTTTTTTTCTGGGGGCCTTTCGATCTGTTCACCTACGATCTGTTCCCCAAACTTGTTTAAACATTTTGGGAGGTTTTTGGGGGCTCAATGAGCATGTCGCTGGGGTGAAACGCAACTTTTTCAGAAAATCGGCAAAACACGAGCGCGAAATTCGGTCCGCCGGGTTGTTTGTGTGTGTGTGTGTGTGTGTGTGTGTGGGTGTGGGTGTGGGTGTGGGTGTGGGTGTGCGTGTGCGCGTGCGCGTGCGCGTGCGCGTGCGCGCGTGCGCGTGCGCGTGCGCGTGCGCGTGCGTGGGTGGGTGCGTGGGTGCGTGGGTGCGTGGGTGCGTGGGCGGGTGGGTGGGTGGGCGGGTGGGTGGGTGGGTGGGTGGGTGTGGGTGGGTGGTTGGGTGGGTGGTTGGGTGGGTGGTTGCGCGTTTGCGCGTTTGCTTGGTTGTGTGTGTGTGTTTGTTTGTGTTTGTGTGTTTGTGTTTGCGTATTTTCATATTTGCGTATTTGTTTGTGAGTGTGTTTTTGAGGTATGCTTTTGTTTGCATGCATGTTCGTGGTTGTGTTTTCCTGTGTGTTTGTTTGCGATCTTCGTGGGCATTCTCGATTCTTGTGGAAGTGCAAGAGTGCCAGGCCACACACAACAGCGGCTCCAAGCGTGGCTCGCCTGGATGGTGGCATGCAGTTCCAGAGTCGGCTGCATGCAGCAAACGTACAAGCGAATCAGATGCAAGTTGCATTTGCTAGCTGTGCGCATCCTTGACGCATGTTGGTGGATCCTGAAATGATCATCAGATGTCTCACGCAGACTGAGCACGTCTGGCTTGGCAGGTGACGTTGTACTCTGATATGGGATTTTTGTTCCGAGCAACCGGCTGATGCATGGAATATGTGGAAATGGGTATGCCAGAAGGCAAGTTTGGATCAGCTGCATTCTTTCAGGCTGCGTTGGCCACGAGGCTGGTGGAGCACGCAGGGCAGCTGCAAATGGGTTTGTGTCATACCGCTTGCGCCTTTCAGTTTGAATTGGCAGGGCAAAGAGCTGGGGCTGCCAAAGTGCCCTTCGTGCACTGCAGCTGTGGATTGCGATTGCTTGGGGTGCCATGTCATAGGTTCTGTTTTGGATCACGAGGGTCCGTTGAGCATTCGGGAGAACGTCATTTTGTGAGGGCAGGTTGTCCTTCTCGGGGTGGCTGGGCAGCACAGTTGCGTGCCTTTCGAGGTATTTGCAAATCTTGAACCCTCCGCTTGGCAATTGGTTGGACGAAGGTCTGACGACCCCCCCCCTTGTTTAGGTTCCTGCGATTGGGCCCAACAACTTTGGCCTGTCCCAGTCATTGCGCCACTTAGCTTTTGCCTTAAAAGCTCAGACTGCGCCAGTCCGCCGGCCGCTGGGTGGACTCACCGGCCGGAGCAGGATCTGCCAGGAGCCTGGTTGCACGTGTTTGCTTAACAACCATTTCAAAAGGGATGCGCAAAGTTGGGCCCGCGCGCCACGTTTGCTCCCAGGTCGGAAACACATCGTGCAGAGGCCTGGTCAGTCCACAGGGACGGCCTAAAGCGATCCTGTTGATTTTTGCACATGGTGCCCGTATTCAAGTCGAGTACTTGTTGTGCGACTAGGTTGCTCGGAAGTGGTTGGCATGGTCCGGTAGCGCTGCAACATACCGGAGCCAGCGCAAGCTAGCATGGCCTGCCCAGTGAACCCGCTTTTTGTGTGAGGGCGTGCTGTGATGTGGTTTCTTTCCGTCCTTCCCCTGGTGGCTTTCCAAGTTGAATCGTTTTTGGGAAGATGGTCATAGTCATCAGGGCGGTTCTCTCAGTTTCTGGGGAGCAGGAGGGGCCGCATTTGCTTGATTAGGTTTCAGCGGTGTGGCAGGCATCCCGTGTTTTGCGAGCTGAGGAGTCAGCACTCAGCATCATCAGCGGCCCTCCCCCACCTTATGTATGGGATGCTGAGATTCTGGCTTAATTTTCCGTGACTCTGGCCAGGAATCCAGGCCGCTTGGCCAGCACAGGGGTCGTGCCAGCTGAAAATGTTAAGGGTTGGAGCGCCACGTGTCCAGAGAGGCTATCATGTGTGTGTGTGTGTGAGCGACTGGATTTAAGCAACCAACAGACAAATACAACATTGCTGGCTGGCAAAGGAAGCATGTGGCATTGATTGTTGCGAACACCCTTTTAATCTGACCCTCGAAGACAGCATTTCCAGGCAGGCCTTGCTGCGTTTGTGGGTGGAAGTGTGGACCAGATAGCTCGAGCTGAGGTTACGATCCAGTCGGGAAAGCCAGGTGCAACTGCAGATGCATTGTCACCACGAGTCGTTCCGATAGCTGAAGGCTACAGGCTATAGGGGTTACTTCAAGGGAGGGGCAGGACCGTATTTTGGCAGGTTCTATTGTGCACGCTGCTGTTGGAAGGTGCGTAGCGTGACCTAGAATTCCAGTTTTTGCTTGCCGGTTCCAATTTTCAGTCGCGCGGGATGGCGTTAGCAGTGCTGTTTCGCGCAGGGTGCTTTTGGACTAGGAGTTTTTGCAGGGTGCAGTTGCACGGTGTCTGGCCACGAATAAACTGCATAGGCATCATAGACTGCTGATGGCGGGGTATGACAGAGTGTTGGCTGATTGCTGTTGCAGATGTGCAGTGCAGGGTGTTGTTGCTGTGGCAGGGCGCGGTCGCGCAAGGTCTTGTCACTGGAGGGTGTTGCGGAGTGGGTGTTGGCATGGGCACAGCGCAAAGCATGGGTCCTCAAGATTTCCGTGTTTTGAGCTTCACGGTCTGGAAGCACCTGGAGTTTTGGGCATCCACATGCAATCCTCACTGGTTGGTCCCCCATGCCCCGCCCCGTGGCTCGTGGCAACTTGTGTGATGTAGGCATGCTCTCTGGACAGCGGTAGCCCGTCCTTCGATGGCTTGGAGGCACGAGGGTCACGAAAGCTTGGGATCGTCGCTTTTATGTTTGCGAGGTGTTGCCGAATCGTGGTTTGAGCTGCCCATCTAAGCATGGATCAAGCAGGTCGCCGGGCCGTGGGCGTTGGACAAAACGGTGTGGAAGAATTCAGTTGCCCAGGGCTGCCAACACTCCTTCATCTTCAGCCCCAATGGGCACCTCCGGGAAGCCTTGCCAGGACCGTACCCGTGCCGAAAGTTGTGAGTTCGCCTTAGCGCGGTTGCATCCACCCGCGAGGACGGAACAGCTCCTTCGTCCCTCAGGCCGGGAAGCTGCCGAGCAACCTAGTTTTTCCGTTTGTTTCTGTGCTTTGCCGGGGATGGCTTCCTGATCGGTCGTTTGCAACGCATGAAATTCTGTCAGGGTGGTTCAATCTATCTATTGCTTTGAGGCCGAAGGGGTCCAACCAACAAGCAGGGGGGCACAACAAGTTTTGACTATGAACCAGGTTCTGTGACACAAGTGGCGACAGAAGGCATGGCGTTTGCAAGAAACATCTGCTGAACCGGGTTGCATTTGGTGGGTTCAAGGCCCGGAAACGGTTTTAGCTTGGCAAGCATGCTCTTTGTCAAGGCTAGGAAGGGTGCACTTCCACGATGCAGGAATAATGAAGGGGTGAGAATACAATCCAAAGTCCTCGCGGAAGTGCAAGGGGCGCAGCACTAACAGGGAACACCACGATGCTGATCTCAGAACAGTGTTGCACCAGTCGCGTGGCAGTGCTCGATTGTCCTGAACCGCTTGAGCTAGGCGAGCTAAAGATTGATACTTACGTGGCTGTCGGCAGCATGACTTCAATTCTAACGAACAACAGGCTTGATTGAAAGGCACCGGTTGCGACTAAATGTAAACTTGCAGTGCCTTGTGAGTGCAGAGATTCTATCAGGACTTTTGCTCGCCATGCATCAAGGCATATTTCCAACCTCAAGCGTGGGCAGGGTTCACGGACGGCCCACTCAAGCAATAATGTTGCCCCTGAGCCTTTGTGCTGGACGATGACATGTTATGCCGACTGTGCAGCACATGGGCCCAAGCCTCTCGAAGTCTAAGGTTAGCATGTTGTGCAACGCCAGGCCCGCATGGTGCGTGAGCGACACCCAACCCAACAAGAAATCAAGGCTTCAGCTGTTGGTTTTGCCAGGAGTCAGAATGCTGCAATTAGTATTACGGAACCTTGCTCAAAAGTAATTCTGGCAGATGGATGGCAGTAGCCCAGTCAAGATTTGCCACGTGGAAGGCAAGGGACTGGGCGCTGTTGCGACTAGAAGGATTGCACAAGGATCAATCATAGTCCGCGATCCTGCTGTTCTGTTGCTGACTGCCCAAGATATGAGAAACTTTCACGACCAGTACCCTACGGATGACAGGTCTGAGGCATACTTTACAGACCGCAGCGCCTATTTCGCGCCAGTGCTGCAAGCGCAGCTGAGCCGCCTTCCGCATGAACAAGCAGAGGTCCTATCACTGCATGATAGAAGGGAAGGACACGGAAAGTCCACTTGCAGGAATATTTTTTGCCAATGCCATCCCAACTGATGAAGACTTTGCATTGTGCAGCTGCCAGCAAAATGCTGCCTATGATTGGCGCGCGGAGGAGCATTGTGCATTGGTGCAAGCTCTTTGGGACATCTCCGAGGGTGAGGAAGTGTGTGTTTTCTATGGCAGTACTGACTGCCTTCTTAAGACCAGCGCCACCCGTCGAGAATTCCTGAGCTTTTGGGGCTTCACATGCATGTGTGGAGCATGCATGGACCCGATGTCAGATGGGCGGCGGGCGCGAATCTGTGAAATCAATGACGTCCTGGATGGCACTGCTGTTGTGCAGCTTCCCTTTGCCCAGCGCTACCAGTTGGCCAGGGAAAGGTTCAACACGTCAGGCTCTTCTTTCCTGAGCGAGACAATCCCGAGCGCAAATGTTTGGCGGCACAGGAAGCATTATGAATGTGGAAGATTGGTTCCCGCATGTTCGCAGCAGGGCCAGAGCAATGTACCGCACCACCAGAATAAGGCCAGCCGTACAGCCCTCAGATCCACGCACACGCAGATGCCAGTGGACCCGCCGTTCTGTCAACAAGCCAAAGAAGCTCGAGGAGTTCGTTAGAAGGCGCCAGTTGGAGGGCGTGGCTCCCAAAGGTCTCATACCGCAGGTCGTGCAGCACGTGTGGCCCTTGCCGGCCTGGCTTGCATGGACAAAAAAGTTTGCGGCCCTTCCATGTCACGTGCTTCGGCAATCATATGACATGAAACACTCACAGAGACGAACTAGGCCTTGCAAGGCCCAAGTGGAACGAGGACAAGGATTATTTTCGGGACTTGCATGCGTGCAAGCATTGAAATCTCCTGTTGTTCAGGGCGCCCCGGCAGACGATGAGATGGGCGTGCCAGAGCCACAGCGAGACAGCGTGTCTGGAGGCAAAGTGAGGCACAGCGGGCATTTTGGCATTCGATTGTACGGCAGTTCTTCATGATTGTGATCAGTGCCAGATGTGCCTGCTCCTGTCTCGCCCCCAGCATGCTTAGGCAGGGTGACCTGACGGCGATGGAGAGAGCGAGAGAGAGAGAGAGAGAGAGTCAATGAGTGAGGGAGGGAGGGAGAGAGAGAGAGAGAGAGTCAATGAGTGAGGGAGGGAAAGAGAGAGAGAGAGAGAGAGAGAGACAGACAGTGACGGAGGGAGATAGAGAGAGAGAGAGAGGGGGAGAGAGAGAGGGAGGGAGGGAGATATTTAGAAGGCTATGAGTTGACAACGCAAGGCAGCACCATGTGCCGGAAGACTCAGTGATTCAGAGCAGCTGTCGACTGAGGCCGCCAGTGTCAAGCTCAGAGGACTGGAGACATATCAAGTTTAATTGATTTATGTGCCGATGTCTAGTACCGAATATTAAGAAGCCGTACTTTGTCGGCCTCCATCCTTTGATGTGTCCTATCGCTTTTTTACCCTGAACATCCGACTCATGCCTTGATTGGTGTCTACGCTTGTTGGGGCCAGCGGTTGTTTTGCAGCCCTCTGCGCTTGAGCACTTGTCCATTCCAGGGCTCTTGGGCTTGGTGATGCTTAGCGTGTCTCCCTGCATATTGATTAAAGCTATGTGAAGCGCACGCGTGAACAGATGCAGCGGCGTGCAGCAATCTGGCTGTGGGTCAAGAATAGGTACCTGAAATGGCAC
>CAUJNA010001813.1:559024-608688 GCA_963377175.1 Effrenium voratum
CACTAGGCAGAAGCTATATTATGGCGCCGGCCTTGCATAATTCATACCTGCCCGATGCTTCATCACCAGGTCGGACAGCTGTAAGTTGAGTCACGTGCTTGGCAGCCGCTATAACAATACCAAGTTTAGTGTTTCTGGCTGTTGACGAGCTAGCGCTCGGTCCATATTCGAATCTGGGATGCTTGTATTGCAACGCCTGCCTGCCGAAGCAGCCTGGAAGCCTGTAGTCCTATGCTGAATTGTCCCGAATTGGAAAGTCACACGTCCTCATTGACAAGGCAAACGGCATTCAGGCATTTGCCGTCTTGCGCGGTAGTTGTCGGAGTGTGTATGGGCGTGATGTCATCAGACAGCTTTGAGGGAAGCCGGTTTGTGCGAGCATCGCGGGTCGCGGGTCAATGCATTCTTCCATTGCCTGACATCAGATCCACAATGCCAATTTGCTAATACCATGCAAAGCGGACTTCGGGGTGACATTGCAGAGAAAACGGGTGGAAGATGAGCAATGCTGCGATTTTGAGTATCTGCCCGCATGCCAGTGATGGATACATTTAGGGTGCACAGCGCATCATTCGGCTCAAACCTTCCAACTCATGCCTCCTGACTGGGCAAAAGGGCAAAACTGATGCGCAGTAGCTGTGGATCAAGGCAAGGAACTAGCTGGGCCGGGCTCCTTCAGAAACCCTGAGGGCAGGGCGACTTAATGCGACACACTGGGGAGGCGAGTTTGCAAATGTCGAGCAAAAACTCGAGGTTGATTGGAAAAGTCATGGTGGAAAATTCGCGTGCAGACGATTGCAAAAGCCGCCTGCTTGGAGGCGGGGTGCTTGTCATGTGGCTCGCATGCGAAGCTTTGTTTGTTGCAATGTGGAGGCCCAAGAACTTGGTTGATTTCTGGGTTGCCAGGCAATGTCGCCAACTCCGTGGCTGAGCCATGTGAAATTGCAGGATCTTTGCTGGAGGCAGGGTTGCATAAGAAGCATTGGCAAAGGGTTAAGAAGAATAGGAAGGGTCTCTTTTGGTAGGCCCTGTGATTGGGTTAGGCTTTTAAGGATTGTCTATCAGTCGGTGCCACAAAGCCAGAACGATCTCAGACATGGAGACGCATGACTGCACTGGTTCTCTGGTGAGGACGCCAGGGGTGTGCTTGCCATTGTAGTCCGTGGTTTTGTTTGCTTTCTGTTCGGGGTGCAGGCATCCCCATAAAACACTGACATAACTTGGTTGCTATTGGGTTGGTCGAACCTTGGGGAAGTTTAACGGACAAGGAACCTTCATTGCCCTTGGACGGGGAGAGGGCTTTCGGGTTCGGCGTCTGCGTGGCTTGCGGCTCGGGCTCGAGCCGCAAAGCGTCACTGGCCTTCGGCCCTCGAAATCCCAGGGTCAAGAATTTGGAGCCCAAGTCCTCGAGACTTGAGGCAAGATAGGCAAGGCATGCCATGGCAGGATAGTGCCTTGGTATGCCGTCTGGACTGCCTTCTTTGGAACTGTCCCTTTGGCTGGCGAAAGTTGATGCAAGTTCGTTGAAATTCGTTCATGTTGCTGTCAGTTGCTTCGAAGATTTGGGTTTTTGGGCCTGACTCTTGCTTTGCGCTTGGTCAATGGCCACTTCAGCTGGATGGTGCACTGCTTTCGATAGCACTGGTTGAAGACTAGTCACGCTCTCAGGGCACACGCACCCCTTGTCCCTTTGCCCTACAGCCAGGCCGCCAAAGAAATAGATCCGCGAGGGCAGTTGCATTGCGTGCTCAGAAGGGGAAACGCAGGCGCCCACGAATTGCCCTTTTGACGGTGGCCACCCCTGTCGAGGCAAGATCTCTATTGCTCAGGCAGCTGGTCGAGTCAGCTAGGAATTGATATTGGATGCCATTCAATACGTTCCTCGAGAAGTACGGGCGACACTTGCTGGACTTCTTTTCTGCTTGCCACTGCACATCGGCTGCTGGCTGTTGGGGTCACTTGGCAGTTTCCGTGGGCTCTCCGGATTTGCTGACAGGGATCGGCAAATGTCTCCAAGCAACACGCAACTTGTGGAGCTTGCCAAGACCACAGGGCAGCAACTCTTGCAGAGGTTTCATCCTGCTCTGGGCGCGTGCAAGTGAGCAGTCTCAGTCCGAGACACGAAAGGGCGGATGTGCGAGCCGTGCTTTACAATAGCTGATCTCTGATTGGTGCCAGGCTGGCTGAGAAGCAGACTGTCATGTGGAGATGCATCATGTTCGCTTAGACCTTGGCCGCCCGCTTAGTCATGCCAGCGAATGCAATTCTTGCATGTATGTGCGGTGGCCCTCGCTGATTCATTGCATTCGGACCTGAGGTTGGAACAGGACCTTTTGGAGAACACGACAGCAAGATGCTGGACTGCAAACAGCCCCCGCTCACATGCCCGCTTTTTGCTCTAGTAGCACCCTTGCATCGCCAATCGCGGCCAGACCCAGCAGGAGTTGATCCATCGTGTAATTAAGCTTGGTGTGATTTGACGTCAGGCAGCATCAGCATATATCAGCGTGCAAGGCTGGGGTGCTCAGCACGTCTCGCTCATGGCTGCCGCATATGAGGCATTGCTCTGACTGCTGCGGACCTCGCGGTCCCGCTTGCCACAGGCGAGAGCTGCCAAGTAGCGCGGTTTGGATCCCAAGAAGCCAATTGTATCCCTCCCATACATTTGGGTGAGACGCCTTTATCCTTGATCCCTCAATCCCTCACGAGGGGGGTGTTTGGAACAATCATGGTTCCTATTGGCTGGTTGAGGGTCGATGCTTGTGAAACGGCCCGGTCCATCTCCAGGCTTCAACCAAGCTGCCCAATTGAAAGGTCGAGAAGATGCCTAGTGGCCACCATGTTCTGTGCTTCTGCCTCCGAAGCACCAGGTTTTCGTGTGTGTTTTTGTTTCTATCAAAATCACTCTTGGCGACACGCGCACACACAAATTGAAAGCTTTGCTGCCCCCGTGTTCTGCATTGGCATGTGTGTGTGTGTGTGTGTTGCGTGTGTGCGTTTCTCAAAGGGTGCTTTCCCAGAGCCGTGATGCAATTGGCTGATTGCGTTGCCAGGCCCCAACACGGAGCATGTCGCAGAGCATCTTGGAAAGACTCGCGAGCGGCATTTCGAAACCGAAGGCGCGAGATTGAGACCCGAGCCCATCACACACGCACCTGTTGTTGACTGGTTTAGTCTAGTCGCTTTGCTTTGGAGCTGGTGGTGAAGCACCACGAGAGTTGTTACATGCCAAGAAATTCATGGGCATCGGCGCTTTGCCTTTGGCGCCTTGTGTTTTGATTCGAACTGACAATGCGTGTGAGGCAAAGGCCGCTGCGAGCTGCTGTAGATACTGCGGTCATCCAAGGCGGCCGTTTGGCGGAATTTTCAGGCTGGATTGGGGCCATGCGGCATTCAGGCCGATTTAGTTTCTGGAACTGTGAGCCTGCAAACCCAGTTTTTTGCCGACGCTCAGGTGTTTTCCCCTCGAAGCAGGGTTGTTTTTTGCTTGGGACCAGTCTTTCACTCCACTCACCCACTGCCATGACCCAATTGGAAAATATGTTGGCCCTTGACAGCATTACTTTACCTGTCCCCAGAGCCGCGTCCGTTGCTTGTGGGTGAACTGTGAGCTTGTCGCAATTCAATTTGATAGCAGGCGCCATGCCATGGCCCGAGAGAGGCCCATCTTTATATCTCCGCCAGCGCCCAATGTGACACTGGTTTTAACAAGCAATCCTTTGTAGAGTTAAATGCTTTGGCCGCAAGGCTGGCACACGGACAACATGCGATGAGTTTGCCGACGCAAGATGTTTTTGTATGACTTGTTGGTGTACCTGCTGCTTGATGATTCATTACCGGGCCGC
This sequence comes from Effrenium voratum, assembly GCA_963377175.1. NCBI lineage: Eukaryota > Dinophyceae > Suessiales > Symbiodiniaceae > Effrenium > Effrenium voratum. The sequence continues at coordinate 562,870 of CAUJNA010001813.1, forward strand.
ACACTATTTGCATCCAGCACCGCTTCAAAACATCACCACGTTCTGCCACCTACCAGACCAATGAGAGCTTGCGACGCCATCATCCACAAGAGGGCCAAAACTTGCATCCTAGCAATTTCCGCATCACCAGCATCAGCGCGATCAGCCCAAGCATCAGCGCGATCAGCCCAGCTATTTGCAGCCACTGCGCGCGAAATGTGACAAAGCCACGCGTATACCGTGGTGGTTTGCGGATTCCAACCGGGGCGATGCTGGTGATGCTCGCGATGCTGGGTGGTTTGCGTGCGCACGCTTGGAAGACACAACAAATTGCGGAGATCCTGGACCTGCGTTTCAACGTCGCCGGATCACGTGCGCCACCAGCACTTCACACCAACCCAGCGAACAGCTTTTGTTTCTGGAGAAGAATGCCCCAAGACCCAGGAAAAATCGCTCACTAAAGCTCAGCACAGGGCTGGGGGGGGGAAAGGGTCCGCTACAAATTGCTATATTTTCCCTGGTCTGTTCCGAGAACCGCCTGTAAATGCAATGTTGAACCGACCAGCAAGGCTTTTGTGCAACCGCAATGAATATATTCATATTTGTCCGATTGACCAAGCCTTGAGCCAACGGCTACAACACAATATGATTGCAGATAACTCCCGTCTGTGACGCGAATCATTGCATGATGTTTCCCACACGCCGGACGGATGCCATGATTCAAACGCCTGACTGCCGAAGATGCTTGGAAGCCTGTAAGTCCTATCCCGAATTGGGAGACCAAACGTCCCCCACGTAACACGGCAAACCTCATTCGTGTCAGACAGCTTTGAGGGAGGCCGTTTTGTGCGAGAATCGCGGGCCAGTGCATTCTTCCAACGCCTGACATCAGATCCACATTGCCAGTACCCATGCGAGGCAAACTGACTGCAGGGCGACATCGCAGAGAAAATCAGTGGAAGATGAGCGATGCTGCGACGCTTGATTTCTGGCCTAATTGCATGCCAATGATAGAAACATCAGGGGTGCACAGAGTATGATTCAGACATCGGCGCCGCCTTCCGGATTGTAGTTGCCCACTCATCGGCGACTAAAGCAAACCATTAAGTGGAGGGGGCTTAAGCTGTTGTTTTGTTTGAACAATAGTGTGTTTGCTTGGAGGGTTGTCGGCTCGCCTTTTGGAGTGCTTTCAGAGCTTGGGCAGCTCAACACGTCATATTCCTGACTCCTGCTTCAGCAACACTGCTGTGCGTAGCTGTGGATCAAGGCAGGGAAGTGCGAGCTGGGCGGGCCTCTTTGGAGCCCCTTGGGGCTGCCGCAGAGCGGCTTTGGTGGGCCGGCGAGTGTTACAATCCCGTTGGCATGTGTGTTTTAGGGTTCTGGACGGCCAGGAGGCATGGCTGATGCAAGCCGCCTGCTCAGAGGGATGGGAAGCATCGTGTGGTTGCAGTTAGCGTGAAAAGCTAAAGGTGCTCCGTGAATGGTGATGAATTTGTTGATTTCGGCTTGGGATGGCTTTTCGCCCTTGGCTGCAAGTCGAAGCATGCCAAGGGGGCATCATCACGAAATACTCAAGTTCGCCGTTTCAGCGTTGAGCCATTGCTGCGGGAGCCGTGAGATTATAATGGCGCATTGCAGATGCCCTTGTCGAGGCTTAAACCCTTTGCTGGAGGCAGGGTTGGTTTTAGCATCTTTTCGCTGAGGGGGCACTCCTCGCCAGTTTTTCAAAGCAATCATGCTTGGCTTTGTAGCGGCAGCTGGCCTTTGAAGCACTGAACCCTTCTGAGGTTTACCCGCTTCCCTGATGAAACTGCGTATGTTGACCCGACAGCCGACTGCTCAGAACGGCATCCCCGCCGAAGAATCTCCTACTGGTCCAGGCCTGGCCTGTCCAGCAATCGCGCAGCTATTGCAGGTGAGGGGGTCTCTTTCAAACACGGAGGTAGTAGTCTTGTTGCCCTTAAACTCGCTGTCCTGCTTGTGCAATGGCATGAAGCTTGCTTTCCTGTGATTCATTCTTTTCTGGCCGCAGAAGCCACGCAAATGCTCATGCCTCGCAAACCCCATGCATGTGAGGTTTCGAGCATGCAGCGAGTATAGGGTTAGCAGTGAATTCTTGGAGGCCCAGCTAAAACTTGGACTTGAAACTTGGGCACGAAGTGTTTGGGTTCGACTCGCAGGCATGGGCCCTAAAGTTCGCCTTCCTGCCATGGCCTCAACGAGAGCCGTGTCTCAGCCCTCAATTCGACTTGACTGTTGTTTGCAATGAAGGCATTGAGTGACTTGCGCGACTCAGCCCCTACAGTGACTTGCGCGACTCAGCCCCAACAGTGACTTGCGCGACTCAGCCCCTACAGTGACTTGGGTGACTCAGCCCCTCTTGCTTTACGAACCAGTCTAGACTTGGATGAACGAACCAAGCTCGTTGGTCCTGGGCGATGCAGGCTCCCATGTCCGTGCTCAGATGTGGTCGGTGCTTCATGGCAAGGTTGCAAACATGTGGACCTGGGCACACTTGAAGGAAGCCTGTGGAATTCCAAATAATGCGCACCTTATTTAAGAGGAGTGGCTTTGGGACCCACGTGTAGGTTTGCCCCTCAGCCGGTTCTGGTTCCTGCTTGGCTCCCGTGCGAGTTGCTGCACAAGAGCTCGGTGCCTTGGCGAGGACGGTGACTCAACCAACCCTTGCATGTTGCCTCGCCATGTTTGAGTCGTCAGCTTTTGCAGTCGTCCACTCAATGCCGGGCGCCCGGCGCCTGCCATGGCTTGCCTCCTGTTTGCCGACTGCGGAATAAATAAGCAGCCCCCCCCTGCTGATGCGAAAAGCCCTTTCCAAGGGAAGCGGTTCATTTCGGTGGAAGAGGCAAACCCTGCCTGACGGTCAATGACAAGAGTGACTGCCAGGGCTGGCATCGACCGCTGCGACGAAGCGCTCGGTGGTGGTGCCCAAGCAAACCCTTGGCCGGGCGCATAGCTGACCCATAGCCAGCTTGCATCCCCAGCGAGCAGCCGGGAAGCAACAGTGCAACTATGAAGTACCTGGTTCATTCTGCAGATCAGTTGCTGCGTTCGACCTTTTGCCACCCACTTTTTAGACTGGATGTTGTCCAATGCATTATGGAGTTGCCATCATGGGTTCAAGTACCCAGACACATTGATCGAGGTAGTTACCGCAGCCCTTGCTTGGTTGTTTGTAATGGGCAACACCCGGTGCCAGTGCAAGATAATTATGCCGCGGATGCCTGTCCGGAGGCAACAAGTGGGCCATGGACGTGGCAGCTACGAGGTCGCTGGGGCACTTAGCTACTTGCGACGCCCAAGCGCAACTCGTGGATACGGCCACAACTGAGCGCAACTGGGCAGCGCAAGGGGTTGCTTGTGCCCGAGGTGGAGACGCTTGTCTATGTGGGGGAGGGTAGGGGGAACTACAACAAGGAAGAGCTCGAGCCTGCCTGGAACAAAGACGGGCTCACTTGTCACCCAGTTGTTGTTTGCATGGCCGATGTGAAGACCGGATGTGCCAATTCGCCATGTGCCGCGATGTCCAGTGCAACACAAATGCGCAGCTTTCATGTTGCTCAGAGCTTGCCAAAGGTTATATTAACTTCACGCAGCCTTGGCCTAGGTGAAGCGAGGGCCCACGGTCAAGATTAGCTGGCAGAGGAAGCTTGGACCTAAGTCTGCCTCATGGTTTTGTCTGCTAGCATCAAAGACCTCTGAACAGCAAACAGTTGGCGGTGCGCGCATAAGTTGTGCTGGATCCCGGCCAGTGTTGCATGCGACGGCGCATCGAGAACTCGAGCCGGCTTCACAGGCTGTATATGGGCATCCTTTGCAGCTTGCTGGTTTCCGGCACCATGGCGCTGATTGCCGGGTGCTCGTGACCTTGCCTTGCCATGCCGAGTATTCAACCCTCCGGCCAGCTGTCCCTTTCTATTTAGCCAGTTGTGCGGCGAATAAGACGCCCGCACCGCGACTCGGGCATCGGCCACTGTGTTGCCCCCGAGTTGCTGCATCTTGCCGTTGGATTCTTCCATTCGAAGGTCTCCCGATAGGGCCTGCAATGCAGCCGTTCAGTTTCCGGCAAGGTGTCGCTCATCCTTGGGCCAAAGGCGTGAGCCGGTGGGAAACTTGTATGCACATGGTGCTCCCTTGGTTGCGTGACCTCCATGGCCAAAGGTTTGAGGTGCGATGACTTAGTAGTTTAACAAATGTGAAACTGGCTCTTGGAAGATGGGGGGAATATGCGCCAAGACATTTTGCCATGACTCCGGGCGTGTCTTGGACTCTGATGCGCAAAACATCATCAGACACAAGTGTTTGTTGCCAGCCCCATCGCAGATGCATTCGCCCGCTCAAAGCGAGCGACAGGAGCCTGCTGCATGACGCTGGAATTAAAGGCTTGTTTGCCAGCACCTTCAGTTGCTCCCCACCCCCCCTCCACCGCCAAGCACCGCCATCATGTGTTGTGTGTCGAGTTGGACTGGCAAACTTGTGCCTCCTGGCACTAACTTTGCATCGAATCGAGAAGGTACGCTGTTTGAACAGGTGCAGTTCTGTAGATGTCCCGTAGGACACAAGCCGGCACAACGGCAAGCTGGGCAGTGGCAGGCGTGGAGTTGACCACACGGCTCTCCGACTGATTGGAGTTTCAGCCAGGCCATGAGACGCCTCAGTCCATTTAGGGTTCAACAAGTCATTCAGTTGATTTGTTGCCATGGCTTTGGGTTTCAGTCCCTTCCCAAGCCACACCACTACATTCAAGCGCCGTGCCAGGGTGGCGGCGCCGCATCACGGATCCCACGGATTCGAGGATCCGTTGCGATCGGATTGGTGCAACTTTGTGGCCCTTTGGCTTGCGCTGTGCATAGAACGGCCAGGATGTGGAGGCCCGATGCAACATGGAGGCCGGAGACCCTTCTTGCGCCGGGGGAAGAGGGGGGAAGGGGGGGTTGTCATGCGCTTAGGCCGAGCAACATTGGTCCTTTGAAGTGCGGCAGCTGGGAGACCTGGCAGCTCTCACGTTGGTCCAAGCGCCTTGGGCCATGCGCATTGGGCCAATTGGGCCAAGTGGGCCTGACTTTGTGCTTTTTCCAGCGACAACTGTGCCCCATTTAAGACCTTTTCAAAAATGCAAAGACCGAAAGATGCCGAAAGTTTGAAAGCCAGCAGCACCACAAGTGACGATCAATTAACGCTAGGGCCTCGGCCTGTCAAGCGTCTTGCTCGATTTTCGTGGCCAGTGGCGAGTGGCAGAGCTGGCGCCGGTGCCAGATATTTCTCCAGTTGTGTTCCAATATGTTGTGATTGACTCTGTGTCACCGGCTTCCACCGTATTTGTGCATTGGTTGAGACAGTCTTGCACCAAACGATGAAGCGCGGCAAACATGATAGATCCCAAGAGTCCAAGCGTGCACCGAGGTTCTGCTGTTCCAACCTCGGCCTTGGCTGCCCAGAGTTGAAGTGCGACTCCGGCCGGACGGCCAAGTCAAGCGTCAGAAAACCCCCACGCAAAACCCACCCCCCGGGGCACCCTGCTAGTTTCAAGGAGCCGCCGAGCCGGCCCGAACAAACCGCCGCGAAAGGAAACAGCGCGCTTTCGCGAAAGCTCCGCGACAGCTCCGCGGAGGAGAACTATGAGGGTAGCCAAATCTCGATGGATTTTGAGCACTCAGATGGCCTTTTGTCAGGGGCCAAGGATCCTTCATTCCGTATGGCATTTCCTTAGGACGGGATGACTGGCTGCACTCCTGGCCAGGGCCTTGGTGCGCTGTGGACAGAGGAGTCCCCAGCTCTCAGGAACTGGGCTCAACCCTCACAGGGTGGTGTTGTCGAGCTGGCCAAACATTGATTTTTCAAATAAAGCATCGCACGGAAATTGTGCGTGTTGGGCGATTGAAATGTTGGAGTCGCGCTGGTAGTTGATGTGATGGTTGCCCAAGGTCGGCTTGCAACCAGTGTTACAAATGATGTGAAACCTATTGATGGTTGCTTAGCAGCAGTAGCCAGTGACCTGACACCTGCCTCTCAATTCATTGACCGCTGGACATTGTGCGCTTGAAGGTTCCAAAGCCTAACGTGGCATCAAGCTGGCGATCCAGTTGTCAGCAAGAAGGGGAGGGAGTTCCACTTGATTAGGCTACAATCCCGACCAGTGAGAATAATTTTGGACTGAATTGCAGCGTACGGGTCACGTTGCCAATCCTCGGTTGCAATTTGAAAGCTTAGGTCGCCCGGGAAGAAGATTTGGTGCTGCGAGCATCGTCGGGTAGGGTGCCACAGCCTTAATCTCTGCGAGTGCCTCCGCCCTCTGCCACCGTATCCTGCCCGAACACGGCTGTGGCTCAAAAACCGGTACCAAAATGGAACTCTGGTAAGTGGAAACAAAGGCCAAAACCTGTGTAACCCCTCCTGTTTTATATTGAGCCATACCCACCTGATGGTCTTCTTTAACCATTGGTGCGGGGGAGTGCAGTGTTTGACTGGGCCATGGCCATGAGGCGCTGAAAAGAGGCTGACGGACCCAGCTCAGGCGAGGCGCCGAAGGCCAAGGCGCTGCGAACGGAGGCGCAGACGGAGGCCACCGGGATCCATGCGGAAGCTCCCACGATGAATGCAATGGGATCTCTTCAGCGCCGAGGGATGCTGAAGGGTAAGGGGGTGGCACAGTGGGTTGCCTTGCCTCAAACGGTGTCAATTCAAAATGAAAAGTGGCATTCGTGCCAGCCAGGCTCCAACACAATTGCCGCCTGGAGTGGCCATAGTGCCGCCCAAAGCATGGATCAGTTTGACGGCTTGCCTTTGAGCTGTTCACATCCGGTCAGCTTTGCTTGCATGGTGTTCAGGTAGCGCCTGGTATGCTTGCGCTGCCGCCAGTGGGGGAGGCAGTCAGCTCCTAAAACGTTGCCATTCAGCAGAATGAGAAGAACTGCAATTGTCCGGAATTCCACGAGGCAAACAGTTCTCAACAATTCGCTGCATTGCAGTTGACGCATGTCCTTGACATGCTTGCCATGCCGTTAGCCGATCTATGTGCTAAATCTTGGGTCCTTCTAGTTGAAGGGTATGTGTGGGGAGGTAGTTTATCATATTGTAGTAGGGCTTTTGCTGGAAGCGCCCGACACCCCAGCAAGACATGTCAGTTTCCAATTTCTGTGCGTCGAAGTCGCTCTGCGATGTGGCCCAGGCACATGGCTCCTTCTGGCGGCCAATGCAGGAGCTCTTGACTTGATCACGGGAATTAGAAAACATGTTGAGCCACAATCAAAACCCGGGTAGATGAAGGTTGGCAAGGGACAATCCCAACCATAAATAGCTGCTGCCGCCTTCTCAATTCTTTACATGGTTCTGGGTCGACCATTTTAATACCGGGTTTTGATTTTGACTCAGTTCGGCTTGACATCCTTAGGTTGGACGACCCTTGGTGAGCGGTCGGTGAAGTTGATTTGCATAAGGAATGAGAGGGTATGGGTATGGAAAATTTATAGCAGAGCAATTGCACTCGGCCAAGCTATTGTGCTGCGTGTTTCCCTCGTGTCATGGAGCCATCGCGACAGTCAAGGAGAGAGGTGAAGCCTTCACAAAACCTCAGCCAAAGCAGCAGGCGCCGAATGTCATCGAATGTCACATGCTTCCTGCAGCATTTGCAGCTTCCCTTCGATATGCTCTGCTCGTTTGGCATGAGTTAGGTTCGGACATCATGGCTTGGGACACTTGCCAGCTCAAACGGCCTAATTTGACAGCAGTGCCTCCCAAACTTGAAAGAGAGACCACCGTCCAATGTCAATCCTTGCTGAATCTAGCCCTGAAGCACGATGTTTCCCAATGATTTGGCTGCAACCGCCGCAGCGTCTGCCGGGATAGGTCACTGCCAAAGCAGAAGGCCGGATTCCTAGAGGCTTGCGCCCCCCCCCCACGCAGGCAGTAGCCAGCAAAGGCAGAAGCGCGTGCCAGACGGTGTGAGCCCGCCAACCTAGGGCGCCATGACCTGCCACCCAACAGAGCGCGATCTGAGATTGCAACGGCAAGGTGCTGCCACGTTCGAGTGCAACCATGATGAGCATTGGAGACAAGGCCCTCGGATCAGCCGTCAGCCTGTGGCATCACAAGAGATACTGCTCGTGTGTCCCCGCCGGCCAGAATGGTCCGACAAGCAGCAGGCAGCGGTTTCGTGCCGTGGCAGGGCATGCATTGGGGGTTCCAGGGCAGAGTGCCAAACGCAAATGACAACTCAGACGTTCACAGAACAACTTATTTGAATACATTGTCACGGAAGATGTTTGATAGAAACGTGCTTGTAGCACCACCCTGTCGTACCTCTTGCAGAGAGATATGCAAAATCTGAGGAGGGACGCCGGGCCTGAAAAAGATCAGAACTGTTCGCGGAGTTGTTGGTCGTCAGTGTGGCTTCCCTGCTCACCCCATGTCAAACAAGTTTTCAACAACCGATCGCTTGTACGTCAACTGTGTGACCAGGGCCTTTGCCATTTCAAGGAAGTGGATGCCAATCTTTGTGCGATGCCGCTGCACGTCTGCAGTGATCGGAGCCATTCTTCGGAGGAGTGGTGCTGCTGGCACTACGGCCTAGGCCTGGCTGACCTCCCACATCTCCAAACGATGCAAACAGGAACAAACAGGCCAAGAGAGGCCAGCAGGTGTTATTCTGGCAAGTGCCCCTTGGCCACTCTTAGAACTCATAGAATTCATAGAATTCTGTGCACCGATTGCACTGAAGTCTGCAATGCTATCAGAATCATTTCATGAATTCAACATCCAAAAGTCGCAAGTTGATCTCGAAGTGCCTTGTGCAATGCGTATGGCTTGGTTTTCGCAGCGGATCTGGCAGCTTGTCAGGCTGCCCAACAAGATGAATGCCAGGCTGGTATGCCTACGAGCTAGCATGCAATTAGCGTATGCAATGTGCATTATCAGATCGCACTAGTACATAGTGCATGTGTGTATGCATGCCTGCTTGACGTAAGTGTATGTGCCACCGTGCTTAGCCTGTATTTGCTTGCCCTTGTGCGAAGATGTGTGTGATCCTGGCAGGTTTGGTGTCACCCTTTGTGAGCAGAGCAACTTTGCCCTGGCACGCCATGACATAGACAGGGGTTTGCTGATCTCTTCTATCACTAGCTGAGACAAACGATTTTATTTTGTCAAAAGTGTCCTGGCCTGCCGGGTTGTTGTTGTAATTGTCTTTTTTTGCAAAGGTGCATGAATGCAGCATGCGCCGACCATGAAGGATGCAAAATTATCGCTCTTTTCCGCAGTTGATCCTTCGGCAGACGATGTCATTCTTGCCGCTTGTAGGCGAACTAATTCCGGTTGCCAGCCAATGTAGGTACCATTGGCCTAGTTTGCCCACGGGCGTGGAAGGATCAATGGCTGCATGTGCGAATTCGCTTCAACATCCAGTACGAGCTTGGAGAGGCTCTTGGGTGTTCAAATCAGAGAAGCTCCGGGCTTTGCCGATGCTGGCCTCAACTCAAGTGAATGTTCTTTACGCGCATGGCATGATCTTGCTTGGCTCAGGGCGGAAGCCGTGGGAGCCAAGAGATGTCTAAAAGATCCACAAGGCAGAAACCGAACGCAGGATCTCGCTTTGATAGCGGTAGCTGGCGAAATCCCACGCATGACCGGGGGGCGCAAAGCGAATGGGGCCGCCTTAGGCCCAGCATCCTTGGCTCGGGGGGGAGGCAGTGCCAGAACAATCCGCGAGTCGGACAGATGCAGCTTTTTGCACTCGGCAAAAATGCGGCCAGTTGGTGCCGTGTCGGAAACGGGGGATGGCCTTTGGAAGGAGCGGGGGTCTGCGTGCACCAAGAACTGGTGGGTCAACGTCCGGCCCCCAGGAAGCCTCCGCATGCGCTCGCTCGCCCGCTTTCAAGGCGCCGTTCCGGTGCGGGCGCAGCCGTTTCAAACGGCCGGGCAAGGCGCTGACAGGCTCGACCCTTACGATTCCCGGGTTGGCAACAGTCAAGGTGTTGCAAGTCATGCAGATTGCTTCGGTGTTTCTCTATGTTATATATATATATACATTTATATTCATATGTATATGTATGTAATGCAATGTAATGCAATGTAATGTAATGTAATGATTAATGTAATGATTAATGTAATGCAATGTAATGTAATGTAATGTAATATAATGTAATGTATGTATGTATGTATGTATGTATGTATGTGTATATATATATACGTATATGAATATGTGTATACAAATGGTGTGATATGATATGCATTGGTATACACATAATCGAACCCGTTTGCAGTTCCCACCTCGCTGACCGAGTTTCCCTTTGGGGCACCTCAGCTTAGTTATGCGCTTTGGGCACAAGCGGAAGGGCCTGGGTTCCCGCGCCACGGCGCCAAGGCCATGGTTGACGTGTCCGCATGTCTTGACCATCGAGGCAAGCCGGAGTCAATCAAGTTTTGAGCGTGCCAGTCCCTATTTCAGTCAGGAACGGCTGGCATTTTTGGGCCCGGCCATGTAGAGTTGCCTTCCGAGGCACCCCCCCCATGTTGGCAGAAAAGTGTTCCGCCAGGCGATGTTGATAGAGCACACCGACCTGATGCATCCGCCCATGTGGAGTACAAGCCGCTGTCGGCCAATAGGACGGGACATGCTAGAAGGGCAGCTCAACATGTGCTAAAACCGTGGACTGGAAAGGCCGCAATTGCGACCTCCTTATGACAAACCGGAGCCATCCTTGACGGCTCACAATCCAGATCTCCTATCGGATGTACCTGCACTTGCTGCATTGCTTAGGTTTTCCTCTTTGCTCAGAAAACTGTTGAGCTACTAAACCGGTCTCTTCGCATTCCGTCAGGCACACCCAGCATGGGTTTGGGAGAGGCTCCCATGACATTTCTCAGGATTCGAAGCTTTGCGCCGCCTGCGCGCCAACCCCGCGCAGCCTGACTGCATGAGCAATGAGCTGGGGCTTTTGCATGGCTGGCCCTGTTCCCGTCGCGAAGCCCAAGGTGTAGCATTGTTGGTCTAAGTGAGCGGAAAAAGGGTTTGAGACACCGTTCCACTTTCGCTGAATGGTGCAGGGTCGCTAGTCGAAAGGACGACTTTGGGTGGATTTTGCTTTTCTGCCGGGAAGGACCGCTTGCTTCTACCTTCACGGCTCGCGGTTGCCCGCGCTCTGGCCGAGGGCCGGCCCATAGCTCCGATTGCCAGAGCCGGGCCCACAAGAGAGACCCTGTGAGTCAAGTTAATGGCGACGCTGGCAACTCCTAAGAGATTGTCCAATGAGGTAACGTCATTGCCGGTCCCTGGCAACATGCATTTCCTGAGCCTCATGAAAGAAAGGGACTAACTGGAATTGTGCGTGTGTGGTTCCCGTGGTTGATTTTTGCTGCTTCTGATTTCGCCATCGCCGCTCGATGACACCACGCAATGCAAAGCCAAATGCAATTCACAAGAAGTCATTGAACAGGCTGAGTCTGCATGCAGTTTCAGAGTATTTCAGAGGTCTTGCTTTAACAAGGGTCCCTTCAATCCTGTCTTGTTTAGTTGGGGCTGAACCGAGCTCAGTCGCATATTCAGACGAATGTCATTCGCACACTGTGTTTTCCGGCCGGATATTTGTCAAAGCCTAGCGCCCCACCACTTATCCATCAGCCTGCTGGCTTTGGTGGGCAACTTTGCCGAGTCCGATTTCCAATTCACAATGAATTGGCAGAAGAGGATCTTACAAGTTGCTCGTTTGTTTGCTTGGCTCCTGGAAATCGAAACTTAGGGAAATTGGTTGCATGCATATGTACAGGTCTTGTGATTATGTAAAGAGCGACCTGTTGTTGTAGCTTAGAGCGAGACAAGTAGATTACATAGTTTCATCAAGATACTAACCCCAACCCTGATCACTGGAGGTATGTCCATTTGCATGTCTCGGTCAGCAAGGCCAATGAGGCGTCCCTGTCGCATGGCTGGGGCAAGGACTTGCGGTTCAGCTGGGGCCTCATTGCAGCATTGGTGGAGAATACTTGGCGGACACATCTGCCGACGTTGTTCATTTGTTCATGCAGAGCTTTGTTTGTTGCAGAGCTGCTTTCATGGCGCTCGTTGTAGCAGGTTCTGGTGAAATATCGCCGGAACCGGCCGCAGAGGACCTCGCGGCTTCAGTTAGTCAGTTAGTCAGGGCCAGCGTGCACAACAGCGGCTGCTCGGTGGGCCTTGCATGGTTCATTCCTACTTCAAATGCCAGCCTGGAGGAGCTGCCAAGAGCGCCGGCAGTCGTCATCCGGAGGGTTGCTGGCCGAGAGTGTGACAGCCGTTGCTTGAAATCCTGTGCAGCCATGTTTTGAAACAGGTGGTTTCACCTGTGGCAACTTATACGTGCATATGCACGCTTGTGCATGTATACGGTATGCACGATTTTGCTTAGTTGTGGTGCTTTGAATCTTTTCATGGTAGGTGTGCTCTCTTCAGTGAAGCAAACATCAGATGAGCCATGGTCAATGTACCTGGTCACCCTCATTAAGACTCGGTCGTCTGCAGCACGTGCCGATGCCAAAGTACATGACTCGTTGCACGGCCTTTCCTACAGGGCAGTTAGCTTTGAAACCGGTGCTGAGGTGCTCGTCAGGCGAGTGCAGATGACGCAGGACTGGCGTGCACGAGCCACCTGCATTGCCACCCTCAATGTGAATATCTTTAGCAACCCATGCTTCATTTTTTGCTTTCTCGGATTGACGAACTACTCACCTTGAGGGAGAGTGCCACATCACCAGCTGATTGCAGTTTCTGACCCGCGCAACAAATTGCACTGTTGGGATGCATCAACCAGCAAAGTGCTTGTCGCTCATGTTGGGTGATGGTTGTCAAGAAAGAAAGAATTAGGCCAGCGATCCACTCGAGAAAGGAGAAGAAGGATGGTGAGACCTCTGAATCCTTTTTGCTCCATGGTACCCCTGCGCATTGATGAGAAGAATCGATCAGGCGACCTTGGCTTTGAGTTTGTTGGCGTAAGGCCATTGAGTACATAGGTGAATCCAAAGAACAGCTTCAGCTGCCGTGGCCTGAATCAACATGGTCGACAGTCACTTGTGAACAAGGGGGACAGGGGGGGAGGCAGGGAGAGAGCAAGGAAGAGAGAAAGGAAGAAAGAATGAATCGAAAGAAAGAAATGCAGAAAGCAAGCAAAGAAAGAGAAACAAGAAGACAGCAAGAAAAAAGGAAAGAAAGAAAGAAAGGAAGGAAGAAAGGAAAGGAAGAAAGGAAGAAAGGAAGAAAGGAAGAAAGGAAGAAAGGAAGAAAGGACATGAGGGTGATAGAAGCAGAGAGAGAGAGAAGGGTAAACAGACTTTGCAACCACACAGGCCACTTCTTTCCAGCAGGAAGCCGAGAAGGTTGGGTTATGCTGGAGATTGCGGGGTGCTAGTTCGCACAAGCATGATGTCAAAATCTGGGTACGTGAAGGCCCAAATGATTGGCGTGTGAGTTTTTCCTTGAACTAAGTGGCCTGTAGCAGAGGCTAAATCGGAGGCAGGGGTTTTTGGAGTCTGGCCAGGTTGGGGCATATGCTCCCCAACATCCCAGCACTACAAGATGCGAATCTGAGGTGCGCCAGGGCTGCTTTTTGTGGGCCGGCTTGTTGTCTAGTTGTCAGGGAGGGGGAGGAAGAATACGGATGCAAGATGGAACAACTACATGTGCATCACAGTCATGCGATGGGCAGAAGTGCTGGCGATGCTCCCTGCTTGGCAAAGACTTGGCTTGCAACCCCGGGTGAGAACATTGCTCCTGCCCACGCGTGAACCAATGACTGTGGTAGCCTGCAGCCTGCAATATGCGGCCTCAAACGCTACAGTATTGAACCGGTTGGGAGCCTGTGCCTGACGGCCTCCCAGGAGACACGCACCCACTCAGAGGAGGATGGTTGGGCTTTGGCAGACAGCAATTGCATGGGTGCGCGCTCCAGCCCACGTTGTGTAGGTTGTTGCGACCCGACATAGATGGCATTGTCATGCATGTTCGTGCTAGAATGCCACTTGTGCGTGTCGCGCAATGTGGAGCTTGACGAATTGTGGGCAGGAGACAGCGTCCACAAAGAGCTCGGATGATGATGCGTCCGCTGGGTGCAGCATGCCGTCCAGAGGCCGCCTGAAGATGTCCGCTTGCCTTTTGCTTTTGCCACAAAATGGTGGACTGCAGATGGTAGCTTTTCTTAGAGGGTGTGATGGAGACGCTGGTCATCCCCTGTGTCTTGTAAGTGTACCTTCCGAACCTGCATAGAACACTGCATGATGATCAATGACTCAGAGGATGTGCTTCAGCAATTCAGGGGCCGTGCCAGGTGCAGAGCCCAGACAGGCCGTTGGGCTGTGGGGTGCGTGAGGGGTGCGGTCACCCGTACCTTTGAGCCGTGACAGCCATAGCACCAGAAGCGAAGAATCATATTTCTTTCCCTGCAACAAAGCGGACGACTGCTTGCGTCATGCCATGTCATGCTAGTGAGATACACGCATCGACTGTGATACTGAGTAGTCTGAGTGGAGATCAGTCCGGGATCGGATTCGCTCCCAAGCCACAAGGGGCTCAGACTGCAGAGCATGCAGCGCACTCGATCATGTGGCGTCTTGTGCACCCTAAGCCAGGCGCTGATTTCCCCAAGATCAGGGGCAGCCCCGGCAGCCAAGGCTTTCCCTTCCTGTGTTGACATGTAGCAGGACATGGTGTGAAGATAGGGGTCTTGTTCAGATATATCGATTCTGCCAAGCATCATGCATTGGCATCATGCATTGGCATCATGCATTGGCATGCAGTTTCTGCATTTGACATGGGAATAGATACATCCATCGAGGTATTTTGACCCTTCACTCATATTCCAGGACCTTTTTTATCCGCCACGAACTCTTGAGTTGCACGCACCTCCCGCCTCAGCCGCCATGGACATCCAAACGGACCGCCGGGCGCCGCTGATGGCCGGGGGAGCGGCGGCGCTGGCAGCGTTGCGGGCCGGGCCACGGCCCAACGTGGAGCGGATCCTGGAACTCTCGGACTTGGAAGGTGGGGGGTTGGGATGACTTGTCAAAAAGACCCGATGGATGCTCCATGGGTCGCTGCGAGAACTTGGTCCCGGGATGCTCTTCAAACGTGCTTCTCACTGCGCATGCTCTGGACGAACAGACGGTTTTGATGGTATCGAAGTATCGAAGCATGTGAAGCGGCCTCATTCTTTTGAGGAGTCAGACAAACATCACTGTGCTTCTGCCAGGGTTCGCAGATCCCAGGACGAGCTCCCCTTGGAACACGGCCAAGCTGCGTTCAATTCGGCCGCACGCAGCTTGTGTTTTAGAATAGGGCGGGCTGAGCAAGATCGCTGACTGCTAAAACTCAAGTTGGAGAGTCTGATGAAGGCCGGCTACGTGATGCTTGTTGGCATGTTTTGGGGCGTGTCTATGCGTTTGTGCGCATGAAAAAAATTGAGAAAAAAAGACAAAAACTGGCAGCAGTGGCCGGAAACACGCCAACGGCAATGGCTGCCTATCAGCATCCGCAAACGCAATCTTCAGAAAATGTCATTGGTTGTTCAGAGCCCTTGCGAGAGCGGATGACTAGTGACCGGACACCTGGTTGCATAATTCCAGCTCCGAATCAGCGCAGCTGGTTGCGTGACCCAGTGGTCAAGCAGGTTGCTGGTGCAGTCCCGCAACGCTATGCAGTTGGGACTCTGGGGGCGCTGCAATACTAAGCCAGCCCTGCAGGATCTCAATCGCCGGTCGATGAGGCCTCGCCCATTGTAGAGCAGGATCTGGCCCTTCAGGCGCCCCAGACTGGTTCAGGCGCCCCTGCTTCTTGCTGACTGGACGCGCAGGATGTCACATCCGACGAGGAGGCGGTGAAAGCACGCAGCTCGTGGTTTGGGGCTGCCAGCTTTGCCAGCTTCAAGCGAAGATTCATGCTTGCGCCTTGGCTGATGAACATGGCTGAACTCTGCGGGGAATATGCTATCATTTGTCAGGGCTCCTTAAAAGATCTCCATTTTGCCCATTAACATGGTGCTTATTCCACCAAAATAAAGGGAAACCACCATTTACAACGCAATGTTCAGGTGTATGTAAGGATCCCTGTTTGTCCATACTTCCGGTAGAGTGGTTCCCAACCGTGAGCTTCAACCGGTTGAAGCAGAAGCCAGCCGGATATGGCATGCCCAGAGCCAAGGCCCTAAGGTCATGCATGCTGAAGCCTTACTGTTTAATTGGCAACTTTGCATGTGGCTTTGTGTACTGTGCGCGTGTGTGTGTGTGTGTGTGCGGAGTGACAGAATGCCCTGTCACCACCCTTTCGGTTTCGCAGCAGGGGCGTGCAGCACCTTTGGCATACTGCACGCAATGAAGCTGTTGCCAAAGGTGGGAAGGGTGTCCAGACGTGGACACCTGTACCTGCTTCAGTGATTCTGAAAGTCCTTTTGGCCCCTTGGTTGCGGCGCTGTTTGTGCTTCTTGTTCTTTCTGGTAACGTTTTCGACACTAGAGGGAAGCCGAATACATTGCGAGCCGAAACTCATCATACTCGAGACTTGTCGGTTGTACTCGAGACTCATCAGTTGTACTCGAAAGATTAGCACTCTCCATCTGGAGTTCAAGTGTGTACACCCCATTCGTGGGGAATCCTCGGGTGTACCCATTGTGTGACCCCGGGCCGGCTCTGTCGGAAAATTTGACCTCAACGTGCGTATCATAGAACAGCGGAATTTCACATTTAATCAGGAACGAGGTTTCACTAAAGGGAAGAAAGCCGTCAGTTCATAGTGACGTCTCACCACAGTTGATAGCTGCCGATTTTCATTGCCTACCCTGACCATTGGTTGAACTTGTTGCTCGTATCATTGCGGTTGTCGATTGCTGACTTGCATTTGCTTTGCCTTGTACATTTCGCTCGACCATTGCAGTTGAGGGCCGCTGACTTGCATTTGCATGGATTTGAATATTGTCGGGTCTGATTCTCTCAAGGTGGAAGTGTGCAAATTCCGATCTAGTTGCGTCACCATGTCTCGACGTGATGATCGTGATAGATCCAGGACTCGACGCAGACGTGATCGGAGTCCGTCCCCTCAAGCTCACAAAGCACGCCGACGTGACCACAATGACAACCAGGTCTCGGAGAACATGGATTGGAACAACTTGGTTTCATGGCAACACAACTCCGGCTACAATGCTGCTAACAACTTTCCGATGGTGCCTACCAATTTTCAATCGACTCACAACCCCACACAGCAATTCCAATACCCGGCGATCAACTACATGATGCCGATCCCTCCTGATCCCACACCATCCAAGTTCATGCCACCAATGATGCCACCACCGGTCACTACTTCCCAACCTACCCCTTCACCTGGACCTCCTGCAGCTCTACCGGTTCGTCCTCAGAAAGCCTGGCTTACTCCCTCGCCTGACTGGACACCTGCAGACGGCATGTTTGATGTCAATCAACTCTACAACTTCAGCCTGCCCATGACTGTTGCCAACACTCCACATGGCAACCTTCGCGACATGTCAGGCATGGATATTAGGGACGTACGCCTGGTTCAGGTTATCCACGGGGGCCTCACCAACTGGCTGCTCAGGCCGTTTGCACACGGCCGATTCGTGACGTGGGAAGGCTTTCGCACCCGCACTGAGGCCTTACTTTGGAGTACCTGCTCCAAATTACTACGAAGATCGCAGTCACTCAACCTGCTCACCCTGGAAAAGGACCTTGCCAACACGCTGGGTCTCAACATTGATGACTTCAATCAGCGCATCAAGGTCCACGACCATTTGGCCAACCTGGTACTTCAATTTCTTCAACAACATCACACCTCTCTCGCACCTGCTGCCCAGACCGATGACATGGTCAAGAAGTTCAATGACTTGAATCGTGCACATGAACTTCTCCAGGCTCAGTATTCCGCATCACTTCGCGCATCGACCTCGCCCACGATGACAAACCAGAAAGATGACGCAGAGTTGGTTACACCGCCACCGGTCAACCACACACCATCCTCGTCACCTGCCAGCTCCCTGCCCACAGCCAGCGCGGCCGCCCTGGATGGCAAGTCGTTTGATAGCGTGGTGCAACCTCGGATCATGCAGTCTCTTCACGGAGTGTCGTCACCGCCGTCCAAACCGGCGGCGTCACAGTTGCTCACCATGCACAGCACGCCGGATGAAGTTGTCAAGTACTACACATGGACCAGTGACCAACCTCGCCTTTTCCTCAAGCAAGCACCCACAACAACCACTTTGGCGTCGCTGGTTAAGTGGGCCAATCACCCGTCCCGGCTCAACGGCAACAAGTCGTTAGATTCTATGGCGACGCAGCTTCTTCAGGCCAGGCAGCGCATGCCGAAGGGCGATGCGCCCACACTCGGTGCAATGGCAGCACTATGGGGTCTTGAACCCGGGTACCTTACCAAACTCACCGAGAAGGCATTGAGTCACCTCATCGTGACCGCTCGCCTGCTTTGTGGATGAGAAGGCATCATATCGACCTTCGTTCTCATATGAGCCCGGAGCGGCAACAATGTCACGGATGAGTCCAGGTGAAAACTCGTCCGTCAAGTGTTTGCGTTGCACATGATTGATCTTGTACTTGCTTGTTCTTGCATTGCCTCTTGTGTGATTGTCTGTGATGCTTGTATCCATGTCGCCGCCTTGTGGTAGATTTCGTTGGTTGCATCTCACCATGTTGGATGAACTTCGCCACTGCGGAATCTATGATGATGTTGCACAATGGCAGTCGCTGGACGACCTTCTGCACTCGTTGACTACATTCTCGACGTGCTGGCATTATTGTTTCCCTGGACTACCACCACCGTCGATTCCAATTGAGGAGTACGAATCCATCACACAATTGCCGTGGCTGGGTCTCATCCTCGAGGTCTTAGTTGTGGTCCGGATAGCCCTCCAGATTCCGAATTGCGCTATGTCGAACTCTCAGCACACCGTGGCCAACAGGTACGAACTTCACAGATGTCGGTGCGCTGCCTATTTATTGATCAGTTTCTTACAACGACTCATTTCACAGGATCACGGCTACATCCCGCCGTTCTTCGAAGTCCTTCACTTCTACAAGACTTCTCTCTTGTGTGAAATCATGCACTCAGCTTTCGCTGACACGCGACATCTACGCTCATTGCGGGCGCGATTTCCTGACCTCTACGACTTCATACATGATCCAGGTCATCACCAACAACCGTGCGTCTACATTCGACTTTCCCCATGGCACACACCATACTATGTTGGGGCGACTGATCAGGATGTTCTACGTCGTGAACACTCACGCAGTCGCAAATTTCTACAACTACTTCGTGGACGGCATGCCTTCTTTGAACCGGCGCTTCACTACTGGAAGCGATCCAATACTTACTGGCTCTTCTGTGCTGTACCAGTGGAAATCAAACTTCCAGTTTCCTCGGTGTGGGTTCAAGAAAGCAAATGGCAATACCTGCTACGCCCGCATTTGAATGCGCCCTGGGTACACAGAATCTTGCGCAAGGTGGGCTTCCGGGAACATCTTGTAGATTTTCGACGCCACTCGTTGTCGTCGCCCACTTCCCTCGGCTTGCACAAGCGCTTTCGACGACGACTACATCCGGATCTCCAACGGCAACTACGACCTGACGCCCTGGATGACATTCAAGCCCACTACTCGATCCTCTATCAGCTGGGATCGAATACAGGAGCGTCGTTCCAAGTCATGCGTGACCTACTGTCAGCCGCTTTCCCTCCCACTCAGCTGTACTACTTATTGCGGCTCGCAGTATTTGTCAACGAGCCCTTCCGCTCCAAGGCCCAGAAGCTCCTCGCCCAGGTACTACGCAAACGACGGCTACAACCACCCACCACTTTAACACAGCTACTTTTGCCGCCGCTGCATGTCCAAAATTGGAAAGCTCTACTGGGCACATGGTTACAAAGCTGGATTGCTTCTCATCGGGATCTGTTCCCTTCTCTTTTCCTTCCAAAGATCCGGGTTGTGGAAACTCGCAGCGCCACATTGGGCGACAAGATATACAACTATCGCACATGGCAGCGCAAATGGGCGCCTGACACATCCTTTCCGTGTCGCTGTTTGGACATCGATGATAGCCATCTACACCGTGCACATGGTCACGCAGTAATGTTGGATGAGTTTTCTCGCATCAGTGCGGACATTAACATTGAAATCATGACCGCCTCAATGAAGGATCAGTTTTTCGGTGATGTCGACTTATTGCATCAACGTTTCACCACACAACTTCGCAAACTTGCTCGACGCTGGCATGTACATGGTTCCGGTCTGCTTTCAGATCTACAGCCAGTTGTGTCTCAGCTAATGGATACTCATCGGATTAACCTTCAAGATCGGGCTTATTGGTCATCGACATCGTTGCAACGCACTGTGGCTTCTTTGTCCTCGTGGGTAGTTATCCCAGCGGATCATTTCCCCTCCCGCGCACATGTGATGTGCCCGTCCCTGTTTGCCATATTGATGCGGAAGACATTCTGCGCGGGGGATGTCTTCTCACTTTGCCGCGAATCTGCAGCATCCTTTCGCTCTGAAGTGGTACACACAGTACCTTCTCTCCTACGTCAACGATATGCATGGGGCCTTCGACTTCAAGCACCGTTGCCCACAGCGCGCATCCTCCCAAAGCCGACCAAGGACTGGCAGAAAGCTCGACCCATCATCTCATTCTTTCGCACATGGGCAGCTCCCTTCCTCACGGTCTTCGGTGCACTTATATTTGAACTCACCAAGGCAGCCTTCCCCGACATTGCAGGTCAACTCTCAGTACAAGAACTTATCCAGCAGCTGTGGGAAGCACTGTCAAAAGCAGATCCTGATGAGTACATCCACCTGGTGTCGCAAGACTTGTCAGGCTTCTTCACGTCCATTCCTACGGAACGTTTCCATCAGGCGCTTCAAGTGCTTCTCCATCGCTATGATCAAGTTGTGGGCCTTCGCGGTTCCTCGCAATGGTCCGTGTACGAAGTCAAGTCAGATCATCGACGCCGTATGTTCAAAGGAAAGTGGCGCCGTCAAACCAAGATCCCTCGAATTTTTCGTGAACAAGATCTCCGGCACCTTCTGGACTTTGTCATTGACAACAGTCACTTCGAGATCAACGGATACTTGTTCCGCCAAGAACGAGGAGTCGCTATGGGATCACCAGCCGCGCCACCGTTGTGCAATTTGGTTGCTACGGTTGAAGATTTCTTCTGGCACCGAACCATGATTTCTCTGCGGTTTTGCATGCCCGACATTGGTGTGATTTGGCATGAGCGCTACGTCGACAATCGTTTCATTCTCCTTCGAGACTCAGCCCCACACTCACCCGTGCTCATGAACTTTCTTTCCCTGGAATTTTATCGCCCACCAGTGATGCTTGAGGTTCAACATGATGACAAAGTACTGGGTTACCGATGTGATTCTTCTTCCAGAACTATCACTCCACAGCTACCTGATCATCCCTCCCAAATCAAAGGAATTCGGAGTGCCAATGATCGGATGTTCACTTATTCTTCTTGGTCTTCTCGCTCGTGGCTCATCATACGCGGTGCGCAACCGGCGGTTCAGCAACAACATGGGCTCGACGCTCTCAAACGCCTTTATGAGGCCAAAGGTTTTGAATCTCACCTTCTGCGGGACGTTCGCCGTCGACTTGGGACAAAATCTGCATGTGTGCTTGTCCTTTGTACCTTCTTTTGCATGCTTGGGATTGCTTTCGTTGCATTGCGCTTGGTTTGCATGAACAGTGTGCTTTAACATGAGCTTTGTCCTTGTGCCCTAGCTGGCTCAGAACTATGGCGGAATATATGATCACTAGCACTCTGCGTTCGGATGGCTCGATACAAACTACGAGCCGCGTGACGCTCGAGCACCTCCCCAACTTCATCAACGGCAATGAGATCCAAATGTTCATTCGGACCCATGGCATAGCACACCAGCAGAGTGTGCAATCCCACGGCTCATCACGTGATGTACCAGCACTCACTGAGCAGCCCAGATCGCGTTCCCCCCGGTCACGAATTCCGCGGATCCAGCTCACACCGGGCCCGCAAGGGCATTCGGATGAGGAAGAAGATTGGGGTGAATGGAGGAGTGATGGCAGACACGCCCATAGTGATCAAAGGAGGCCACGTTCGCCTCCGTTTCCCCCTGCTCATGCCAGTCCTTCTGAGAACCGCATCGCGCTGGTGCCTCTCTCAGTTCGTCGGCAGGTGCCTGATTTGGGGGTTCATCGCTTCAAGCTACGCACTGGGTGTCGGATCGAGGAGATCGCCATCGAAGTGAATGACGTCCTCTACTACACCTTACCTTCGATTGCCGCCTTGGTATTCCCTGAGCCGGAGCTGTTGAAGAAATCATGGGAGTCTGTCTACAGGAGCCTCATGCCACACCGCCGCAGCATCATAGAAGATGAACACCGGATCATGTCCATTTCGGAGTTTCCGTTTGCTCAGCCGCCGCATGGGGTTCCGGGACGCTGGACGGCGCAGGTGGTCAAAGACATCTCGGACTACTTCCAGGTCTCTCGGCGGTCACTACCGCAGCAACTCATCGTCCAGCTCGGCATTTGCGAGGAGAAGTGGCCATATATCAGCAGAACCACGCGGACGTTTCACCACTTCTCCGCGGACAAAAAGAACTCGCAGAAGAACCTCTTTGGGATCATCTTCTCATTTGAGCCACGCCGATTGTTGCCGGACAAGCAGCGCACTCAATCGCAGTCCACATTTTTCTGGTCCCACAACACCAACATACAGGCTGCCATGCAAATCCTGCGTGATGAGGAACTGATCCGACCTTCGAAGTGGCAAGAACACCCTTCCCCCAATCGTGAATGCTCCAACTGGAACGAAGTTTGGTTGCCACCGATGGGATTCTACTGCAGAGGCAGCCTCCAGTCTCAGGAAGCGGCAATCCAATCTGCGGCGCAGTTCGGTGGAATCCGGACGGACCGCCCGGTGTGCGTTGGTGGCTCTGCTCGTCTCCGACAACAGCATTGCACTATACCCCGCGGCGGCGTGTACGCGGACATAGCAGCTTCCCACTACTATGACTGCATTCATGCCAAGGATGGCAGGTGGAAACTAAGATCTTCGATCGCAGTGCCCAGCTACATGGGCATCTTCTGGTGAACCATGGTGGCATGCCAGTACAATAGCGTTGCTGCTGACCTGACGTGTTGTGCAATTTGTGTTTTTCATGATGTACCTCATGACGCTCCTCTTCCGGAAAAACGCATTGAGTTGTCCGTGGCTCATGGTTGACTTTGATATTTCCTTGTGCGGTGTTGCTTGCATGATTGTTGGTTGCCTTCTGAATGCTTGCCGTCGCCGCTTTTAGTCATCACTGGTTGATTGGGCCCTGGTTGTCTCATCTTTCCGGGATTGTGATGGATCATGGGGATATGCTACGTGATTGTCGGCACATGCTACTCGCTATGTCATCGCAAATCAATTTACTTTTGGCTGGACTGCAGCGTCTTGAGGGCCAGCAGCGACATCCACAGCCGCCCCCACCGCCACCGATTCCGGAAGTACACCCCCCGCCGCTGCCTCCGCCGTCCACGGCGCCGCCGTACTTGCCAGCAACATCGGTCAGACCTGACCACATGGCAACGCCGGTCACTCTTGTGGCCACCACGGATAGCCGTGCGGAGCACCCTGCTCACGTGCGCACGGTGAGTGTTAGCACCTCCTGGGAGCACAGACGAAGGCGAAGATCTAGACATCGAGAGCCGCACCGGAGACGATCCCGCAGCCATCATCGTCGGCTACCAGACCGTCCTGTTGATGCGGTTCCCGTGGTCCGCCGTCATGCTCACACACCTAAGTATCCACCGGCAGTCAAAGCCATGCCAGCTTGCAGACCATCCGGTCTGTCCTATGAACGGTGACGGAACAACAGCGACAAAAGTACCTCAGCGTTTGCTTCGTTCATGCTTGCATGCACCGTGTCTCTGTCATGCCGCAGCATTATCGCTTTGCAGCTTTGCGTGAGTTGCCCTTGTGGTTTGATTGGTTGCCATGCAGTTGTCAGCTGAGTTTGTGAACAACCTGGTGGCTGTGCTCAATGTTCTTGCATCCCAAGTTGCGACAGCTTTGGACACACTGAACTTTGCCTTGATGACGGAGCGTGGTCGTCCGACAGACACGGTGGTGACCCCGAGAGCACCAAGAAACTCCAGACATGGGTTGCGGCCCCGCATCATCACGGAGCTCGCCTCCTCTGACCGATCTCGATCCCCCACACGCATTCGGGCTCGACCGGTGGACACGTCATCTACCTGGTACATACCGGCTTTGTCCCCGCCTCGAGCCGCACATCGTGATGCTAGTGAACACAATTCTGGTACTCGGCCCGAATCGGTGTTAGATCGACTGCCACCGCCTCGTCCTCGTGCTCCTTTCGCGGCACACGGTGGACGAGAACCAGGACAGACGACGCCCACGACACCTGATTCGGATTCTGATGGTTCGATACATCCGCATCCAGGTGCCTCGTCGTTCCGGCCGTCGCCGACGGTGGTTCATGGTCCTCGGGAACTTCTACAAGAATTTACCATTGCACTTCGCAATGCATACCGTGAACCTTTCACGGCATGGACACAGGGCGAGCTGGATGAAATGGTGAGACGGAAGAAAGATAAGGATTCCAGACCCACCTATAAGACCATTGCGCGGTTTCTTCAGAAGCCGATTGAGGAAGTTAAGCAGGCATGGAAGGTCTATCAACAACTTGAGGCTCGCGGCTAGGAACAAGCCCGGCAAATGCAGCAGCGATCATTGATGGACCAAATGATAAGCGGCGGCGGTGTGTCTAGTTTGAGTTGTTGATCACATGATACTTGCTTGCTTGCACGTGACTCAATCTTGCTTGTCGTGTTGCGAGATGTCGTTGACATGCAGTGATGTCTTTCCTGAGTTGCTCAAATCATGTCAGAACAAGTTGTACAGACGTACATTACCTGGACCCATGGAGCGCAGCCGACGTGGTTACAATTTCATGGACCCGGGGCTCTACTCGACAGACCCATTCGGCTGACTACGTCGCCTCCGCCCCCGCCAAGTTTGCCACTGCTTCTTCCACCTCCTCCTCCACCACCACCACCACCACCGGTGATTCTACACCCCCAGTTTATGCCCTCGGTACGCAGCCCCTCGATCTCAGCCCCTCGCGGACAATCCTGCCCTACCTCTTTGAAATCGCAGCGCACACGCCGCTCGATCTACAGCACTGACCCTTCCCGTGATGAAGTACCACGCAGTCCAGGGCGCTCGTCCAAAAGATCTCGGACAGCATCAGCTTCAGCGCCGCGGCGATCTCGACGGCCCTTTACAGTGTTTTATTCCAAACGTGCTGGCCGTTCATCGCGATCCCCATCGGCAACATGCAAACATTACTGCCACGCCATCCTGCGCCATGGACGGAAATGTCTTTCCCCTTGTGCACGTAGACGACCAGGTCACTATCATTGCAGGTGTGCGCGACATCAAAGACAGTGAAAGCCAGGTGTCAGACATTTCAGACCTCGTTGACCCGTTTCACCTTGTGTTTGAAAAGTTGCCTCGCTCCTCAGTGGATGTGTCCGGTTGGCAATGCATGTGCGTCCTTGCCGCAGATTTTCGATTGGTTTAGCAGTCGTGCAAGCCCGTATTGCTGCTATGAACCCCCAGTATTTCGAGTACCAGATCGATAGAGGAGTGGAATGGATTCGAATTTACTCTCCGGGTATTTGGAGGCCCGTTCCTGAGGAGGCGCCAGTTCCGGACCCACTTTACGCTTCCACATTTCGGGAGTGGCGCAGATCATATCACTTCCAAGTGTACTGGTCTGAAGACAGCACCGGAGGCACCACAATGGATCCTATTGCCACGCCCAGTTCCTATGTGTCCTATCACGTGTGGGAGTACCGAGACTGGCAAACGCGAGGGTACCAACGACTTGGACCTCCTGTCCAATCCATCGGCCTCGCGATGCTCGCCAACGCAGACATCGAGTCCTCGGTGAGCTCGTCGGTACCTGATGGAGCGTGGCGGGAACCGTCACCGCCACCATTCCATGATCCTTGGAATAATTCGGATTGACACTTGAGTAGCATGTTGGATAAAGATGAGGTTGTGCGTGCTTTGTATGTGAGTTCTCATTGGGTTGTCTTGCTTGGTGCTGTGCATGTTGTCTCCATGTGTCCGCCGCTCTCTGTGATAACTTTGAGCAGCTTGTCGGGTTGAAATGTTCAATAGTACGGTGCAGGGTGCAGCACGATGGGTCCTACCTCGCTATTTTGACTATGACATCGTCAATGGACCAGCAGGAACGAGGGTGGAATGGATTCGAATCTATGTGCCGGGTCAGTGGCATCCAGTAGCCCCTGACACCCTGGGACCGGCCCCGGATGACCCGACCGCCTATCGGGAATGGCGCAAGGTCTACCACTTCGAAGTGTACTGGCCCAGGGAAAGCACTGGCGGCACAACTATAGGCACGGCTCTGCAACCGGTATCCCACGCCACTTTCTACACTTGGTATTACAGGGACTGGGTCACCAGGGGGTACCAACGCCTGGGTCGTCCACATCCCAGCATAGCGAGGCCAGTTTTCGCTTCGGGTGCACCGGACCTCATGTATGCTGGAATGACCTCCTCTTCGGCATCATCTAATTCACATGACAGCTGATGCCCGTCCTCGCCTCCCTGGAGAGTCTGACTGTGATGTTGGCGCCGCACAGTGCTACAAAAGTGGTCTTTTGCGTTTTGATAGTTGATTTGCTTTCACTCGTGGTTGTCTGCAGCCGTACACCTATCAACTTGACTTTCCGTGGTTGCGTTGTCATGCCGTGGCTGGAATGGTGCCCGGACCCTCAACAACCTGATGCCCAGTGGGTCAAGATCTTTCATCCGGGACCATGGACGCCTCAAGAAGAACATGATGCTCCACCTCCTCCGCATACTTTCAGAGAATGGCGGGAGTTCTATGCTCCCAACCAGGACTCAGTCGAAGGGCAAGTCCAAGTCACTACGTGGTACAAGCGAGACTGGGCCACGGAGGGCTATCGGAGAATCGCTGCTCCTCACGCTGGTCATGAATTTGATTCCATGTATCCCTCCGATCACCATAACGTGGCCACGCAGTCCGCGGCATTGAGTATGTCGCCGGAGCTGTTAGACGCGATTCTCAGGTCCTCGGATGCGGCTGATTTCTCCACTGAAGAACTGATTCGTCTCCAGGAGGGGATTTCTCAACAACTGACGGCCCGCGCACGTCTGACCTCCCATCCTCATCAACCAGTACGTGCATCGCGTGACAACACACCATCGGAGAC
This sequence comes from Effrenium voratum, assembly GCA_963377175.1. Lineage (NCBI taxonomy): Eukaryota > Dinophyceae > Suessiales > Symbiodiniaceae > Effrenium > Effrenium voratum. The sequence continues at coordinate 590,156 of CAUJNA010001813.1, forward strand.
GATTGGGGTCTCCGACCCCTACACGCCCGTGAATCCGTCCGGCAGCGGCCAAGACAAGATGAGGCCCGTCTTCGAGCTCACTGAAGACTAGCCTTGCATGAGCAGCGCAGCGTACAAAATAAGGGTGGCCTCTACACTTGCATGATCTTGCTTTGCTGTTGTTTGAACATGGTTGTGCATGGTGCTTGTTCACCTACTAGCTGGATCGGAGCCCGCGACCATCCTTGCCTCTTGCCTCGACATGGACATCGATGATTCCAAGCAGTATCCATGGCTCGAATATTCGGTCTGGCATGATCAGGAGTGGGTGCGGATTTACACTCCGGGACAACCTCAACGATGGCACCGTGGTGACGCCGTACCTGATCTACCTGAAAACTCTTTTCGTGAATGGCAGCGGGTGACGGATCCCGAAGCGCCAGTCCAGGCATGGGACATCCGTGACTGGCAACACCAAGGGTACCAGCGCATTCTGTCTCGGATTGAGTCCTTCGCGACTCACTATTCACATGATCAGACTCTTGGTCAAGGTCGGAACTCCGATGCCGTTCAAGTTGAGGAGACCTTCACCTATGCCACTCCGTTTTCTCATGGTGATCGCCCGGCTGCTTCGCAGATCGCTTCAGTCCTCTATGGCGACACTCGCAATGCTCAACGTTGTGATCTTTCGTTCCCGTCTTCTGAGCGGTTTAGGGCAGTGTCTCGCTCCCCTCGCCGTGGTGGATATTTTGGTCAACGATAGTGATTTGAGTTTGAGCATGTGATCTTCCTGCAGGAGAAAAGAGAAACCTCGCCCCTCGTAGAGGGGCGTGTGTGTGCGGAGTGACAGAATGCCCTGTCACCACCCTTTCGGTTTCGCAGCAGGGGCGTGCAGCACCTTTGGCATACTGCACGCAATGAAGCTGTTGCCAAAGGTGGGAAGGGTGTCCAGACGTGGACACCTGTACCTGCTTCAGTGATTCTGAAAGTCCTTTTGGCCCCTTGGTTGCGGCGCTGTTTGTGCTTCTTGTTCTTTCTGGTAACGTTTTCGACACTAGAGGGAAGCCGAATACATTGCGAGCCGAAACTCATCATACTCGAGACTTGTCGGTTGTACTCAAGACTCATCAGTTGTACTCGAAAGATTAGCACTCTCCATCTGGAGTTCAAGTGTGTGTGTGTGTGTGTGTGTGCGCGCGCGTGTGTGTGTGTGTGTGTGTGTGTGTGTGTGTGTGTGTGTGTGTGTGTGTGTGTGTGTGTGTGTGTGTGTGTGTGTGTGTGTGTGTGTGTGCTTGCATTGTGTGCGGGCCATTGCGTGTCCATTCAGCAGCACAGCTTTGTTGACCGCTAGCTCCCCGGTGACACGTAGTATCAAGCAGTTGGCCTTCTGTGCTGGCTTTGCAAGGGCTTGGGTCCCAACATGAGCTCTGATTGCATGTCAAGGGCCCTGCATCCGAGGACATGAAGCGGGCCTGCATCATTTGCCTCACCGAGAAGGACCAACACAGACAGCCCTTCACTTGTCATGAGGTGTCTTCGTGTCTTCGGGTCCTTGCACGCGACAGTGGGTCTGAAGGAGCACACGCTCGTGCCGCCCCATACGCCGCGGGAGATTTCAGCGCAAACTCCTGTGCCCTGGCCAGTGGTGAGATGTTGTGCTGAACGCATCCTTCAGGCAATTTGTGTTATTTGATATTCCTGATCCCGGGGTCAGCCTCAAGGCTCAATCCTCTGTTGAAGATCATCGCTTCTGCACGGACTGCTGGGAGGAGCCATGCATCACTTGCTCTCTTCTTATTGCCTCTCCGGTTTCCAAGCGCGCGTGATCAGCCCGCGCGCTGTCTGACTGACAGGTGCTGAGGTGCTGATTCTTTTTCAGGCTGCGAATTCCGCGGCACAGCCAAAGTTATCACCCTTTGCTGTGCTTATAGGACAACCAAAGCACATTTCTTTGTGTGTCCGGTTTCTTGGAGGATCCGTTTCACATTGGCACTGCGGGAATCTCCCATTCATAACCAACAGGGTTTGCGCCAGGGAGAGTTGAGCTGCCTGGCACGGCAGATTGAGCCTGGCATTTGTCAGGACTTCCTTCGGCACGCGCGGCGTGCAAAGCTGAGCTCCATGATTTGCCCGGTCTGTCGCGGCGAGATTTCCGTCCCGGAGGCGGAAGCTGGGCACTGGGCACCGGATGGAAGAACCAGTCACTGTAAGATATGTATGATGTGACGACAGGCTTCCATGAGTAACCTTGGGCAGCAGGATGCCAATGTTGATATAATTGGACCAAGTTGCCCCGACGGGCTTAGCCGGGTGACGGGCTTGCGAACCCGCGGCGCAAGGTTTGGAGCAAGCGGCTTGAACTGCCGCAGCGCTGGGCGCAAGAAGAGGACGACGGCTCGAGAGTGAGCCCCGAAGGAAGTGTTCCCTTTTCCAACGAAGCTGGAGCTATGCCAGGAGCCAGAGAGCGCTCCTTTGCCGCTGCCAGTGGTGTCTGTGCCCCACTTTGACTCGCGGTGGCTTTGGAGGTGGGCAAAGGGGAAATCAATTGTGCCTCAATGAGGTGGTTTTGCATGCGACTGAAGCAAGTGACTTCTTTGAGGATGTCCTTCCTGTGTGTGTGTGTGTGCGCCGGTTGACATGTTCCCCAGCATGGCGAAATGCTCTTCAGCAACGGCACTTAGGCTTCCCTATCACACAAGTACGAAGTGGGCAGAGCAAGTTGCGCAGTTCATGTGCAGAACAACTACGCAATATCTTGCGCCGAGTATGCTCACACACTTGTACCTACTTGCGAAGAGGGCGCTTAAAACACGAACGGATTTTGACAAGCTTACTAGCAAAAGACAAGTATCGTTTCAACGTGGTTCGCGCCTTCGATGCACACCCGCGCACGCAAACACCACACAAACACAAACGCAGACACATTTCGCATACACACACAGACAAACACAGACAGACAACAGACACACACGCACAGACAGACACACGCAGACAGACACACACACAGAGAGACACACACACAGACAGACACAGACAGACAGACACACACGGACAGACACAGACAGACAGACACCGACACAGACCGGCACAGACACAGACACAGACACAGATATAGACACAGACACAGACACAGACACAGACACAGGCACAGACAGACAGACACACAGACACACAGACACACAGACACACAGAGACACAGACACACAGACACACACACACACAAACACACCCCACACATACATACGCACACGCACACACTCCACAAGCACATCACACACACACACACACAAGCACACCGCACACACATGCACACACACACACAAACACACAAGCACACAAGCACACAAACACACAAACACACAAACACACAAACACACAAACACACAAACACACCACACACATATGCACACGCACACACTTCACAAGCACATCACGCACACACACGCACACACACACACACACAAACCACACACACACACACACACCGTAAACATATTAGCACGCAGCGCGCACACACAGAAGCATCATAGCAAGTTGTCTTTTTTCAGGTATGTTGTTTTGCCTTTAGGCTTGAGTCAGGCTAAGTGGCTGTTGTCCCATAAATGACTGGCAGTTGCTGTGCGGCTCTAATTTGTGCCACATCTGGCTAAGTGTGTTGAGGGGACACGCAGTTTAGCGCCATGCAAGTTGAAGGGTTAGCAAATAGTCAAGCATGGTCACACACACACAGACACTTTACAACAATTCACTGCCCCCTTTGCAAGCGCATGGGTGTGGAGCACAGGCTTTCGGCAAAAATCAAACCAATTCTTCGTATTTTTGTTGCACACAGTTTACATAATTTCATGAACTTGGATGCAGAACCGGACACCTGACCCACACAAAAGGCAAATCGCAGGCATGTTGAGCACACAGTCAGTATTAGGTGGATGCAAGATAAGGCAATGTTAATAGTAGCCAAGTATTATTGTCACGCATGCACACAGTGACACAGCAAATCACAGACCTGACCTGACCTGACCTGCGCAACAACAAAGACACAGATTGATGAAGCGTTTCAGCAAGCAAGCATTCGGGCATCATGTCGGGCAGCAGCAGCCGTGGCAGCAGCCGTGGCAGCAGCCGTGGCAGCGGCGGCCGTGGCAGCCGCGTCAGCGGCTCCAGCTGGTCCAGCCGCAGCGGCAGTGACGGTGGCAGCGGCAGCAGCAGTGACAGTGGCCGCACTTCCAGCCCAGAAGCAAGCTACAGCAACAGCAGCAGCAGTAGCAGCAACAGCTCCGAGAGCGCACAGATAGCAAGCACCAGGCAAACACTACTCAGCAAAGAGCAAAAAACACTCTTGGAAACAACAACGTTCTTCAAGACAAAGCAGGTGGCGCATTTGGCCGCGGCGCTTTCCAACCACAGTGTGCCGATAATGAGTGATTGCAGCGGGCTGGAGACGCCGGTTCTAGCTTTGCAGTCGCTGCTTGGGGATGCCGTGAAGCATCTGCGCCTTGCCTAAAGTTAGCGGTGGGATCATGCAATTGGAGCGCCGCATGTAACATGCATTGCAGTACTCTTATCAGGTCCAGCTGCGATTCAGCAAGGGGCCCACAGCGCTGGATCAAAACCAACTTTGCGCCCAAAACGCCGCTTGACCTTCTTGGTGATTATGCATCCCCTACCATGACTTGTGTGAGAGTAGTGCATGACCGGGGACTGTTAGCCGATTCGGATCGCTAGGTATTTCAAGAACCTTTTCAACCGCCGGGTAGGCCACCTACGCGACCAGGCAAGTTCAAATCTCGACGCTTGTGGTTTCAGTCAGCTGCTCACCCATTGGACCACTGGATTTTCAATCATCCCCCGGCCCGCTTATTATTTGGCAAAATATGGTGTTTCAATACCCGCATTAATTGCTAGAATTTGGGTTCGCAGAAATCAACATTGATGGGTGTCTCAATGGGTTCACGTTCCATCCATTTGCCACCCACTCAGCGCACATTGTTTTCACTTCAGCCCTGCGCCGCAGGTACTTGTCTACAGCGCCGGATTCCCGTGCAAGGCGTTCAGCGCCTTGCGGCACCGCTCGAAAGGCATGCGGGACTCTGAGGCTAAGCAATTCTTCAAGGTTGCCAAAACAATCAAGGATGTCCAACCAGCGGCCCCGCGTTTGCATTTTGCCTTGCCTTGGGGATTCGTTTAGTTTAAATGTTTGAGAGGGAAGCATGGCCTCCAGGCCGGGAAATCATCCTATCAATAAGCACCCTTAGGCCTGCCAAATTAATGGTTTGCGGCAAACTCAAAACATGGCCTTGACATGCCTCAACCTCCACGCTAGTAACGCTTTCAGTGTCCACCTCGTTAAAGCCCTTGCTCACGCTTAGATTATTCTGCTCGAGAATGTGCTTGGCCTGAAGAAGCACATGAAGAAAGTCAATCGCCAGTTGGAGCGGTGCGGGCGGTACGCGATCCATTGGGCAACGGTGGACCCGTGACTTTGTTGCGATTTGGTTGAGGGCCCTGCAACCTACTGTGACCCTGCCCACTGACCAGTGACCTGAGAATTGAACAATCACAGTTGGGGGCCCAACAACAGAGATCTGCGTCCGCCCAGGGCCGACTTTGGCGGCTACACCAGCCGCAGGCGCTTGTACATTTTCATGGCCAAAAGCAACCTGGTAAGTGAGTTTGCAGCCACAATCGAGAAGACTTTGAAGGGAATGAGGCACTCGCAACATGGCAGCTGGAGCCTTGTCCTCAACATGAAACCAGTTATTGATATGACCACGGGATTTTCTGTTGGATGCCCGGTAGTTGAAGACTGATCCATGATCAATGCGTAATGCAATGAGCGCCAACCGCCAACCATCTGAAGGTGATCAATTTAAGAGCAGTCAAGTAAGGAAGAGCATGCTGCTGCCCGACAACTCTGCGGAGGTGGAGCGGTCCAACGAGAAGAGGCGCAGGCGCAGCGCGCGGAAACCTAAAGCTGGAGCTTGCAAGTGGAAGAAGAAATTCAAAACGCATCCTGGTGGCAGTAATGCTGTGGACTGTGGGCCCTTTGATGCTTGGATTGTTGTGTTCGCAGGTACCTGCAAGAGCATAAAGATGAGCCAATCCGTGGGAGAGCGCAAAGAACCATCGGATCTGGCATTCAGTTTGTCCAACACAACGAAAGAATGCTGGCTGCCCCTTGGACGAACAGGATCTTTCAAAAAGGGTAGATCAACAAAAACACCAAGCAAAAGCACCGCTCAGTCGCTGGACGTCGCCAGCCACAAGCATCCGAATTGGGAGGTGGTGGACCTTTCACAGTCAGTGGACAGAATGCCAGTGGTGCTGCCTGGTCAGTGTCTTGCCTGCGGTCAACTTGGACCTTGATTTGATTTTTGCAGTTGAACATTGTGCCCCAGGCACTTTTGCTGCATTACGTTCGGCTCCTACAGCTTCTGTCAACTTGTCACAGCACGTCAAAGTGGTTCACACAATTCCTGACTCCCTGATAAGTTGAATATCCCACGCTGGACTGAGGCCCGGAGGCGCATACTTCTTGAAATGCCGCCAGCGGTTTTTGTGCAGCCGCTTGTCGCTAGTTACATTGAAGTCCTGAAGTCGATCGCTCGTCGCGCAAACTGGCCCAGGTGAGGAGAAGATTTTGTTGATGGGGCTGCCGCTCCACAAGCTGGACAGCAGCCACAACAGCGCCCATGACGCTTGCCACATATTGGGCGAAGGGGGGCGGGGGAAGGCAGCAAAGAATGACTTTGCCACATGCCAAACATTTACCAACTAATGCGCAATTCAGGTTTCGGCGTGTAAAAGGATCTTAGTGAAGGAGCTCCAAGCCCGCCTTGAAACAATCCTGGACATTCCAAGCTTGCCCTTTCCCCTTTTGTCTTGACATTGAGGGTCCATACCACTGCAAACATGTTCTCGGTTTAGTAGGCTGCCAAACCCGAGCAGGATACAACATGACGGCCTCAGATCTGTTCTTCAGTTACTGTGTGACAATGTTCCAAGCTTACAGTTACAGCAACTTACAGCTTGATGGTTGATGACACACCGCCGAACCTTATTATTCAAATGTTCGTTTAGTATCTGCCCCTTGACCTTGACCCTACCTAGCCTGTTGACCATTTCCAGCTCCAACTGCCAAGAGATCAAGCTTTTGATTTAGAATCCACATTCAATGTGACTACTGCTTCACAGCGCCCCAGCCCGCCTTGCTTTTGGGTCAACAGTCATGCTGCATGCCGAAGATTTAGCTGTCAAGGCCATTTGGGTTAGCTCAACATTCCCCTACTAATTTATTATGTTTGTCCAACATGTTGTCGTGATAACAGCCATGACATGGAAGAGCTTTTGGATGTATGTAGGTCCAGGCATGTAAGCTATGAACTTTGACCACCTCACTCAAAGTCTTGAAGCGAGTTTCTGTACCAATGATGGCTCTCGTCTTTCTTCGTTAGTGTCAGTACTTGTTAGGCTGCCCCTCTCAAACAATTCAATGCTACTTTCAGGGCTTTGCGAAAAGGGTTTGAGTCTGAGAACAATTAGGGATCGCTTTGACCTATAAGTGAGCTATGGCCGACCACGCGGCGCCACCGGCCTGGAATGCAAGCAGCAGCTCAGCCCGCAGCCGCTCGCCGCGTCGGCGTTCTGCCGCCTTGCGGCACTGCGAGACATCAAATTTTAGAGTTGATTTAGTACTTTGAATTCTTGGATTCAAGACAAACTAAACGCTGTCAGTTTGTTTAGATCGCAATTACATCATCGTAAGGCGAGTTCATCATCCACAAGTCGCTCCTGCAGCCGCGGCAGCTCTTCTGGCGGCAGCGCTTCTGGCAGCAGCGGCAGCAGCGGCAGCAGCAGCAGCACCTGCGCGCAGGACCAGGAAAAGGCCTGGGAACTCAGTGTGGGCAGAAGGTGCTCAACGCATTCAATTCGCGTTTAATTTCTATTCTGCTTCATTATGTTTGTGTTGTGTTTCTCTCGTCAAGTAGTAGGTTGATAGTAGGTTGATAGTAGGTTGAACATTTGAACCATGGACGCTGTTAAGTTGTTCCCTTCATTTTGTAAATTTGAGATGGGTGTTAATTTTTGTTTGGACCCTGAGATTCAGGACAACAAGCAGTCCCTGAACTGGACGAACTTGGCTGCGCTACGCCCTGCTGGCGATGATGTGTCAATCTCCAAGTACGCCAAGAATGGCATGTCTGCCAAGCGCATCCGGCAAGTGCTGAAGAACAAAGAGAGCAGTGGCTGTAACTGCAAAAACAAGTCTCTTGGCGTCAGTGTGAGAACTCCGATTCGCCAAATGTGTGTTTTGTTTTGGGTCTAGTTGGTACTTTCTTATTACTATTTAATGACTGACTGTTTCTCACACAGATCTTTCCCAATTGGTCAATAATTGGTCAAACCTTCTTGTTTCGCAGCCAGGTGCTGGAGAAGGATCAACTTCGCCGCCTTGCAGCGCATCTGCGTGGCTTTCTGGGCAATCTCCAAGTGTGCTCAGGATGCTCTGCTGTGGTCGCTCCAGAACAGCCAGAGGTGCCCTGATGAGGACCTGGATGATGAGTTGCTGAGCGATGCTGAGAGTGTCCCTGTAAAGTGGCACATTGACGGCCGCCCGCCAAGCATTAGGTTTTTGTACTTGTCTGGAGACTTGTTTCAGGAAACTCCAACATGCAGTCTTGCCCAGTCAAACCACGTGCAAGGCCATCGCGTCTGCCGGCGCGCCTTCCTGAAGTTCATTGGCCTTGGGGAGCACCGCTTCTCTCGCACACGGCACCGGTTTCAAGGTGTGGACGAGCGGTGTGGCTCTGCGCTGCGAACTGGGCGGCCGAGCGTGCTGGAGGCGGACGTGAACGCGTTTCTGGCCCGCCTGTACTACAGTATTGCTGAGACGATGCCCACTGGGTTCCTTGCGTTGCAACTTCATCAACTTATTCTAATTTGATGGTTCTGACTTAGTACCACACTCACATTACATGATAAAAAGGTCTTGGATGTATTTAATTGTGGTCTTCACTCGCCACCCCCTTCCTGTTTTACTCCTCCCACTAGCTTGTAAGTAGTTTGTGGTCTACAAATTGTATTGGTTGCCTGGTAAAAGCTACCATCCCAGGGCGCTGACAAGCACGATGATGCCGGATGAAGAATCAGCCCGGCAACAGCTTCTTGCAAAACTCTGTGAAAACGCGCTGGAGGGATCCAACTTGCGCGCATTCAGTCGACCGGAGCACCTACCACGGCGAGAACTTCCACCTGGTACATGGTCGCAGATTTTCAACTTGTATTTGGCGCGCTGCATGAGCATTGGAGAAACGCCTGCTTCCAAAGCAACCTTCTACAGAGTTTGCCGCCGATGGCGAGGTGCGCTACGTTTTCGGGAGAGGAGCCAGCATTCGACATGCGCCGAGTGCGACCGACTTCGGGCGCAGATGAGGCACAGCCGTGATTTTGTGGGCCACGCAACAGCGGCGGACAAGCTCCTCGGCCATCTTCGGATGGCATGGCTGGCGAAGGAGCAGTACTGGTGCGCGCGCCAGGAAAGCCGCAACCAGGACTCCGACCTGCTCACCTTCATCATTGATGGATTCGACAAATCGAAAATGATGCTTCCAAGGTGGTCGCGGGGCCGCATGCCGAAAGGCACCACCTTTGAGCGGCATCGCAGGCCGCATGTAAATGTAACAGCATGCCTTGCGCACGGGTATGGCTGTTACATCTTCATGTCGGACGAACACCTGGGAGCCGGATCATCGTGGACGTGGGAGTGCGTGATGCGCTCACTCGAGCGCGTCTTCACGGTGGTCAGGCAGCGCGGGCGAAGTTTCCCTCGGTCTTTTTGGCTTCAGGCTGATAATACCGTGAAGGAGGTTAAGAATTCGACTGCTGGCATAATATGCTCCGCTCTTGTATCTTGCAACTACTTTCGCGACTCGGGCCATCACCACTTGCCGGTCGGACATACGCACGAGGACGTGGATGGCATATTTGGAATTATAGCAATGGCCATTTGCCAGGCCTCTGATTCCGTACAAAGCCCCGCAGATGCAGCTCGCTTGATTAAGGCACGGCTCGGCCCACTTTTTGAGCGCAGAGGCGAGGAATGCCTGCTTCCATGTTGGCAAAGTACGACCATGGAAGGATGAGCTGCCAAAGGTGGTTGCATTCGAAAAGGAAGCTTGGCCAGATCAGCATTCTTTTACAAACTGATGGCAAACTGTGAAACAACACACACTCAATGCTTGATTTGGTTGATTGGTTCAATACTCATCGGTTGAGAAGCTGACTTGTGGAGTGCTCGGAGGGTTGGTTCAGTAGTTGAATGTTTGTTTGTTTGTTTGTTTGTTTGTTTGTTTATTTGTTTGTTTGTGTGTTTGTTTGTTTGTTTGTTTGTTTGTTTCTTTGATTGATAGATAGCCGAACTGATTGGCTGCCTGGCTGGCTGGCCGCTTGCTCAGTCGCTGCTTGTTGTGTTGCTTGCTTCCTTGATTGACTGACTGACCACTGACTGATTGGTTGCTTGACAGTGATTGACTTGATTCATTGATTGATTGGTTGGTTGATTGCTTGAGTGTCATTGATTGGTTGGTTGGTTGATTGCTTGTTTGCTTGACATTGATTGATTGCTTGTATTGATTGATCGATCGATCGATTGATTAATGATCTGATGTATTTATTGCTTGGTTCATTGATTGATTGCATGACCATTGATTGATTGTTTGACAGACTGATTGGCTTTTTGTTTGGTTGCTTGCTTGTTTCACTGACTGGTTGATTGAGTCATTGATTGATTGTTTGATTGGTTGTGTTGGTTTATGTGTTTTGTTTGTTTGTTTGCATTGTTTGTTTGGCTGTTTGCTCTTTTCACTGGTTGATTGTTTGGATTGGATTGTCTTTATTTGATTTGATCTGATTGATTGACTGATTGGTTGGTTGGCTGATTAATTGTTTGTTGTTTGTGTGTGTGTTTGATTTATTGTATGTTTGACTGGTTCATTGATTGATCGATTGAATTGATTGATTGATTGATTGATTGATTGATTGATTGATTGATTGATTGATTGATTGATTGATTGATTGATTGATTGAGTGATTTGATTGATTGATTGACTGATTGATTGATTCATTGATTGATTGGTTGATTGATTGGTTGGTTGGTTGGTTGGTTGATTGATGGATCGATCGATCAATTGAATAGGTTGCTTGGTTGGTTGGCTGGTTGGTTGATTGATTGACTGACTGATTGATTGATTGATTGATTGATTTATTGAACTTGACTTTTCAGAAGGGTTGATGATGTGATTAAACATATTGCTTGTGGGACCCGGGTGTTCACGACCAAACGCACAACGACAACCACTTTGAATTTGACCAGCAACACAACAAGGAAAGCAAGCAAGTACACTGCACACACAAACAAACACGTTTGCAAAACATGAACCTAACCTAACCACTTTGTTTGCTTGCGTTGTTTTCCTGATTGCTTGTCACCGCCCTGCGAGGTGTACAAGGAACGCAAGGACGACGAGCACGGCCAGCAATATTTTGTGCCGCACAGCTTCTTGTTTTGCCAAAGGCGTGCGCTGCCTAGAGCAATTTTGGCTGATGCTCAAGAACGGTTTCCTCGAGGATGCTGGTTTCAACATACAGCATACTGTGCCTGACATGTTTTGCTGTTTTCTTCAAAATTACTGAATAAGCATTATTTGGCGAATTGTAGCTGAAGCGCAGATCCATGTCAGGCGAGCACGCCGCTGACTCGGACGTTTTCTGCCTGGTGCGTGGTCATCTCGGTGACGAACACCTTGCGTACCCGCCAGTCATGTGCTTCCCCAAATGCTTCCAACAGCACGCGAAAGCTTTCTTCACCCGCATCATCAATCATCCAGGAGAACGCCCTGACATGGACCCAGAGCGTGCTGAAGGGGTGCTTGAGTTGGGGCGAGCGCTGGCGACGTACCCACAGTACGCGCGTGCCGTGACATACTTTCACGAGCTTGCCGGCACTGTGCCAAGGCAGGCCCTGCCGGTTCCGAGGTTGTTCTTTTTGGAGAGCGGCGCTGTGCCACAGCGTGCGCAAATCCAGCAGCTTCCGCAGCGAGAAGATGGCCCAATGCCATACCGGTTGCAAATTGTTTACAGGCGAGGTGGCAGGGCATGACATGCTGCTGGCAGTTTCAGAATGTCCCAACAAACTTGCACTCAATGATTCAGAGCTTTGAAGCAGTCAAACTTTGTCTCTAAATATCAGCATTATAGCCTAAATTATAGCATGATGTGCCATTATCCGCATGATGTACTTCACCAACTTGCCATTATCAGCATGATGTGCCCTGGCCACCTCGAAAAGGTTCAAAGCTACCCTCATGACCAGACAAGGCTGACCGGTTTGCCCGAGAAACTATGTTGAAGCCTTGAAGCAGCAACCAAAGTTGATCCTGAGCAAAGCCAGTCAGTCTGAATTGCCCGCAGCGTGCCAATTGATGCACACACGCACATGTCCGAGCTTGTTGAAAATGGGGTTTGGGAATTTGCCGATGGATTTGCGCTCAATTTCCAACATTTCACAAATTTTCCATGAGTGCTGTCAGCTCAACTCAGGAACTTGGATCAATGGCTGGGAACGCTATGCATTTCAGAGCCGTGATGGCCGCTTTGGCCGCGTTGCTCAGTGTGACTTGGATGAACTGGCGCTGAACCATGAGTTCACATAATGGACATTGTTTGGGCATTGAGCATTGCTTCATTAGGCGGTGAAGTCCAAACAGTTCTTGGGCTTAGCGGATGGCATGGCTCAGGCAGGCCCTTTGTGTTTAGAGGAAAGCCGATCGACATACCCCCTCCTTGCCCCCCACTACCCGACAGCCTGCAACAGCCGCGTCGCAGGTGTGCTCTGATTCTTCTTCAGGATCATCTGGAGGCTCGAATGGCCCACCTGTTTTTTGCTAAGCAATCAGGTTGAGGGGTGGGGCAAGGTGGGGCGGAATGTGTGCAGAATGCGCCTTGGTTGTGTGGTGTGGCTCAAACTGAAAGCCTTTTTAGGGTGGAATCAGTGGCTGTCTGAAGCCATGAGTGGCATCAAGTATGAGCCAGAGGGCGCAGACTTCAATGACAATGAGAACAGCTCAAGGGAGCAAATCTGGGCCTACTTCCAATCAGCCCAATGCTCAACACAACATAACACAACGTGCAGTGATTGTTGATTGTCGGCTTGACTTTTCTGATTCTTGCCACTATTTTTCAAATTGAGCTGCGGGATAAGGTCACTTCTGGCCAGAACTTGGGCGAGTGGTTGAATGCTGCTATGCCTGATCGTGTCACCATGAAGCAGGCCTGGGTGCAAGGATGCCATTTGGATGAGGGCCGTTGTAGCAGGGCGCCATAAATCACATTCATGTTGCTGCAGAAAGACAGATAATTGTACAGTGGGTTGACCAATAACAATAACGTTGAACTATACTGGGACTTGTACAATGGGAGCCAACAATAATAACGTTGTATTAGACTGGGGCTCAATTGCACTAAGGTGGGACCAAGTAAGTGGGGCCCAATTCAATCACAAGAAGGCAGTCAGTCCCCCAACCTGTTTCGCAAGCAGCGAAAAGCCAACACACCTGAATATAGTTTTACTGATTATGCTCAACCCCGTGGCCAGGTGATCGAGGGTCTGGTGCTGCAGAAGCAGCCGTTGGACCTGGTGGAGCGCGCCGCCCTGTCCTGCATCCCCACAACGTCGCTAACAGATTGCTGGATGACCATCGATCAGTTTGATTACTCTGCGGAAGCTAAGAACGGCCGTCACCTGGCTACATCATTCAAACATTTAAATTGCAATCAATCATGAACACAGTGTGAGAGCTAAGGGTATCCACATATGTCGAGCCTGAGAACGCACTTCCGCAGCATTTTGTTCGACAACTACGACCCGGGGCGCGAGGTCATTCTGGTGAAATTCAACCAGCGGGCCGACCGGGAAGTAGCTCCCTTCTCGGTTGGATTTGTTGACGGCTTTACCAAGATATTGATCCTGCAAGCGATCACTGTGATGTGCTTCAAGCTTGACCCCTGGTAGAAGACATCAATGAGCAAATGCTGGTTTATGCCAAACAAAAAAGAGTTGAATGTTCGAAACAATTCTCGGAATTCCTAGCAAACATTAAATAGTTGCAAGTATCCCATTGCCACGTTGCAAGGAGTTGAGCCTGAAGTCGGACATCCAGTCCCTGCTTTGCAGCTTTCGCTACGTCAAAGCCAACTACAAGCACTATGATAATCCGATTGAATACCACTGGGATTCCCTGCGCTCCCCGGCGTCATGATAAAGTTCAGAAGCAAAAACTGCAAGCGGTTGAGGATTGAGAAGCACAATCATGTCAGTCAGTGAAAAGGCCAAATTTTCACAGTCTTTATGTTGCGGCTAGGGCTTCTGAATATGAATGCCACTGCTGGAAATCACAAACCCCGATCCTGCAACACGACCTGCCCATCTTCCTGCTTGCCCGAGGCATTGGAAACCTCAGCGCCGACAAACAAGCGCCGAGCGCGCTGCAGTATTTGGCCGAGTTCTCCCGAGCAGTGGCGTGGGAGAAGAAGCTCGGAGGGGAATCATCCAGAAAGCGGACAACACGGGACAGAGTTTAGGCCTATACCTTGAAGTGTTGTTCTCAACAGTTCCACTCGGTGCTTTCAATGTCTCTAAGCGTGCCTTCTTCTGGAAATTGTGTCTCCTTGTTATGATGGCTTTTTACACTCACCCTGAAGGAATTACTCACAAAGTGCATCGCGAGCTACAACAAGCAAGTAACCATCAAACGACATCGGGTGGAAGGCAACCGCAAAATGTTGATCTACAACCTGATGCGATGCAGGGAGGAGTGGCTGGCCCTGCTTGCAACGCACTATGACTGTTATGCCCACCCCATTTCAGGCGAGTGTTGAGGTTATCGTGCTCCTTTCTTCCCTCACAGTTGCTCAACAACTCTGAATGAAGGTGTTGCAACATGCTTGTCCAAGTCAAGGCCTTTGTCCCTGGCTCAGGCTTCCCTTATGATATCTTGGAGAGCGAGCACTATGTGCCTGGCTTCGCCTTGCAGCAGGAATCCTTCCAGAAGAAGCCTAACTGGACTGGGATCATGGAGGTCACACCGGAAGCCAGCATGCTGTACGGCAAACGTGTCATCAAGCAGTTCGAAGCAGAGGTCGGCAAGAACTCCACCAACAAAGCCAAGGCCGTGTTCAATTCCAAACAGCAACACACATATAACATAACACAGAATTGAGTCTCGGCTGTGATCTTTGCATGCTCTCGTTTGATCATGGGCTTGTCCAAGAACTTTGTACTCTGGCAACGCCCCTCTCTAAGACAGGTTGGGGGGAAGTCTGTGGGTAGGAGAAATATTGTTGGCCATGTATTGCCTGTTGCCAGAAGAACGCACAGCTGCCGATGGAGCGCCACATTGAGCTGATGCAGCTAAGCTGCCTTTGGGCGCACCTTTGCCCGAAGCTCTGCAGCGTCGTCACGAAGGGCTCTGCCGATCGCCTGGAGAACATGTACATGGATGGGCACAGCGGCTGAATATGAACTTTTTGGGGGTTGCACCAGACTGGGATTTGGTTTGCGCCCAACTTGGTTGGTTTCCATTATTGTGTATTGTTTCTCACAGCTGGGTAAAGGTTAAGCCGTTGATTGATTGACAATAGGGGGCCTCAGTAAGATATTGGGTTTAAAAAATACTTGGATGGTTCGTGGACCATGCTCAAAATTGTACCGCCAAATTTCTGTATTTTTTGGCTGGGGGTGTGATTGGGTTTCCAGAAAACCCGTCAAGCTGCAGCCAAAAAATATGAAAAGTTGGCCTTACTGGAGCACTGCAGGAAAACCCGTCATGACCTGAAGGTAAGTGGGGCCCTGATTGTGTGATGGGCCCCTCTCTAAGACAGGTTGGGGGGAAGTCTGTGGGTAGGAGAAATATTGTTGGCCATGTATTGCCTGTTGCCAGAAGAACGCACAGCTGCCGATGGAGCGCCACATTGAGCTGATGCAGCTAAGCTGCCTTTGGGCGCACCTTTGCCCGAAGCTCTGCAGCGTCGTCACGAAGGGCTCTGCCGATCGCCTGGAGAACATGTACATGGATGGGCACAGCGGCTGAATATGAACTTTTTGGGGGTTGCACCAGACTAGGATTTGGTTTGCGCCCAACTTGGTTGGTTTCCATTATTGTGTATTGTTTCCTCACAGCTGGGTAAAGGTTAAGCCGTTGATTGATTGACAATAGGGGGCCTCAGTAAGATATTGGGTTTAAAAAAGACTTGGATGGTTCGTGGACCATGCTCAAAATTGTACCGCCAAATTTCTGTATTTTTTGGCTGGGGGTGTGATTGGGTTTCCAGAAAACCCGTCAAGCTGCAGCCAAAAAATATGAAAAGTTGGCCTTACTGGAGCACTGCAGGAAAACCCGTCATGACCTGAAGGTAAGTGGGGCCCTGATTGTGTGATGGGTATTTCAAAATACCCGTCAAACAAGTAGATGTGAAGCGGGGGGGGGCGTCACAACTTGAACCAGCAATGTTCCCCTCAATCTGTGATGGGTTACCTGCCAATCTTCTTTATGGTGATGGGGTTTTCAAGAAACCCGTCAGACTTGGGCATGTTCGCTCAGGCCATGAATCGTGATGGGGTTTCTAGAATTTTGAACAATGTCTCGTTCTGTGCATACAAGGCTGCTCGACAGCGACCTGAAGGGCGCCATCATGACAGCTGATGATGACTGGGTGTGGGAACGTTTGCCATTTATCCTCGCGGCTGGAAGCAAGCTAAGAAACATGTTCATCGCTGCCCCCCCCCCCCCGACCCCCACTCCCCCGAATGCACACAACATCACAATAAATAGTTGTACTGTGGAGCAAGCTAGGTCGCGTGTCCTTCATGCTATTTATTGGCAGGCTATGGGGAAGCAGCAGAATGACTTCATGGAATCGGCTCAAAACACTTTGAAGAATGCCCACCTTGCCTCCATCTCCGCCTCGTTCAACCTTTGGAAAGAGCAATTGCTCAACGACCAGACCATCCATGAAGCCAACATTCTGAAGCTACCTGATTGCATAATAATATCATGACATTTGAGAAGCTAAGTGTTATTGAGAAGTTAAGTGTCTGCTAGGTTCAGAAGCAACCACTTCCCAAACCCTTCCCAGCCACTTCCCGCCTCAGGCATTGCCGGGATGACGCGAAGCGCCGAACCGCCTTGATCGGCAAGCTGGAGGACAGCCGATAAGGCAGCCAAGTTTGTCCCCACATGCCCCGATTATGTTAAGAATTGAATGCTGTCACAGTGAGTTGTTCACAAACAAAGATAACAAAAGTCCGTTGACATCCACGATTTATCGATTATAGGCTATTACAATAATACTAAGTCACTGAGTACTGCACTGCTGGGGTTTCTAAAAGGGAAACCCTGAGACAGGACGCGCACAATCGAGCATGGGTGCAGGTGGCCAAGTTCGTGGACAGCAACCTGCGGACCCTGTCAGCCACAACCGCCGACACATTCATGCCGGAGGTGATGCCGTGGCTTTCAGAAGTCACTGACAATGTGGATGATACACCCAACATTCTGCAACATGGCAGCACTGTCACAATCACCCCCGCAGCCGGTTGAACATTTGCACCCTCCTAGCCAAATCTGAACAAACATTCCATTATCAGCGTGCTGCCGCAGGTACTGGTGTCTGCCAACCACCGGCGTGCTGTCGGCTGCCAAGCTGGACATGCTGTTCAGTGTGACCACAAATTGGCTGGCCGTTCACAAGCAAACTGGCATCGCTGTCATTGTGCAGCCGAACCGGGGCGCACAGATGGACCCTGCAGGCCAATCAAAGAGGCTCAGCTCGAATATGTCGTGGAGTTCTTGTGGGGTTCTTTTGGCGTTTTTGTGGTGTAAGGAAAGAGGACACCACGGTCAAGGAAGAGACCCCCGATGCGCCCATGGAGCCGGATGAGGAGCACAGCGATGATGACGCAGAGGTGCTGAAGGGGGAGGAGCACATCTTGCGCGACCTCAGGCACAAAATTGAGGTGACGCTGTCCCAGAAGAAGAGGAAACTTCTGGTCAAGGATGTGTCCTTTGTGTTTGAGCCCTCCTCGGTCTATGGGCAGCGGTCTGGCTTGGCAAAGGGATGGCTGGTGACGGCCAGGTGCGGGAACAACCGCTTTCACAAAAGCCGCCCTTGGCGCCAGAACGTCGTGTTTGGCATCAACATGCTGGCCCGCGATGGCATGTACAAGCCGGAGAAGGCGGAGCCCAGCATGAGCGCTGCCTTCACAGATGTGCAGGAAATGAAGCAGGCTGCTGGGGGAAGCTCCTTCATCCGCACAATTGTGCAGTCCTTGACTGAAGGCATGCCCCAAGAGGCAGTGGTTTTGATCGATGCGACAGCCTACGACGCGTGGCCTGCAATGGCATCGATCGAGGCTAGGTGGACCGTTTTAAGTTTTTCTTTGTTTTAAACAAATGCACATTGCGCCTTGTGCCTGCAGGCCAGGGAGAACGGGCAAACGT
>CAUJNA010001813.1:608788-667581 GCA_963377175.1 Effrenium voratum
CACCCTTTCGGCTTCGCAGCAGGGGCGTGCAGCACCTTTGGCATACTGCACGCAATGAAGCAGTTGCCAAAGGTGGGAAGGGTGTCCAGACGTGGACACCTGTACCTGCTTCAGTGATTCTGAAAGTCCTTTTGGCCCCTTGGTTGCGGCGCTGTTTGTGCTTCTTGTTCTTTCTGGTAACGTTTTCGACACTAGAAGGAAGCCGAATACATTGCGAGCCGAAACTCATCATACTCGAGACTTATCGGTTGTACTCGAGACTCATCAGTTGTACTCGAAAGATTAGCACTCTCCATCGGGAGTTCAAGTGTGTACACCCCATTCGTGGGGAATCCTCGGGTGTACCCATTGTGTGACCCCGGGCCGGCTCTGTCGGAAAATTTGACCTCAACGTGCGTATCATAGAACAGCGGAATTTCACATTTAATCAGGAACGAGGTTTCACTAAAGGGAAGAAAGCCGTCAGTTCATAGTGACGTCTCACCATAGTTGATAGCTGCCGATTTTCATTGCCTACCTTGACCATTGGTTGAACTTGTTGCTCGTATCATTGCGGTTGTCGATTGCTGACTTGTTTTTGCTTTGCCTTGTACATTTCGCTCGACCATTGCAGTTGAGGGCCGCTAACTTGCATTTGCATGGATTTGAATATTGTCGGGTCTGATTCTCTCAAGGTGGAAGTGTGCAAATTCCGATCTGGTTGCGTCACCATGTCTCGACGTGATGATCGTGATAGATCCAGGACTCGACGCAGACGTGATCGGAGTCCGTCCCCTCAAGCTCACAAAGCACGCCGACGTGAGCACAATGACAACCAGGTCTCGGAGAACATGGATTGGAACAACTTGGTTTCATGGCAACACAACTCCGGCTACAATGCTGCTAACAACTTTCCGATGGTGCCTACCAATTTTCAATCGACTCACAACCCCACACAGCAATTCCAATACCCGGCGATCAACTACATGATGCCGATCCCGCCTGATCCCACACCATCCAAGTTCATGCCACCAATGATGCCACCACCGGTCACTACTTCCCAACCTACCCCTTCACCTGGACCTCCTGCAGCTCTACCGGTTCGTCCTCAGAAAGCCTGGCTTACTCCCTCGCCTGACTGGACACCTGCAGACGGCATGTTTGATGTCAATCAACTCTACAACTTCAGCCTGCCCATGACTGTTGCCAACACTCCACATGGCAACCTTCGCGACATGTCAGGCATGGATATTAGAGACGTACGCCTGGTTCAGGTTATCCACGGGGGCCTCACCAACTGGCTGCTCAGGCCGTTTGCACACGGCCGATTCGTGACGTGGGAAGGCTTTCGCACCCGCACTGAGGCCTTACTTTGGAGTACCTGCTCCAAATTACTACGAAGATCGCAGTCACTCAACCTGCTCACCCTGGACAAGGACCTTGCCAACACGCTGGGTCTCAACATTGATGACTTCAATCAGCGCATCAAGGTCCACGACCATTTGGCCAACCTGGTACTTCAATTTCTTCAACAACCTCACACCTCTCTCGCACCTGCTGCCCAGACCGATGACATGGTCAAGAAGTTCAATGACTTGAATCGTGCACATGAACTTCTACAGGCTCAGTATTCCGCATCACTTCGCGCATCGACCTCGCCCACGATGACAAAACAGAAAGATGATGCAGAGTTGGTTACACCGCCACCGGTCAACCACACACCATCCTCGTCACCTGCCAGCTCCCTGCCCACAGCCAGCGCGGCCGCCCTGGATGGCAAGTCGTTTGATAGCGTGGCGCAACCTCGGATCATGCAGTCTCTTCACGGAGTGTCGTCACCGCCGTCCAAACCGGCGGCGTCACAGTTGCTTACCATGCACAGCACGCCGGATGAAGTTGTCAAGTACTACACATGGACCAGTGACCAACCTCGCCTTTTCCTCAAGCAAGCACCCACAACAACCACTTTGGCGTCGCTGGTTAAGTGGGCCAATCACCCGTCCCGGCTCAACGGCACCAAGTCGTTAGATTCTATGGCGACGCAGCTTCTTCAGGCCAGGCAGCGCATGCCGAAGGGCGATGCGCCCACACTCGGTGCAATGGCAGCACTATGGGGTCTTGAACCCGGGTACCTTACCAAACTCACCGAGAAGGCATTGAGTCACCTCATCGTGACTGCTCGCCTGCTTTGTGGATGAGAAGGCATCATATCGACCTTCGTTCTCATATGAGCCCGGAGCGGCAACAATGTCACGGATGAGTCCAGGTGAAAACTCGTCCGTCAAGTGTTTGCGTTGCACATGATTGATCTTGTACTTGCTTGTTCTTGCATTGCCTCTTGTGTGATTGTCTGTGATGCTTGTATCCATGTCGCCGCCTTGTGGTAGATTTCGTTGGTTGCATCTCACCATGTTGGATGAACTTCGCCACTGCGGAATCTATGATGATGTTGCACAATGGCAGTCGCTGGACGACCTTATGCACTCGTTGACTACATTCTCGACGTGCTGGTATTATTGTTTCCCTGGACTACCACCACCGTCGATTCCAATTGAGGAGTACGAATCCATCACACAATTGCCGTGGCTGGGTCTCATCCTCGAGGTCTTAGTTGTGGTCCGGATAGCCCTCCAGATTCCGAATTGCGCTATGTCGAACTCTCAGCACACCGTGGCCAACAGGTACGAACTTCACAGATGTCGGTGCGCTGCCTATTTATTGATCAGTTTCTTACAACGTCTCATTTCACAGGATCACGGCTACATCCCGCCGTTCTTCGAAGTCCTTCACTTCTACAAGACTTCTCTCTTGTGTGAAATCATGCACTCAGCTTTCGCTGACACGCGACATCTACGCTCATTGCGGGCGCGATTTCCTGACCTCTACGACTTCATACATGATCCAGGTCATCACCAACAACCGTGCGTCTACATTCGACTTTCCCCATGGCACACACCATACTATGTTGGGGCGACTGATCAGGATGTTCTACGTCGTGAACACTCACGCAGTCGCAAATTTCTCCAACTACTTCGTGGACGGCATGCCTTCTTTGAACCGGCGCTTCACTACTGGAAACGATCCAATACTTACTGGCTCTTCTGTGCTGTACCAGTGGAAATCAAACTTCCAGTTTCCTCGGTGTGGGTTCAAGAAAGCAAATGGCAATACCTGCTACGCCCACATTTGAATGCGCCCTGAGTACACAGAATCTTGCGCAAGGTGGGCTTCCGGGAACATCTTGTAGATTTTCGACGCCACTCGTTGTCGTCTCCCACTTCCCTCGGCTTGCACAAGCGCTTTCGACGACGACTACATCCGGATCTCCAACGGCAACTACGACCTGACATCCTGGATGACATTCAAGCCCATTACTCGATTCTCTATCAGCTGGGATCGAATACAGGAGCGTCGTTCCAAGTCATGCGTGACCTACTGTCAGCCGCTTTCCCTCCCATTCAGCTGTACTACTTATTGCGGCTCGCAGTATTTGTCAACGAACCCTTCCGCTCCAAGGCCCAGAAGCTCCTCGCCCAGGTACTACGCAAACGACGGCTACAACCACCCACCACTTTAACACAGCTACTTTTGCCGCCGCTGCATGTCCAAAATTGGAAAGCTCTACTGGGCACATGGTTACAAAGCTGGATTGCTTCTCATCGGGATCTGTTCCCTTCTCTTTTCCTTCCAAAGATCCGGGTTGTGGAAACTCGCAGCGCCACATTGGGCGACAAGATATACAACTATCGCACATGGCAGCGCAAATGGGCGCCTGACACATCCTTTCCGTGTCGCTGTTTGGACATCGATGATAGCCATCTACACCGTGCACATGGTCACGCAGTGATGTTGGATGAGTTTTCTCGCATCAGTGCGGACATTAACATTGAAATCATGACCGCCTCAATGAAGGATCAGTTTTTCGGTGATGTCGACTTATTGCATCAACGTTTCACCACACAACTGCGCAAACTTGCTCGACGCTGGCATGTATTACTGGGGTCCGGGGGAAAGGGGCTGTGGAGTCATGCCTGGGGGGGCGCAGCGGTTGGGACTAGACGCATGAGGTGGTATAGCCTTGTGCCGAGGGAAAGGGGGGGCGTGGTTGGCGCGTTAGGGCCGGAGTGGTGTCGGGGCCACCGGGGGCGGGTCGTTATTCCGTTTTTTTCTTTTTATTTCTCTTTTTTTTTTTTTTTTTCTTCTTTTATTTTTTTTCATTTTCTCCCATTCATTCCCTTTCTTTTATCTTTTTTTAGGGCTTATTGGTCATCGACATCGTTGCAACGCACTGTGGCTTCTTTGTCTTCGTGGGTAGTTATCCCAGCGGATCATTTCCCCTCCCGCGCACATGTGATGCGCCCGTCCCTGTTTGCCATATTGATGCGGAAGACATTCTGCGCGGGGGATGTCTTCTCACTTTGCCGCGAATCTGCAGCATCCTTTCGCTCTGAAGTGGTAAACACAGTACCTTCTCTCCTACGTCAACGATATGCATGGGGCCTTCGACTTCAAGCACCGTTGCCCACAGCGCGCATCCTCCCAAAGCCGACCAAGGACTGGCAGAAAGCTCGACCCATCATCTCATTCTTTCGCACATGGGCAGCTCCCTTCCTCACGGTCTTCGGTGCACTTATATTTGAACTCACCAAGGCAGCCTTCCCCGACATTGCAGGTCAACTCTCAGTACAAGAACTAATCCAGCAGCTGTGGGAAGCACTGTCAAAAGCAGATCCTGATGAGTACATCCACCTGGTGTCGCAAGACTTGTCAGGCTTCTTCACGTCCATTCCTACGGAACGTTTCCATCAGGCGCTTCAAGTGCTTCTCCATCGCTATGATCAAGTTGTGGGCCTTCGCGGTTCCTCGCAATGGTCCGTGTACGAAGTCAAGTCAGATCATCGACGCCGTATGTTCAAAGGAAAGTGGCGCCGTCAAACCAAGATCCCTCGAATTTTTCGTGAACAAGATCTCCGGCACCTTCTGGACTTTGTCATTGACAACAGTCACTTCGAGATCAACGGATACTTGTTCCGCCAAGAACGAGGAATCGCTATGGGATCACCAGCCGCGCCACCGTTGTGCAATTTGGTTGCTACGGTTGAAGATTTCTTCTGGCACCGAACCATGATTTCACTGCGGTTTTGCATGCCCGACATTGGTGTGATTTGGCATGAGCGCTACGTCGACAATCGTTTCATTCTCCTTCGAGACTCAGCCCCACACTCACCCGTACTCATGAACTTTCTTTCCCTGGAATTTTATCGCCCACCAGTGATGCTTGAGGTTCAACATGATGACAAAGTACTGGGTTACCGATGTGATTCTTCTTCCAGAACTATCACTCCACAGCTACCTGATCATCCCTCCCAAATCAAAGGAATTCGGAGTGCCAATGATCGGATGTTCACTTATTCTTCTTGGTCTTCTCGCTCGTGGCTCATCATACGCGGTGCGCAACCGGCGGTTCAGCAACAACATGGGCTCGACGCTCTCAAACGCCTTTATGAGGCCAAAGGTTTTGAATCTCACCTTCTGCGGGACGTTCGCCGTCGACTTGGGACAAAATCTGCATGTGTGCTTGTCCTTTGTACCTTCCTTTGCATGCTTGGGATTGCTTTCGTTGCATTGCGCTTGGTTTGCATGAACAGTGTGCTTTAACATGAGCTTTGTCCTTGTGCCCTAGCTGGCTCAGAACTATGGCGGAATATATGATCACTAGCACTCTGCGTTCGGATGGCTCGATACAAACTACGAGCCGCGTGACGCTCGAGCACCTCCCCAACTTCATCAACGGCAATGAGATCCAAATGTTCATTCGGACCCATGGCATAGCACACCAGCAGAGTGTGCAATCCCACGGCTCATCACGTGATGTACCAGCACTCACTGAGCAGCCCAGATCGCGTTCCCCCCGGTCACGAATTCCGCGGATCCAGCTCACACCGGGCCCGCAAGGGCATTCGGATGAGGAAGAAGATTGGGGTGAATGGAGGAGTGATGGCAGACGCGCCCATAGTGATCAAAGGAGGCCACGTCCGTTTCCCCCTGCTCATGCCAGTCCTTCTGAGAACCGCATCGCGCTGGTGCCTCTCTCAGTTCGTCGGCAGGTGCCTGATTTGGGGGTTCATCGCTTCAAGCTACGCACTGGGTGTCGGATCGAGGAGATCGCCATCGAAGTGAATGACGTCCTCTACTACACCTTACCTTCGATTGCCGCCTTGGTGTTCCCTGAGCCGGAGCTGTTGAAGAAATCATGGGAGTCTGTCTACAGGAGCCTCATGCCACACCGCCGCAGCATCATAGAAGATGAACACCGGATCATGTCCATTTCGGAGTTTCCGTTTGCTCAGCCGCCGCATGGGGTTCCGGGACGCTGGACGGCGCAGGTGGTCAAAGACATCTCGGACTACTTCCAGGTCTCTCGGCGGTCACTACCGCAGCAACTCATCGTCCAGCTCGGCATTTGCGAGGAGAAGTGGCCATATATCAGCAGAACCACGCGGACGTTTCACCACTTCTCCGCGGACAAAAAGAACTCGCAGAAGAACCTCTTTGGGATCATCTTCTCCTTTGAGCCACGCCGATTGTTGCCCGACAAGCAGCGCACTCAATCGCACTCCACATTTTTCTGGTCCCACAACACCAACATACAGGCTGCCATGCAAATCCTGCGTGATGAGGAACTGATCCGACCTTCGAAGTGGCAAGAACACCCTTCCCCCAATCGTGAATGCTCCAACTGGAACGAAGTTTGGTTGCCACCGATGGGATTCTACTGCAGAGGCAGCCTCCAGTCTCAGGAAGCGGCAATCCAATCTGCGGCGCAGTTCGGTGGAATCCGGACGGACCGCCCGGTGTGCGTTGGTGGCTCTGCTCGTCTCCGACAACAGCATTGCACTATACCCCGCGGCGGCGTGTACGCGGACATAGCAGCTTCCCACTACTATGACTGCATTCATGCCAAGGATGGCAGGTGGAAACTAAGATCTTCGATCGCAGTGCCCAGCTACATGGGCATCTTCTGGTGAACCATGGTGGCATGCCAGTACAATAGCGTTGCTGCTGACCTGACGTGTTGTGCAATTTGTGTTTTTCATGATGTACCTCATGACGCTCCTCTTCCGGAAAAACGCATTGAGTTGTCCGTGGCTCATGGTTGACTTTGATATTTCCTTGTGCGGTGTTGCTTGCATGATTTGTTGGTTGCCTTCTGAATGCTTGCCGTCGCCGCTTTTAGTCATCACTGGTTGATTGGGCCCTGGTTGTCTCATCTTTCCGGGATTGTGATGGATCATGGGGATATGCTACGTGATTGTCGGCACATGCTACTCGCTATGTCATCGCAAATCAATTTACTTTTGGCTGGACTGCAGCGTCTTGAGGGCCAGCAGCGACATCCACAGCCGCCCCCACCGCCACCGATTCCGGAAGTACACCCCCCGCCGCTGCCTCCGCCGTCCACGGCGCCGCCGTACTTGCCAGCAACATCGGTCAGACCTGACCACATGGCAACGCCGGTCACTCTTGTGGCCACCACGGATAGCCGTGCGGAGCACCCTGCTCACGTGCGCACGGTGAGTGTTAGCACCTCCTGGGAGCACAGACGAAGGCGAAGATCTAGACATCGAGAGCCGCACCGGAGACGATCCCGCAGCCATCATCGTCGGCTACCAGACCGTCCTGTTGATGCGGTTCCCGTGGTCCGCCGTCATGCTCACACACCTAAGTATCCACCGGCAGTCAAAGCCATGCCAGCTTGCAGACCATCCGGTCTGTCCTATGAACGGTGACGGAACAACAGCGACAAAAGTACCTCAGCGTTTGCTTCGTTCATGCTTGCATGCACCGTGTCTCTGTCATGCCGCAGCATTATCGCTTTGCAGCTTTGCGTGAGTTGCCCTTGTGGTTTGATTGGTTGCCATGCAGTTGTCAGCTGAGTTTGTGAACAACCTGGTGGCTGTGCTCAATGTTCTTGCATCCCAAGTTGCGACAGCTTTGGACACACTGAACTTGGCCTTGATGACGGAGCGTGGTCGTCCGACAGACACGGTGGTGACCCCGAGAGCACCAAGAAACTCCAGACATGGGTTGCGGCCCCGCATCATCACGGAGCTCGCCTCCTCTGACCGATCTCGATCCCCCACACGCATTCGGGCTCGACCGGTGGACACGTCATCTACCTGGTACATACCGGCTTTGTCCCCGCCTCGAGCCGCACATCGTGATGCCAGTGAACACAATTCTGGTACTCGGCCCGAATCGGTGTTAGATCGACTGCCACCGCCTCGTCCTCGTGCTCCTTTCGCGGCACACGGTGGACGAGAACCAGGACAGACGACGCCCACGACACCTGATTCGGATTCTGATGGTTCGATACATCCGCATCCAGGTGCCTCGTCGTTCCGGCCGTCGCCGACGGTGGTTCATGGTCCTCGGGAACTTCTACAAGAATTTACCATTGCACTTCGCAATGCATACCGTGAACCTTTCACGGCATGGACACAGGGCGAGCTGGATGAAATGGTGAGACGGAAGAAAGATAAGGATTCCAGACCCACCTATAAGACCATTGCGCGGTCTCTTCAGAAGCCGATTGAGGAAGTTAAGCAGGCATGGAAGGTCTATCAACAACTTGAGGCTCGCGGCTAGGAACAAGCCCGGCAAATGCAGCAGCGATCATTGATGGACCAAATGATAAGCGGCGGCGGTGTGTCTAGTTTGAGTTGTTGATCACATGATGCTTGCTTGCTTGCACGTGACTCAATCTTGCTTGTCGTGTTGCGAGATGTCGTTGACATGCAGTGATGTCTTTCCTGAGTTGCTCAAATCATGTCAGAACAAGTTGTACAGACGTACATTACCTGGACCCATGGAGCGCAGCCGACGTGGTTACAATTTCATGGACCCGGGGCTCTACTCGACAGACCCATTCGGCTGACTACGTCGCCTCCGCCCCCGCCAAGTTTGCCACTGCTTCTTCCACCTCCTCCTCCACCACCACCACCACCACCGGTGATTCTACACCCCCAGTTTATGCCCTCGGTACGCAGCCCCTCGATCTCAGCCCCTCGCGGACAATCCTGCCCTACCTCTTTGAAATCGCAGCGCACACGCCGCTCGATCTACAGCACTGACCCTTCCCGTGATGAAGTACCACGCAGTCCAGGGCGCTCGTCCAAAAGATCTCGGACAGCATCAGCTTCAGCGCCGCGGCGATCTCGACGGCCCTTTACAGTGTTTTATTCCAAACGTGCTGGCCGTTCATCGCGATCCCCATCGGCAACATGCAAACATTACTGCCACGCCATCCTGCGCCATGGACGGAAATGTCTTTCCCCTTGTGCACGTAGACGACCAGGTCACTATCATTGCAGGTGTGCGCGACATCAAAGACAGTGAAAGCCAGGTGTCAGACATTTCAGACCTCGTTGACCCGTTTCACCTTGTGTTTGAAAAGTTGCCTCGCTCCTCAGTGGATGTGTCCGGTTGGCAATGCATGTGCGTCCTTGCCGCAGATTTTCGATTGGTTTAGCAGTCGTGCAAGCCCGTATTGCTGCTATGAACCCCCAGTATTTCGAGTACCAGATCGATAGAGGAGTGGAATGGATTCGAATTTACTCTCCGGGTATTTGGAGGCCCGTTCCTGAGGAGGCGCCAGTTCCGGACCCACTTTACGCTTCCACATTTCGGGAGTGGCGCAGATCATATCACTTCCAAGTGTACTGGTCTGAAGACAGCACCGGAGGCACCACAATGGATCCTATTGCCACGCCCAGTTCCTATGTGTCCTATCACGTGTGGGAGTACCGAGACTGGCAAACGCGAGGGTACCAACGACTTGGACCTCCTGTCCAATCCATCGGACTCGCGATGCTCGCCAACGCAGACATCGAGTCCTCGGTGAGCTCGTCGGTACCTGATGGAGCGTGGCGGGAACCGTCACCGCCACCATTCCATGATCCTTGGAATAATTCGGATTGACACTTGAGTAGCATGTTGGATAAAGATGAGGTTGTGCGTGCTTTGTATGTGAGTTCTCATTGGGTTGTCTTGCTTGGTGCTGTGCATGTTGTCTCCATGTGTCCGCCGCTCTCTGTGATAACTTTGATCAGCTTGTCGGGTTGAAATGTTCAATAGTACGGTGCAGGGTGCAGCACGATGGGTCCTACCTCGCTATTTTGACTATGACATCGTCAATGGACCAGCAGGAACGAGGGTGGAATGGATTCGAATCTATGTGCCGGGTCAGTGGCATCCAGTAGCCCCTGACACCCTGGGACCGGCCCCGGATGACCCGACCGCCTATCGGGAATGGCGCAAGGTCTACCACTTCGAAGTGTACTGGCCCAGGGAAAGCACTGGCGGCACAACTATAGGCACGGCTCTGCAACCGGTATCCCACGCCACTTTCCACACTTGGTGTTACAGGGACTGGGTCACCAGGGGGTACCAACGCCTGGGTCGTCCACATCCCAGCATAGCGAGGCCAGTTTTCGCTTCGGGTGCACCGGACCTCATGTATGCTGGAATGACCTCCTCTTCGGCATCATCTAATTCACATGACAGCTGATGCCCGTCCTCGCCTCCCTGGAGAGTCTGACTGTGATGTTGGCGCCGCACAGTGCTACAAAAGTGGTCTTTTGCGTTTTGATAGTTGATTTGCTTTCACTCGTGGTTGTCTGCAGCCGTACACCTATCAACTTGACTTTCCGTGGTTGCGTTGTCATGCCGTGGCTGGAATGGTGCCCGGACCCTCAACAACCTGATGCCCAGTGGGTCAAGATCTTTCATCCGGGACCATGGACGCCTCAAGAAGAACATGATGCTCCACCTCCTCCGCATACTTTCAGAGAATGGCGGGAGTTCTATGCTCCCAACCAGGACTCAGTCGAAGGGCAAGTCCAAGTCACTACGTGGTACAAGCGAGACTGGGCCACGGAGGAGGGCTATCGGAGAATCGCTGCTCCTCACGCTGGTCATGAATTTGATTCCATGTATCCCTCCGATCACCATAACGTGGCCACGCAGTCCGCGGCATTGAGTATGTCGCCGGAGCTGTTAGACGCGATTCTCAGGTCCTCGGATGCGGCTGATTTCTCCACTGAAGAACTGATTCGTCTCCAGGAGGGGATTTCTCAACAACTGACGGCCCGCGCACGTCTGACCTCCCATCCTCATCAACCAGTACGTGCATCGCGTGGCAACACACCATCGGAGACGATTGGGGTCTCCGACCCCTACACGCCCGTGAATCCGTCCGGCAGCGGCCAAGACAAGATGAGGCCCGTCTTCGAGCTCACTGAAGACTAGCCTTGCATGAGCAGCGCAGCGTACAAAATAAGGGTGGCCTCTACACTTGCATGATCTTGCTTTGCTGTTGTTTGAACATGGTTGTGCATGGTGCTTGTTCGCCTACTAGCTGAATCGGAGCCCGCGACCATCCTTGCCTCTTGCCTCGACATGGACATCGATGATTCCAAGCAGTATCCATGGCTCGAATATTCGGTCTGGCATGATCAGGAGTGGGTGCGGATTTACACTCCGGGACAACCTCAACGATGGCACCGTGGTGACGCCGTACCTGATCTACCTGAAAACTCTTTTCGTGAATGGCAGCGGGTGACGGATCCCGAAGCGCCAGTCCAGGCATGGGACATCCGTGACTGGCAACACCAAGGGTACCAGCGCATTCTGTCTCGGATTGAGTCCTTCGCGACTCACTATTCACATGATCAGACTCTTGGTCAAGGTCGGAACTCCGATGCCGTTCAAGTTGAGGAGACCTTCACCTATGCCACTCCGTTTTCTCATGGTGATCGCCCGGCTGCTTCGCAGATCGCTTCAGTCCTCTATGGCGACACTCGCAATGCTCAACGTTGTGATCTTTCGTTCCCGTCTTCTGAGCGGTTTAGGGCAGTGTCTCGCTCCCCTCGCCGTGGTGGATATTTTGGTCAACGATAGTGATTTGAGTTTGAGCATGTGATCTTCCTGCAGGAGAAAAGAGAAACCTCGCCCCTCGTAGAGGGGCGTGTGTGTGCGGAGTGACAGAATGCCCTGTCACCACCCTTTCGGTTTCGCAGCAGGGGCGTGCAGCACCTTTGGCATACTGCACGCAATGAAGCTGTTGCCAAAGGTGGGAAGGGTGTCCAGACGTGGACACCTGTACCTGCTTCAGTGATTCTGAAAGTCCTTTTGGCCCCTTGGTTGCGGCGCTGTTTGTGCTTCTTGTTCTTTCTGGTAACGTTTTCGACACTAGAGGGAAGCCGAATACATTGCGAGCCGAAACTCATCATACTCGAGACTTGTCGGTTGTACTCAAGACTCATCAGTTGTACTCGAAAGATTAGCACTCTCCATCTGGAGTTCAAGTGTGTGTGTGTGTGTGTGTGTGCGCGCGCGCGCGTGTGTGTGTGTGTGTGTGTGTGTGTGTGTGTGTGTGTGTGTGTGTGTGTGTGTGTGTGTGTGTGTGTGTGTGTGTGTGTGTGTGTGTGTGCTTGCATTGTGTGCGGGCCATTGCGTGTCCATTCAGCAGCACAGCTTTGTTGACCGCTAGCTCCCCGGTGACACGTAGTATCAAGCAGTTGGCCTTCTGTGCTGGCTTTGCAAGGGCTTGGGTCCCAACATGAGCTCTGATTGCATGTCAAGGGCCCTGCATCCGAGGACATGAAGCGGGCCTGCATCATTTGCCTCACCGAGAAGGACCAACACAGACAGCCCTTCACTTGTCATGAGGTGTCTTCGTGTCTTCGGGTCCTTGCACGCGACAGTGGGTCTGAAGGAGCACACGCTCGTGCCGCCCCATACGCCGCGGGAGATTTCAGCGCAAACTCCTGTGCCCTGGCCAGTGGTGAGATGTTGTGCTGAACGCATCCTTCAGGCAATTTGTGTTATTTGATATTCCTGATCCCGGGGTCAGCCTCAAGGCTCAATCCTCTGTTGAAGATCATCGCTTCTGCACGGACTGCTGGGAGGAGCCATGCATCACTTGCTCTCTTCTTATTGCCTCTCCGGTTTCCAAGCGCGCGTGATCAGCCCGCGCGCTGTCTGACTGACAGGTGCTGAGGTGCTGATTCTTTTTCAGGCTGCGAATTCCGCGGCACAGCCAAAGTTATCACCCTTTGCTGTGCTTATAGGACAACCAAAGCACATTTCTTTGTGTGTCCGGTTTCTTGGAGGATCCGTTTCACATTGGCACTGCGGGAATCTCCCATTCATAACCAACAGGGTTTGCGCCAGGGAGAGTTGAGCTGCCTGGCACGGCAGATTGAGCCTGGCATTTGTCAGGACTTCCTTCGGCACGCGCGGCGTGCAAAGCTGAGCTCCATGATTTGCCCGGTCTGTCGCGGCGAGATTTCCGTCCCGGAGGCGGAAGCTGGGCACTGGGCACCGGATGGAAGAACCAGTCACTGTAAGATATGTATGATGTGACGACAGGCTTCCATGAGTAACCTTGGGCAGCAGGATGCCAATGTTGATATAATTGGACCAAGTTGCCCCGACGGGCTTAGCCGGGTGACGGGCTTGCGAACCCGCGGCGCAAGGTTTGGAGCAAGCGGCTTGAACTGCCGCAGCGCTGGGCGCAAGAAGAGGACGACGGCTCGAGAGTGAGCCCCGAAGGAAGTGTTCCCTTTTCCAACGAAGCTGGAGCTATGCCAGGAGCCAGAGAGCGCTCCTTTGCCGCTGCCAGTGGTGTCTGTGCCCCACTTTGACTCGCGGTGGCTTTGGAGGTGGGCAAAGGGGAAATCAATTGTGCCTCAATGAGGTGGTTTTGCATGCGACTGAAGCAAGTGACTTCTTTGAGGATGTCCTTCCTGTGTGTGTGTGTGTGCGCCGGTTGACATGTTCCCCAGCATGGCGAAATGCTCTTCAGCAACGGCACTTAGGCTTCCCTATCACACAAGTACGAAGTGGGCAGAGCAAGTTGCGCAGTTCATGTGCAGAACAACTACGCAATATCTTGCGCCGAGTATGCTCACACACTTGTACCTACTTGCGAAGAGGGCGCTTAAAACACGAACGGATTTTGACAAGCTTACTAGCAAAAGACAAGTATCGTTTCAACGTGGTTCGCGCCTTCGATGCACACCCGCGCACGCAAACACCACACAAACACAAACGCAGACACATTTCGCATACACACACAGACAAACACAGACAGACAACAGACACACACGCACAGACAGACACACGCAGACAGACACACACACAGAGAGACACACACACAGACAGACACAGACAGACAGACACACACGGACAGACACAGACAGACAGACACCGACACAGACCGGCACAGACACAGACACAGACACAGATATAGACACAGACACAGACACAGACACAGACACAGGCACAGACAGACAGACACACAGACACACAGACACACAGACACACAGAGACACAGACACACAGACACACACACACACAAACACACCCCACACATACATACGCACACGCACACACTCCACAAGCACATCACACACACACACACACAAGCACACCGCACACACATGCACACACACACACAAACACACAAGCACACAAGCACACAAACACACAAACACACAAACACACAAACACACAAACACACAAACACACCACACACATATGCACACGCACACACTTCACAAGCACATCACGCACACACACGCACACACACACACACACAAACCACACACACACACACACACCGTAAACATATTAGCACGCAGCGCGCACACACAGAAGCATCATAGCAAGTTGTCTTTTTTCAGGTATGTTGTTTTGCCTTTAGGCTTGAGTCAGGCTAAGTGGCTGTTGTCCCATAAATGACTGGCAGTTGCTGTGCGGCTCTAATTTGTGCCACATCTGGCTAAGTGTGTTGAGGGGACACGCAGTTTAGCGCCATGCAAGTTGAAGGGTTAGCAAATAGTCAAGCATGGTCACACACACACAGACACTTTACAACAATTCACTGCCCCCTTTGCAAGCGCATGGGTGTGGAGCACAGGCTTTCGGCAAAAATCAAACCAATTCTTCGTATTTTTGTTGCACACAGTTTACATAATTTCATGAACTTGGATGCAGAACCGGACACCTGACCCACACAAAAGGCAAATCGCAGGCATGTTGAGCACACAGTCAGTATTAGGTGGATGCAAGATAAGGCAATGTTAATAGTAGCCAAGTATTATTGTCACGCATGCACACAGTGACACAGCAAATCACAGACCTGACCTGACCTGACCTGCGCAACAACAAAGACACAGATTGATGAAGCGTTTCAGCAAGCAAGCATTCGGGCATCATGTCGGGCAGCAGCAGCCGTGGCAGCAGCCGTGGCAGCAGCCGTGGCAGCGGCGGCCGTGGCAGCCGCGTCAGCGGCTCCAGCTGGTCCAGCCGCAGCGGCAGTGACGGTGGCAGCGGCAGCAGCAGTGACAGTGGCCGCACTTCCAGCCCAGAAGCAAGCTACAGCAACAGCAGCAGCAGTAGCAGCAACAGCTCCGAGAGCGCACAGATAGCAAGCACCAGGCAAACACTACTCAGCAAAGAGCAAAAAACACTCTTGGAAACAACAACGTTCTTCAAGACAAAGCAGGTGGCGCATTTGGCCGCGGCGCTTTCCAACCACAGTGTGCCGATAATGAGTGATTGCAGCGGGCTGGAGACGCCGGTTCTAGCTTTGCAGTCGCTGCTTGGGGATGCCGTGAAGCATCTGCGCCTTGCCTAAAGTTAGCGGTGGGATCATGCAATTGGAGCGCCGCATGTAACATGCATTGCAGTACTCTTATCAGGTCCAGCTGCGATTCAGCAAGGGGCCCACAGCGCTGGATCAAAACCAACTTTGCGCCCAAAACGCCGCTTGACCTTCTTGGTGATTATGCATCCCCTACCATGACTTGTGTGAGAGTAGTGCATGACCGGGGACTGTTAGCCGATTCGGATCGCTAGGTATTTCAAGAACCTTTTCAACCGCCGGGTAGGCCACCTACGCGACCAGGCAAGTTCAAATCTCGACGCTTGTGGTTTCAGTCAGCTGCTCACCCATTGGACCACTGGATTTTCAATCATCCCCCGGCCCGCTTATTATTTGGCAAAATATGGTGTTTCAATACCCGCATTAATTGCTAGAATTTGGGTTCGCAGAAATCAACATTGATGGGTGTCTCAATGGGTTCACGTTCCA
This sequence comes from Effrenium voratum, assembly GCA_963377175.1. NCBI lineage: Eukaryota > Dinophyceae > Suessiales > Symbiodiniaceae > Effrenium > Effrenium voratum. The sequence goes on from CAUJNA010001813.1 coordinate 624,930, forward strand.
TCCATTTGCCACCCACTCAGCGCACATTGTTTTCACTTCAGCCCTGCGCCGCAGGTACTTGTCTACAGCGCCGGATTCCCGTGCAAGGCGTTCAGCGCCTTGCGGCACCGCTCGAAAGGCATGCGGGACTCTGAGGCTAAGCAATTCTTCAAGGTTGCCAAAACAATCAAGGATGTCCAACCAGCGGCCCCGCGTTTGCATTTTGCCTTGCCTTGGGGATTCGTTTAGTTTAAATGTTTGAGAGGGAAGCATGGCCTCCAGGCCGGGAAATCATCCTATCAATAAGCACCCTTAGGCCTGCCAAATTAATGGTTTGCGGCAAACTCAAAACATGGCCTTGACATGCCTCAACCTCCACGCTAGTAACGCTTTCAGTGTCCACCTCGTTAAAGCCCTTGCTCACGCTTAGATTATTCTGCTCGAGAATGTGCTTGGCCTGAAGAAGCACATGAAGAAAGTCAATCGCCAGTTGGAGCGGTGCGGGCGGTACGCGATCCATTGGGCAACGGTGGACCCGTGACTTTGTTGCGATTTGGTTGAGGGCCCTGCAACCTACTGTGACCCTGCCCACTGACCAGTGACCTGAGAATTGAACAATCACAGTTGGGGGCCCAACAACAGAGATCTGCGTCCGCCCAGGGCCGACTTTGGCGGCTACACCAGCCGCAGGCGCTTGTACATTTTCATGGCCAAAAGCAACCTGGTAAGTGAGTTTGCAGCCACAATCGAGAAGACTTTGAAGGGAATGAGGCACTCGCAACATGGCAGCTGGAGCCTTGTCCTCAACATGAAACCAGTTATTGATATGACCACGGGATTTTCTGTTGGATGCCCGGTAGTTGAAGACTGATCCATGATCAATGCGTAATGCAATGAGCGCCAACCGCCAACCATCTGAAGGTGATCAATTTAAGAGCAGTCAAGTAAGGAAGAGCATGCTGCTGCCCGACAACTCTGCGGAGGTGGAGCGGTCCAACGAGAAGAGGCGCAGGCGCAGCGCGCGGAAACCTAAAGCTGGAGCTTGCAAGTGGAAGAAGAAATTCAAAACGCATCCTGGTGGCAGTAATGCTGTGGACTGTGGGCCCTTTGATGCTTGGATTGTTGTGTTCGCAGGTACCTGCAAGAGCATAAAGATGAGCCAATCCGTGGGAGAGCGCAAAGAACCATCGGATCTGGCATTCAGTTTGTCCAACACAACGAAAGAATGCTGGCTGCCCCTTGGACGAACAGGATCTTTCAAAAAGGGTAGATCAACAAAAACACCAAGCAAAAGCACCGCTCAGTCGCTGGACGTCGCCAGCCACAAGCATCCGAATTGGGAGGTGGTGGACCTTTCACAGTCAGTGGACAGAATGCCAGTGGTGCTGCCTGGTCAGTGTCTTGCCTGCGGTCAACTTGGACCTTGATTTGATTTTTGCAGTTGAACATTGTGCCCCAGGCACTTTTGCTGCATTACGTTCGGCTCCTACAGCTTCTGTCAACTTGTCACAGCACGTCAAAGTGGTTCACACAATTCCTGACTCCCTGATAAGTTGAATATCCCACGCTGGACTGAGGCCCGGAGGCGCATACTTCTTGAAATGCCGCCAGCGGTTTTTGTGCAGCCGCTTGTCGCTAGTTACATTGAAGTCCTGAAGTCGATCGCTCGTCGCGCAAACTGGCCCAGGTGAGGAGAAGATTTTGTTGATGGGGCTGCCGCTCCACAAGCTGGACAGCAGCCACAACAGCGCCCATGACGCTTGCCACATATTGGGCGAAGGGGGGCGGGGGAAGGCAGCAAAGAATGACTTTGCCACATGCCAAACATTTACCAACTAATGCGCAATTCAGGTTTCGGCGTGTAAAAGGATCTTAGTGAAGGAGCTCCAAGCCCGCCTTGAAACAATCCTGGACATTCCAAGCTTGCCCTTTCCCCTTTTGTCTTGACATTGAGGGTCCATACCACTGCAAACATGTTCTCGGTTTAGTAGGCTGCCAAACCCGAGCAGGATACAACATGACGGCCTCAGATCTGTTCTTCAGTTACTGTGTGACAATGTTCCAAGCTTACAGTTACAGCAACTTACAGCTTGATGGTTGATGACACACCGCCGAACCTTATTATTCAAATGTTCGTTTAGTATCTGCCCCTTGACCTTGACCCTACCTAGCCTGTTGACCATTTCCAGCTCCAACTGCCAAGAGATCAAGCTTTTGATTTAGAATCCACATTCAATGTGACTACTGCTTCACAGCGCCCCAGCCCGCCTTGCTTTTGGGTCAACAGTCATGCTGCATGCCGAAGATTTAGCTGTCAAGGCCATTTGGGTTAGCTCAACATTCCCCTACTAATTTATTATGTTTGTCCAACATGTTGTCGTGATAACAGCCATGACATGGAAGAGCTTTTGGATGTATGTAGGTCCAGGCATGTAAGCTATGAACTTTGACCACCTCACTCAAAGTCTTGAAGCGAGTTTCTGTACCAATGATGGCTCTCGTCTTTCTTCGTTAGTGTCAGTACTTGTTAGGCTGCCCCTCTCAAACAATTCAATGCTACTTTCAGGGCTTTGCGAAAAGGGTTTGAGTCTGAGAACAATTAGGGATCGCTTTGACCTATAAGTGAGCTATGGCCGACCACGCGGCGCCACCGGCCTGGAATGCAAGCAGCAGCTCAGCCCGCAGCCGCTCGCCGCGTCGGCGTTCTGCCGCCTTGCGGCACTGCGAGACATCAAATTTTAGAGTTGATTTAGTACTTTGAATTCTTGGATTCAAGACAAACTAAACGCTGTCAGTTTGTTTAGATCGCAATTACATCATCGTAAGGCGAGTTCATCATCCACAAGTCGCTCCTGCAGCCGCGGCAGCTCTTCTGGCGGCAGCGCTTCTGGCAGCAGCGGCAGCAGCGGCAGCAGCAGCAGCACCTGCGCGCAGGACCAGGAAAAGGCCTGGGAACTCAGTGTGGGCAGAAGGTGCTCAACGCATTCAATTCGCGTTTAATTTCTATTCTGCTTCATTATGTTTGTGTTGTGTTTCTCTCGTCAAGTAGTAGGTTGATAGTAGGTTGATAGTAGGTTGAACATTTGAACCATGGACGCTGTTAAGTTGTTCCCTTCATTTTGTAAATTTGAGATGGGTGTTAATTTTTGTTTGGACCCTGAGATTCAGGACAACAAGCAGTCCCTGAACTGGACGAACTTGGCTGCGCTACGCCCTGCTGGCGATGATGTGTCAATCTCCAAGTACGCCAAGAATGGCATGTCTGCCAAGCGCATCCGGCAAGTGCTGAAGAACAAAGAGAGCAGTGGCTGTAACTGCAAAAACAAGTCTCTTGGCGTCAGTGTGAGAACTCCGATTCGCCAAATGTGTGTTTTGTTTTGGGTCTAGTTGGTACTTTCTTATTACTATTTAATGACTGACTGTTTCTCACACAGATCTTTCCCAATTGGTCAATAATTGGTCAAACCTTCTTGTTTCGCAGCCAGGTGCTGGAGAAGGATCAACTTCGCCGCCTTGCAGCGCATCTGCGTGGCTTTCTGGGCAATCTCCAAGTGTGCTCAGGATGCTCTGCTGTGGTCGCTCCAGAACAGCCAGAGGTGCCCTGATGAGGACCTGGATGATGAGTTGCTGAGCGATGCTGAGAGTGTCCCTGTAAAGTGGCACATTGACGGCCGCCCGCCAAGCATTAGGTTTTTGTACTTGTCTGGAGACTTGTTTCAGGAAACTCCAACATGCAGTCTTGCCCAGTCAAACCACGTGCAAGGCCATCGCGTCTGCCGGCGCGCCTTCCTGAAGTTCATTGGCCTTGGGGAGCACCGCTTCTCTCGCACACGGCACCGGTTTCAAGGTGTGGACGAGCGGTGTGGCTCTGCGCTGCGAACTGGGCGGCCGAGCGTGCTGGAGGCGGACGTGAACGCGTTTCTGGCCCGCCTGTACTACAGTATTGCTGAGACGATGCCCACTGGGTTCCTTGCGTTGCAACTTCATCAACTTATTCTAATTTGATGGTTCTGACTTAGTACCACACTCACATTACATGATAAAAAGGTCTTGGATGTATTTAATTGTGGTCTTCACTCGCCACCCCCTTCCTGTTTTACTCCTCCCACTAGCTTGTAAGTAGTTTGTGGTCTACAAATTGTATTGGTTGCCTGGTAAAAGCTACCATCCCAGGGCGCTGACAAGCACGATGATGCCGGATGAAGAATCAGCCCGGCAACAGCTTCTTGCAAAACTCTGTGAAAACGCGCTGGAGGGATCCAACTTGCGCGCATTCAGTCGACCGGAGCACCTACCACGGCGAGAACTTCCACCTGGTACATGGTCGCAGATTTTCAACTTGTATTTGGCGCGCTGCATGAGCATTGGAGAAACGCCTGCTTCCAAAGCAACCTTCTACAGAGTTTGCCGCCGATGGCGAGGTGCGCTACGTTTTCGGGAGAGGAGCCAGCATTCGACATGCGCCGAGTGCGACCGACTTCGGGCGCAGATGAGGCACAGCCGTGATTTTGTGGGCCACGCAACAGCGGCGGACAAGCTCCTCGGCCATCTTCGGATGGCATGGCTGGCGAAGGAGCAGTACTGGTGCGCGCGCCAGGAAAGCCGCAACCAGGACTCCGACCTGCTCACCTTCATCATTGATGGATTCGACAAATCGAAAATGATGCTTCCAAGGTGGTCGCGGGGCCGCATGCCGAAAGGCACCACCTTTGAGCGGCATCGCAGGCCGCATGTAAATGTAACAGCATGCCTTGCGCACGGGTATGGCTGTTACATCTTCATGTCGGACGAACACCTGGGAGCCGGATCATCGTGGACGTGGGAGTGCGTGATGCGCTCACTCGAGCGCGTCTTCACGGTGGTCAGGCAGCGCGGGCGAAGTTTCCCTCGGTCTTTTTGGCTTCAGGCTGATAATACCGTGAAGGAGGTTAAGAATTCGACTGCTGGCATAATATGCTCCGCTCTTGTATCTTGCAACTACTTTCGCGACGCGGGCCATCACCACTTGCCGGTCGGACATACGCACGAGGACGTGGATGGCATATTTGGAATTATAGCAATGGCCATTTGCCAGGCCTCTGATTCCGTACAAAGCCCCGCAGATGCAGCTCGCTTGATTAAGGCACGGCTCGGCCCACTTTTTGAGCGCAGAGGCGAGGAATGCCTGGTCTTCCATGTTGGCAAAGTACGACCATGGAAGGATGAGCTGCCAAAGGTGGTTGCATTCGAAAAGGAAGCTTGGCCAGATCAGCATTCTTTTACAAACTGATGGCAAACTGTGAAACAACACACACTCAATGCTTGATTTGGTTGATTGGTTCAATACTCATCGGTTGAGAAGCTGACTTGTGGAGTGCTCGGAGGGTTGGTTCAGTAGTTGAATGTTTGTTTGTTTGTTTGTTTGTTTGTTTGTTTATTTGTTTGTTTGTGTGTTTGTTTGTTTGTTTGTTTGTTTGTTTCTTTGATTGATAGATAGCCGAACTGATTGGCTGCCTGGCTGGCTGGCCGCTTGCTCAGTCGCTGCTTGTTGTGTTGCTTGCTTCCTTGATTGACTGACTGACCACTGACTGATTGGTTGCTTGACAGTGATTGACTTGATTCATTGATTGATTGGTTGGTTGATTGCTTGAGTGTCATTGATTGGTTGGTTGGTTGATTGCTTGTTTGCTTGACATTGATTGATTGCTTGTATTGATTGATCGATCGATCGATTGATTAATGATCTGATGTATTTATTGCTTGGTTCATTGATTGATTGCATGACCATTGATTGATTGTTTGACAGACTGATTGGCTTTTTGTTTGGTTGCTTGCTTGTTTCACTGACTGGTTGATTGAGTCATTGATTGATTGTTTGATTGGTTGTGTTGGTTTATGTGTTTTGTTTGTTTGTTTGCATTGTTTGTTTGGCTGTTTGCTCTTTTCACTGGTTGATTGTTTGGATTGGATTGTCTTTATTTGATTTGATCTGATTGATTGACTGATTGGTTGGTTGGCTGATTAATTGTTTGTTGTTTGTGTGTGTGTTTGCTTTATTGTATGTTTGACTGGTTCATTGATTGATCGATTGAATTGATTGATTGATTGATTGATTGATTGATTGATTGATTGATTGATTGATTGATTGATTGATTGATTGATTGATTTGATTTGATTGATTGATTGACTGATTGATTGATTCATTGATTGATTGGTTGATTGATTGGTTGGTTGGTTGGTTGGTTGATTGATGGATCGATCGATCAATTGAATAGGTTGCTTGGTTGGTTGGTTGGTTGGTTGATTGATTGACTGACTGATTGATTGATTGATTGATTGATTTATTGAACTTGACTTTTCAGAAGGGTTGATGATGTGATTAAACATATTGCTTGTGGGACCCGGGTGTTCACGACCAAACGCACAACGACAACCACTTTGAATTTGACCAGCAACACAACAAGGAAAGCAAGCAAGTACACTGCACACACAAACAAACACGTTTGCAAAACATGAACCTAACCTAACCACTTTGTTTGCTTGCGTTGTTTTCCTGATTGCTTGTCACCGCCCTGCGAGGTGTACAAGGAACGCAAGGACGACGAGCACGGCCAGCAATATTTTGTGCCGCACAGCTTCTTGTTTTGCCAAAGGCGTGCGCTGCCTAGAGCAATTTTGGCTGATGCTCAAGAACGGTTTCCTCGAGGATGCTGGTTTCAACATACAGCATACTGTGCCTGACATGTTTTGCTGTTTTCTTCAAAATTACTGAATAAGCATTATTTGGCGAATTGTAGCTGAAGCGCAGATCCATGTCAGGCGAGCACGCCGCTGACTCGGACGTTTTCTGCCTGGTGCGTGGTCATCTCGGTGACGAACACCTTGCGTACCCGCCAGTCATGTGCTTCCCCAAATGCTTCCAACAGCACGCGAAAGCTTTCTTCACCCGCATCATCAATCATCCAGGAGAACGCCCTGACATGGACCCAGAGCGTGCTGAAGGGGTGCTTGAGTTGGGGCGAGCGCTGGCGACGTACCCACAGTACGCGCGTGCCGTGACATACTTTCACGAGCTTGCCGGCACTGTGCCAAGGCAGGCCCTGCCGGTTCCGAGGTTGTTCTTTTTGGAGAGCGGCGCTGTGCCACAGCGTGCGCAAATCCAGCAGCTTCCGCAGCGAGAAGATGGCCCAATGCCATACCGGTTGCAAATTGTTTACAGGCGAGGTGGCAGGGCATGACATGCTGCTGGCAGTTTCAGAATGTCCCAACAAACTTGCACTCAATGATTCAGAGCTTTGAAGCAGTCAAACTTTGTCTCTAAATATCAGCATTATAGCCTAAATTATAGCATGATGTGCCATTATCCGCATGATGTACTTCACCAACTTGCCATTATCAGCATGATGTGCCCTGGCCACCTCGAAAAGGTTCAAAGCTACCCTCATGACCAGACAAGGCTGACCGGTTTGCCCGAGAAACTATGTTGAAGCCTTGAAGCAGCAACCAAAGTTGATCCTGAGCAAAGCCAGTCAGTCTGAATTGCCCGCAGCGTGCCAATTGATGCACACACGCACATGTCCGAGCTTGTTGAAAATGGGGTTTGGGAATTTGCCGATGGATTTGCGCTCAATTTCCAACATTTCACAAATTTTCCATGAGTGCTGTCAGCTCAACTCAGGAACTTGGATCAATGGCTGGGAACGCTATGCATTTCAGAGCCGTGATGGCCGCTTTGGCCGCGTTGCTCAGTGTGACTTGGATGAACTGGCGCTGAACCATGAGTTCACATAATGGACATTGTTTGGGCATTGAGCATTGCTTCATTAGGCGGTGAAGTCCAAACAGTTCTTGGGCTTAGCGGATGGCATGGCTCAGGCAGGCCCTTTGTGTTTAGAGGAAAGCCGATCGACATACCCCCTCCTTGCCCCCCACTACCCGACAGCCTGCAACAGCCGCGTCGCAGGTGTGCTCTGATTCTTCTTCAGGATCATCTGGAGGCTCGAATGGCCCACCTGTTTTTTGCTAAGCAATCAGGTTGAGGGGTGGGGCAAGGTGGGGCGGAATGTGTGCAGAATGCGCCTTGTTTGTGTGGTGTGGCTCAAACTGAAAGCCTTTTTAGGGTGGAATCAGTGGCTGTCTGAAGCCATGAGTGGCATCAAGTATGAGCCAGAGGGCGCAGACTTCAATGACAATGAGAACAGCTCAAGGGAGCAAATCTGGGCCTACTTCCAATCAGCCCAATGCTCAACACAACATAACACAACGTGCAGTGATTGTTGATTGTCGGCTTGACTTTTCTGATTCTTGCCACTATTTTTCAAATTGAGCTGCGGGATAAGGTCACTTCTGGCCAGAACTTGGGCGAGTGGTTGAATGCTGCTATGCCTGATCGTGTCACCATGAAGCAGGCCTGGGTGCAAGGATGCCATTTGGATGAGGGCCGTTGTAGCAGGGCGCCATAAATCACATTCATGTTGCTGCAGAAAGACAGATAATTGTACAGTGGGTTGACCAATAACAATAACGTTGAACTATACTGGGACTTGTACAATGGGAGCCAACAATAATAACGTTGTATTAGACTGGGGCTCAATTGCACTAAGGTGGGACCAAGTAAGTGGGGCCCAATTCAATCACAAGAAGGCAGTCAGTCCCCCAACCTGTTTCGCAAGCAGCGAAAAGCCAACACACCTGAATATAGTTTTACTGATTATGCTCAACCCCGTGGCCAGGTGATCGAGGGTCTGGTGCTGCAGAAGCAGCCGTTGGACCTGGTGGAGCGCGCCGCCCTGTCCTGCATCCCCACAACGTCGCTAACAGATTGCTGGATGACCATCGATCAGTTTGATTACTCTGCGGAAGCTAAGAACGGCCGTCACCTGGCTACATCATTCAAACATTTAAATTGCAATCAATCATGAACACAGTGTGAGAGCTAAGGGTATCCACATATGTCGAGCCTGAGAACGCACTTCCGCAGCATTTTGTTCGACAACTACGACCCGGGGCGCGAGGTCATTCTGGTGAAATTCAACCAGCGGGCCGACCGGGAAGTAGCTCCCTTCTCGGTTGGATTTGTTGACGGCTTTACCAAGATATTGATCCTGCAAGCGATCACTGTGATGTGCTTCAAGCTTGACCCCTGGTAGAAGACATCAATGAGCAAATGCTGGTTTATGCCAAACAAAAAAGAGTTGAATGTTCGAAACAATTCTCGGAATTCCTAGCAAACATTAAATAGTTGCAAGTATCCCATTGCCACGTTGCAAGGAGTTGAGCCTGAAGTCGGACATCCAGTCCCTGCTTTGCAGCTTTCGCTACGTCAAAGCCAACTACAAGCACTATGATAATCCGATTGAATACCACTGGGATTCCCTGCGCTCCCCGGCGTCATGATAAAGTTCAGAAGCAAAAACTGCAAGCGGTTGAGGATTGAGAAGCACAATCATGTCAGTCAGTGAAAAGGCCAAATTTTCACAGTCTTTATGTTGCGGCTAGGGCTTCTGAATATGAATGCCACTGCTGGAAATCACAAACCCCGATCCTGCAACACGACCTGCCCATCTTCCTGCTTGCCCGAGGCATTGGAAACCTCAGCGCCGACAAACAAGCGCCGAGCGCGCTGCAGTATTTGGCCGAGTTCTCCCGAGCAGTGGCGTGGGAGAAGAAGCTCGGAGGGGAATCATCCAGAAAGCGGACAACACGGGACAGAGTTTAGGCCTATACCTTGAAGTGTTGTTCTCAACAGTTCCACTCGGTGCTTTCAATGTCTCTAAGCGTGCCTTCTTCTGGAAATTGTGTCTCCTTGTTATGATGGCTTTTTACACTCACCCTGAAGGAATTACTCACAAAGTGCATCGCGAGCTACAACAAGCAAGTAACCATCAAACGACATCGGGTGGAAGGCAACCGCAAAATGTTGATCTACAACCTGATGCGATGCAGGGAGGAGTGGCTGGCCCTGCTTGCAACGCACTATGACTGTTATGCCCACCCCATTTCAGGCGAGTGTTGAGGTTATCGTGCTCCTTTCTTCCCTCACAGTTGCTCAACAACTCTGAATGAAGGTGTTGCAACATGCTTGTCCAAGTCAAGGCCTTTGTCCCTGGCTCAGGCTTCCCTTATGATATCTTGGAGAGCGAGCACTATGTGCCTGGCTTCGCCTTGCAGCAGGAATCCTTCCAGAAGAAGCCTAACTGGACTGGGATCATGGAGGTCACACCGGAAGCCAGCATGCTGTACGGCAAACGTGTCATCAAGCAGTTCGAAGCAGAGGTCGGCAAGAACTCCACCAACAAAGCCAAGGCCGTGTTCAATTCCAAACAGCAACACACATATAACATAACACAGAATTGAGTCTCGGCTGTGATCTTTGCATGCTCTCGTTTGATCATGGGCTTGTCCAAGAACTTTGTACTCTGGCAACGCCCCTCTCTAAGACAGGTTGGGGGGAAGTCTGTGGGTAGGAGAAATATTGTTGGCCATGTATTGCCTGTTGCCAGAAGAACGCACAGCTGCCGATGGAGCGCCACATTGAGCTGATGCAGCTAAGCTGCCTTTGGGCGCACCTTTGCCCGAAGCTCTGCAGCGTCGTCACGAAGGGCTCTGCCGATCGCCTGGAGAACATGTACATGGATGGGCACAGCGGCTGAATATGAACTTTTTGGGGGTTGCACCAGACTAGGATTTGGTTTGCGCCCAACTTGGTTGGTTTCCATTATTGTGTATTGTTTCCTCACAGCTGGGTAAAGGTTAAGCCGTTGATTGATTGACAATAGGGGGCCTCAGTAAGATATTGGGTTTAAAAAAGACTTGGATGGTTCGTGGACCATGCTCAAAATTGTACCGCCAAATTTCTGTATTTTTTGGCTGGGGGTGTGATTGGGTTTCCAGAAAACCCGTCAAGCTGCAGCCAAAAAATATGAAAAGTTGGCCTTACTGGAGCACTGCAGGAAAACCCGTCATGACCTGAAGGTAAGTGGGGCCCTGATTGTGTGATGGGTATTTCAAAATACCCGTCAAACAAGTAGATGTGAAGAGGGGGGGGGCGTCACAACTTGAACCAGCAATGTTCCCCTCAATCTGTGATGGGTTACCTGCCAATCTTCTTTATGGTGATGGGGTTTTCAAGAAACCCGTCAGACTTGGGCATGTTCGCTCAGGCCATGAATCGTGATGGGGTTTCTAGAATTTTGAACAATGTCTCGTTCTGTGCATACAAGGCTGCTCGACAGCGACCTGAAGGGCGCCATCATGACAGCTGATGATGACTGGGTGTGGGAACGTTTGCCATTTATCCTCGAGGCTGGAAGCAAGCTAAGAAACATGTTCATCGCTGCCCCCCCCCCCCCGACCCCCACTCCCCCGAATGCACACAACATCACAATAAATAGTTGTACTGTGGAGCAAGCTAGGTCGCGTGTCCTTCATGCTATTTATTGGCAGGCTATGGGGAAGCAGCAGAATGACTTCATGGAATCGGCTCAAAACACTTTGAAGAATGCCCACCTTGCCTCCATCTCCGCCTCGTTCAACCTTTGGAAAGAGCAATTGCTCAACGACCAGACCATCCATGAAGCCAACATTCTGAAGCTACCTGATTGCATAATAATATCATGACATTTGAGAAGCTAAGTGTTATTGAGAAGTTAAGTGTCTGCTAGGTTCAGAAGCAACCACTTCCCAAACCCTTCCCAGCCACTTCCCGCCTCAGGCATTGCCGGGATGACGCGAAGCGCCGAACCGCCTTGATCGGCAAGCTGGAGGACAGCCGATAAGGCAGCCAAGTTTGTCCCCACATGCCCCGATTATGTTAAGAATTGAATGCTGTCACAGTGAGTTGTTCACAAACAAAGATAACAAAAGTCCGTTGACATCCACGATTTATCGATTATAGGCTATTACAATAATACTAAGTCACTGAGTACTGCACTGCTGGGGTTTCTAAAAGGGAAACCCTGAGACAGGACGCGCACAATCGAGCATGGGTGCAGGTGGCCAAGTTCGTGGACAGCAACCTGCGGACCCTGTCAGCCACAACCGCCGACACATTCATGCCGGAGGTGATGCCGTGGCTTTCAGAAGTCACTGACAATGTGGATGATACACCCAACATTCTGCAACATGGCAGCACTGTCACAATCACCCCCGCAGCCGGTTGAACATTTGCACCCTCCTAGCCAAATCTGAACAAACATTCCATTATCAGCGTGCTGCCGCAGGTACTGGTGTCTGCCAACCACCGGCGTGCTGTCGGCTGCCAAGCTGGACATGCTGTTCAGTGTGACCACAAATTGGCTGGCCGTTCACAAGCAAACTGGCATCGCTGTCATTGTGCAGCCGAACCGGGGCGCACAGATGGACCCTGCAGGCCAATCAAAGAGGCTCAGCTCGAATATGTCGTGGAGTTCTTGTGGGGTTCTTTTGGCGTTTTTGTGGTGTAAGGAAAGAGGACACCACGGTCAAGGAAGAGACCCCCGATGCGCCCATGGAGCCGGATGAGGAGCACAGCGATGATGACGCAGAGGTGCTGAAGGGGGAGGAGCACATCTTGCGCGACCTCAGGCACAAAATTGAGGTGACGCTGTCCCAGAAGAAGAGGAAACTTCTGGTCAAGGATGTGTCCTTTGTGTTTGAGCCCTCCTCGGTCTATGGGCAGCGGTCTGGCTTGGCAAAGGGATGGCTGGTGACGGCCAGGTGCGGGAACAACCGCTTTCACAAAAGCCGCCCTTGGCGCCAGAACGTCGTGTTTGGCATCAACATGCTGGCCCGCGATGGCATGTACAAGCCGGAGAAGGCGGAGCCCAGCATGAGCGCTGCCTTCACAGATGTGCAGGAAATGAAGCAGGCTGCTGGGGGAAGCTCCTTCATCCGCACAATTGTGCAGTCCTTGACTGAAGGCATGCCCCAAGAGGCAGTGGTTTTGATCGATGCGACAGCCTACGACGCGTGGCCTGCAATGGCATCGATCGAGGCTAGGTGGACCGTTTTAAGTTTTTCTTTGTTTTAAACAAATGCACATTGCGCCTTGTGCCTGCAGGCCAGGGAGAACGGGCAAACGTGGTTCTGTGCTTCGGTGGTGCTTGCGCAGCCCAGCCTTGCTGAAACTGTGGCGAAGCGCATCGGTACAGCTGTTTACGAGGCGGCCCGTGCTGGGCGGCTTGCTCTTGAAGGATGGCCAGCCTTTGATGTGCTGGTCAGCCAGTTGCAGGAGATGGGCAGCCAGGCTGACATGAAGGCCGATCAGTACAAAGTGACATCGCCGCTGCCTTGTGGATCGCTGGTTCTGGTGGACAGCTTGTATGCAAAATGGCTCGAGCAGCCCAGGATTGCCGGGCCCTTGCAGGAGCTGATCACGGAGCACAACAATCGCTTCAACAATGAGAATAAGCGATTGTCTGACCGTTCTCCTGAAAAAGATGGGGAGCCACCGGTGAAGCGCCTGAAGCTGTCCTTCGAGGACGCCGTCACCCAGGAAACTGTGGACAGCCTGACCCAGCCCATCACGCTTCAGGTGAGCTCGGCAGTGAAGTTCATCATGAGCGAGGCGGACAGCTCCATGTATGCCATCTCGGAGGAAGCCATGACACTCGTGGAAAAAGAGTTGTTCAGCTTCGGATCTGGTAGCTTCTCTGGAGGAGCCGACGCGAAGACTATCATGGCCGCTTGGTGACTTTCCAACATGTACCCACAGACTACACAGTTACAGTCTTACAACAACACACTAAACCTAGCTTGTTGGGGGCTTAGTTGAATGAATCATTTCTGCCAATGCCCTACACCTTTGTTCGAATCTTTGGAACCCGTCAGGGTGACGCATGTTCAGGTGCATGTTGGGGTGCAAAGCCATGCCGCCAGCCCACCCTACCGTTCGAAACTGTTCTGCGAACCCTTTCCCTGAACTGGTTTATTAAGTTTTAATCCTAGTGGCTGTGACTGGTTCCTAAAGGCCTGACAGATACAAACCTATCAATCTATTACAGCAAGTTGCGTTTGCACCCTTGACCTGTTTAGCTCCCCATCCCAAGATTCAGCAAGGTTGGGAGCACATTGTCTAGACTGCGTGAAGGGATAAATACCCAAGGAGGTCCCAAGCAGGTTAGGGGTTTGACACTGAAAAGTCCCAAGGAGGTTGCCTTGTTGCGAGCCATTCACCACCCTTAGGTTTCTTGAACGTGGTTACCCAATTCTTTTCTGATTCTGGCAGCTCTGCAAGGAAGAAGCGCCTGATGGAGACTGGCTGAGCTGCAGCATGACAACTTCAACCAAGGTCATTCTGGAGCGGAAGAACATATTAGAACACTTAAAGTCGCTCAGTGTCCTGGAGACCCCGGCTTCACTAGGTGAACTTCTGAAGCATCTCCAAGACAGCGGCGAGGTCAATGTGGCAGTCAGCCATCACGACACCGACATGAATCAGGAGTTGGTGAAAAATAGTAAGGCCCTGATATTTGTCATGGACGACAAAAGGAGCAATGACAGCAAGACGAAGAAACAAGAGAAGGCCTATCGTTGCAAAACCAGCAATCCCTGTCAGTGCAACTTGACCACTATTTTCTTGCCATGTCAGGCCTCCAGCAAGACATTCGGCCGCAGCCTGGACATGGCAAAACTCCAGGCGAGTGACATCATCGAGATTGCGTGGCGTGTGAGGACCGACCGAAAAGAACAGAACCGTCGTCAAGTTAAAGTGACACTGCGTGAACGTACCACTCATCATGAAAAGCCCAGTAACCGCTAACCGAACATGAGTTGCCATCATCATTGACTGCTTTGCCTGCCTCAGGATTGGCACAACACAGGTTGGTGACACTGCGCAGCAGTGCATCTTGGTACCCAAACGGCCATGTGCCGTTTTGAAGGGCATGTTGAATCTGCCCAAGGGCATTGTTCGATTGATGTAGGCAGGCTTAGGGCTGAAGAGCTTGTTTGGCTTCCTGGCTTTCTCGTCAACTCCTTGACTATTCAGCAACATTCTGATCAAAATCGAAGCCTGTTCATCAGCCAAAGGTAGCCAACAGGCGTTGTGGAGGGAGGCAGATCTTAGCACCAAGCCCACCATCGAGACAATGAGGGGAAAGAGGACACCCAACAATTTCAAAAACGTTGGAACCTTGGGGTCGGCCGCCAAAACACGCACACATTGACAGAATATTAACAGAAATTGGGTGTGCTCTTTGGGGATTGTCTTGAGGGCACAGTTGCTTTGCCTCACACTGCTTGCTTCGTGATGCCTTCGTGACAAAATAATTGTCGAGCGTACTCATGGTGATGTGCAGTCACAGTCAACACAGTGCGGAAAGCAACAAACAAATTGCCGTGCAACCAAACACCTTACATGCGCAGGCGACGACTCATCCTCTTGAACATGGAGAAGGCTCGCAGCCTGCGCATTGAGCACGTGAATGCTGAACGCATGGATGTGAGCTGAGTGTTGTGCGAATTCCGGTCGTCACTTTTTGGCCTGACCAGCACTGCTGGAAGTGGGGACCCAACGCCATCATGTCGGAAACAGAGGACTCATGCGAGGTAGTCGAGCCCAAGGCTTGCTTTGTTGAAGCATCCCGCCCAGAAGCTTGGCAGTGATCCTGCAACCTGTTATTGGGATTGTGTTTTTTGCCTTTCGACTGTTGGAATGCAAACTGTGTGGCTTTCTAATCCCCTAGGCTTTTGACCTGACCAAGTACATGCCTGCCAATCTTCCTGGCCAACGGACGCCCACCAAGAAAGCACAACTCACGCCTGCCAGCTCCAAAGCCAGCTCCAAAGCCAGCGCCAGCAGCACGGACATCCTGCCGTCAGGGTTTCGGGCCTCAACATCATCGTCACCATCGCCCAATGAGGCCAAGAAGGATCGAAGCAAAGAAGATGATCGAAACAAAGACAAAGGCAAAAAACAAGCTAAGGATGATGATGGCAAGAAAAAAAAAGAAAAGAAGGACAGGCGCCGGTCACCGGATGGCCGGGAGAAGAAACGTGGATCCGAAACAGAAGAGGATTCTGACAAAGATAATGCCCCTGGCGCAGTGCAGAAAAAGCCTGCTTCAGCTGTGAAAGATAAGAAGGAAAAGAAGGCGGCCAAAAGCAAGAAGAACAAACCTGACGGCAAGCATGACAAGAAACAGAAAAAGACAAGCAGCAAAAAGAAAGATGACACGGCAACATGTGGCACATCCTCAAGTTATGACCAGGCAAGGCCTTACAGTAATGATCGTGTCGCATGGATCAGCTAAGTGTGATTGTTCACTTCCATGCTCCCCGTTTTGCAGGTTGATGCGGATGGTGAGCCTGAGGAAGATAGGCCATGCCTTTTCCCCCTTCCCCCTGCTGATTATCCTCACCCAAAGGACCGCACCCAAATATCATTATTATTAATCAGTGGGGCTTGCATGACTTGACACTGCCCTAGGACGATGGAGAGCCGCAGACAAGCCAGGACAGATATATAGCTCATGTCACCTCACTGCCAATATTTAGCAAAAAACAGTCTGACAACCGACAGGAGACCCTGCCTTTGGATGCCCTCCTGCTCGAGCAAAGCAGCGTTGCTGAGGACCTGTTCACATGCTGGCGCTGTTTGCAATTGACTGACTGCACGCAGTGACATATCAGGACAAAGCTGAGTCTGAGGAGGTCATCATGGGCGCACCACCGGCACCAACAACACTGGACACGACGCCCCTTTGCAAGGAGGCCACCATGGACGATAGCCTGATGGACAAGGACTGAATTATTTTATCAAGTTGTTTTGATTTCGGTATCAGAGTAAAACCACATCTTGGGGGTTTGAAGGACCACACCAATGCCCCTGGCCCATTGAAGCGACCGGCGGTGCCAACCGCAGCCAAATCAGCGGCCAAAAAGCCGGTGTCCAGCAAGAAGGACACCAACAAAAAGGACGATGCTCGCATCAAGAAAGCCACCAAGAAACCCAGCCAGTCCAGGAAAGGAAAACAGCCGGCCACAAAGGAGAAGCCAGCCACCCGAGGCAGGCCCAAGAACACAAAGCATGTTTCCGAACCGGAGGCCATCTTGAAAAGGTGCGCCTCGGCGCCTTGGACCAACACGCTCGTATTTGCACATTAAATATAAAGGTTCTCAGCAAACCTGGCGCGCATCCGAGGTCTACTCGACTGCATGGCACAACTCCCGCAACAACGGCGACTCACCAGGTACCCGAAGGATGAACGCACGGAGATCTAGGATTGAGGTGGCTCGCGAGCTTGCCAGCACCAGCGGCAAGTTTGTCATCCCTAGAAGCTGGGAGGACTGAGTTTCAGTGAACTGCTTTGGGGAAAACAATGCGCTGTCAGCAACACATGACCATGCCTGTTCACAGCATCGACCACGAAAGTGCTTGACAAATCAACATGACACCATCGTCAGGCTGGAAGACCGTACAATCAAATCAGAAGGCCTGGCGGCGGTTGGGCTGGTGCCGGGGTTGGGCTGGTGCAGTGTGGTTGTTCTTCAGCCTTCTTACTATTATGCAACAAGTAACAGTTCTTAGGGGGCTTGTGATTGAGCACTAACTAATCGGAGTGTTATTGCTCCGTTTTGTTCAAAGAGAGTTTCTTAGTTAGCAACACATCCGAACTCTTTGCAGCTGCCCAGCAACAAGTTGGTTACTGATTTTAACAACACCCTCAACAGGAATGTTTGCTTGCCCTCAAACCCGACATAGAGCTCAATGAGGTTGTGTTGTTTTTAGAAGCATTGAACAGTGAATGGCACGTTAGTAGTTAATGTGGTGTTTGCTTACTAATTATTTGGCAGTATTTCGGATAAGCGTTTTCATGTATGGACCCATTGTTGGAATCTTCATTCAACTTGATTCAACTTAGGATCATGTTTTGGCAACCGTCCCCGTCTCCCAACTGCCACCAAACCAAACCAAACCAGAAAACGTCAGGCCTTGCGCGGCCGGCAGCGCAGCCTCGGCAGCGGCCGCGGCAGCGGCAGCGGCGGCAGCGGCCGGCAGCAGCCGCGGCAGCGGCAGCGGCGGCAGCGGCAGCGGCCGGCAGCTGGCAGCGGCGGCGGCTGCGGCTGCGGCAGCTGCCGGCAGCGCTGCCTCGCCAAGGCAGCTGGAGGGGGTCAGGGTTGCTAGAATCCATCAACCACTGGTCCAAACATTTGGGTCCCTAAATCCCGTGGATTAAGGTTAGTTCAATATGAAGTTAAATCGATAAGGAAGCATCCTGGGAATCAAAGAAATGATGGGAACAAATGATGGGAAAAAAGCTAAACCCCGAGAGCGACTTGACTATGAATGCTAGCTACATGTTAACGTTTAAACCTGAACACATGTTGGAACCCTGCCAGGTGGAAGTAAACTCTGTTTCGGGGGGAACTCAGATATTGCCTCAGCGTCAGTTTGATTGATGAGCTTGTTAAAAACAACTGACCTTGTCCATATGCATAACTTGTCTGTTGAATTTGTAAGGTTTATTCATCTGAAGGGCGCCTCCTGGTTCTGGAAATCAAGCATTTCCCCACCAAAGGGTAACACTGGACTGTTTGGTTCAGTTGGTGGGCTCATGAGTTCGGAAGGGGTCATCCTGGTTCTGGAAACTGAGCCATGTAAATTTGGGAGTGGTCTCCGAAGGGGCATCCTGGTTCTGGAGTTGAGTATTTCCCTCACTAAAGGGTAAACCTGTTTCTGGTGAACTTGGAGGAGTTTATTGATCCGAATAAGCATCCTGTTCTTGAAAATTGAGCAAGGGCCAACCTGCTTGGTGAATTTGGAGGGGTTGATTAGTCCAAAAAGGGCATCCTGGTTCTGGAAATTGATTTCAGCATTTCCCCACTAAAGGGTGAACCTGCCTGGTGAATTCGAAGTTTATTAATCCAAAGGGGGCATCTTCTGGAGATTGAGCATTTTCCCACTAAAGGGTGAACCCGTCGCGTGAATTTGGAGGGGTTTATGAACCCCAAAGGGCCAAAGGGGGAATCCTGTTTCTGAAGATTGAGCATTTCCACACGAAGTGTAAACCTTGTTTGATTATTAGGTTGGCGGGTTGACAATCATGGCGATCAAGCAGGATTTTTGGCCCAAGGGGCCAGGGCTGGCATGGAGAAGAACGCTGAGGAGGCACCGGGGTCCACCGCTAATGTTCTGGGCATGCATGTAGCTGGCAAATAGATGGACTAGTATGACTGAGTCATGTTTAAACCGTTGGGTGTGAACCGTTTCATGTTGGAGACATCCTTAAAGATAATTCATGTTTTTCAGACTAATTATATGTCATGCTTTCCATATCTTTCCATGCTGGTGTGACGTGCCCTGGAGGAGAGCAAGGAGGCGCAGGCAAGCGGCCGCAAAAGCCGCAGAGGCCGCAGCCGCCACCGCAAGGACCAAAGGAGAAGAAAGGAGCGCAAACAGCGCAAGGAGCGCAAGGAGCGCAGGGGGGAGCGCCGGGGGGAGCGCAGGGGCGAGCGCAAGGAGCGCAAGGAGCGCAGAGAGCGCAGTCAGCGCAAGGAGCGGCGCAAGGCCTCAGAGCCGCAGCCGGCCCAAGGGCCACAACAGCAGGCCCAAGCGCCCCAGCCGGCCCAACCGGGCCAACCGCCCCAGCCGGCCCAACAACCGGCGGCCCAAGCGCCCCAGCCGGCCCAAGAGACACAACCGGGCCAACCGCCCCAGCCGGCCCAACAACCGGCCCAAGCGCCCCAGCCGGCCCAAGAGCCACAGCAGGCCCAAGAGCCACAGCAGGCCCAAGAGCCACAGCCGGCCCAAGAGCCACAACCGGGCCAACCGCCCCAGCCGGCCCAACAGCCACAACCGGGCCAACCGGGCCAACCGGGCCAACCGCCCCAGCCGGCCCAAGAGCCACAGCAGGCCCAAGAGCCACAGCAGGCCCAAGAGCCACAGCCGGCCCAAGGGCCACAGCCGCAAGGGCCACAGCCGGAACCGGCCACAAAGCAGGAGCTGCCGGCCCAGGCAATGGCTGGGGCCAGCGGGGCTGTGCCTGCCGGCGCTGCTGGCTGTGGGGCCGCGGCTGCCGTGGGTGGCAGGGTTGTGCCTGCCAGCACTGCTGGCTGTGGGGCCGCTGCTGCTGCCGGGCTGTGCCCACCGTGGGTGGCAGGGCTGTGCCTGGCTGTGGGGCTGTGCCCGTGGGTGGCAGGGTGCCTTCCGGGGCTGTGCCTGCCGGCCTGGCTGCTGCTGCTGGCTGGCGCCTGGCTTTTTTGCTTGGCTTGGCAGCTGCTCGCTCTGACTCGTCTGAGCTTGCCACCTCTGTCGGCTCGCCCTCTGAGCTTGACAGGAGGTCCGAGTCCGACTCGTAGTCGCTCAGCGGCTGCGGTGCACCCACGCCAGCGGCCCCACAGCCAGCAGCGCCGGCAGGCACAGCCCCGCCAGGCACAGCCCCGCCAGGCACAGCCCCGCCCACGCCAGTGGCCCCACAGCCAGCGCCCACACCTCTGACAGCAGCAGCCCCACAACAAGCAGCAGCAGCGCCACCGCCAGCAGGAACCCTGCCACCCACGGCCTCACCAATGCCGGTCCTCTGGCCACTGGCTTTTCAGATCGCCATGGCAACCCTCTCCATTCTGGAGCAAGCTGTTGCACCGCCGGCGTGGCCCCAGCCTGCCAACACAGCAGCAGCAGCAGCTACCACCGCGGCGCACCATCCCCCAACGCATGCCCAACATCCCCATCATCAGCCCCAGGCACACCAGCCACTTCAGGAGCATCAGCTCCACCAGCCCAGCACCACCCAGCATCACGCACCACCACCCGGAGAACAGCATCACCCAGCACAGCATCACCCAGCACAGCAGCACCCGGCAGAGCAGCCCCCGGCACTGGCACAGCATCACCCAGCACAGCATCACCCTGCACAGCAGCACCCGGCAGAGCAGCCCCCGGCACTGGCACAGCATCACCCAGCACAGCATCGCCCTGCACAGCAGCACCCGGCAGAGCAGCCCCCGGCACTGGCGCACCCAGCACAGCATCACCCGGCACAGCATCACCCGGCACAGCATCACCCGGCAGAGCAGCCCCTGGCAGAGCAGCCCCTGGCAGAGCAGCCCCTGGCAGAGCAGCCCCCGGCACTGGCGCGCCCAGCATCGCATCACCCGGCGCAGCAGCCGGCACAGCAGCCCCCGGCACTGGCACACCCAGCGCAGCATCACCCGGCGCAGCAGCGCCCGGCACCCCCGGCACCCCCGGCACAGCCCCCGGCACAGCGGCCCCCGGACCAACATCCAGCGCATCATGAAGCCCAACATTTGCAGCAGCAGCATCAGCCACAGCCGCAACATCGGCGGCCAGTGCCCCAACCCTCTCCGGCGCAGCCTGCGCAGCAGCATCAGCCAGCAGCGCCCCCGCCGAAACATGCACACCCGGCGCAGCCCGCGCGGCGGCATCAGCCCCCGACGCAACCCCGGCATCAACACCCGGCGCCAGCCCCGGGGCATCCCTTGGTGCAGCATCAGCTCCCAGCGCAGCCCCCGCCGCAGCATCAGCACGCGGCGCAGCCCCCGCCGAAGCATCCACACCCGGCACCCCCTGCGGTGCATCCCTCGGCGGTGCATCCCTCGGTGCCGCATCAGCACCCGGCGCAGCACCCGGCGCAGCCAAGGCCGCAGCATCAGCCGGCAAACCCGGCACCCCGCCCGCCGCAGCCTCGCCTCCCGGCACACCCGGCGCAGCCCCCGGCGCAGCCCCCGGCGCACCGTCAGCCACGACCCAGGCCGCCCCAGCAGCCACCACATGGTAAGCCCTTCCTCACACCGCGGCCGCCGTCAACACCACCGCCTGCAGCGCCGGTGCATGTGCCCCCACGGCCCAACATGCCCGACACAAGGTCTGCCCCGCGCACGGCGGCGGCACTGCGAGGGCCGCCGCAGGGCAGGATTCCGGCTAAGGCGCGGCCGCCAGCCGATGCCAAGGCGGCCAAGGCGGCCAAGGCGGCCAAGGCGGCAAAGACGCCGAAGATCAAGACAAAGGCCAGGCCCAAAGAAAGCAAAGCCAAAAGGAGGAGCGTGTATGAGTCGCCCTCGGTCTCAACCGATGTGGAAGAGGTGGAGGTGGAGGAAGGACCCGGGTGACAAACTGTGTTGCTAAGAATCGAATAGTTGCCACTAAGAGAAACTAAATTGAAAGATGGCTTTATTAGTCCAAACTCCCTGTCATAGGTCTGGGCGGTTTTTGCATAGTTGTCTTTAGCTCATCAACGTGTTCTTCCATTTAGTTTGGGCCCCTTGGAAAACATGTCCATAGATTCCCTTTAAAACCAAGAGGGAAAAGTAGAAAACTATTCTTAAGATAATGGATGTGTTTGGCTGACCCTATGAGACTTCATGAGAACTTGACATCGCCCTCCATGAACCAATGAAAATTAAATGACCACTTTGAGACGTTTGCGCCGACCAGGAGCTCGCTGAGATGGCCTTTTCTTCTACATAGGGCGCGGCGACATGCAGGGCAGCTACACGGAGCAACACACTCACAAACAACATCTAGCCATAAAGCCACAACACAACAATCCAATCCGCACCTGCCCGCACATGACCCCTTCCATGCAAACACGGCCCCACACACACACACAGCACGCATAAGCAGCTTGTCGCCGTGTCTCACCCAATCGCCTGAATAAACAGGCCTTGTGAAAAGGAAAAATCATAGGGCGCGGCTGTGGCAGGGTGTCCCCCAAACTGCGGAAGCATGTTCTTGGATACCCACCTTGCCAGTAATACCCCCCCCCTGAAACAAAAACTACCCCTCATCATGATGAGTTAGGGGGCACTATTATCAATGTCCCGTTTTGAAGATGAGATTGAAAACATCATATTTGTGTAAAACAACTTGCTACATCTTGGAAAGGGAGTGTTGGCAACAGTGTTGGTGCTTGTTTCAACTGGTTGATCCATCCCCCTTTTGCTTCCCTCCACACTTGCCCCTCGCTCGTTGCCTGCAGGCCATCGGCCCAGCGCCAATGGCGCAGCCGCCGCGCAGCCGCCGCGGCCGACAGCGCGGGCAAAAGCGGAAAAGGGAGTGGAAAAGGGGTTTAATTAGGTGGGCTGTTCCTTAAAGTTTCAACTCCTTGCTTAACTAAGAATTTCGGGGATGGGGGGTTGCTGGGTCATGGATTGTGAGAATGCAACCACCCAGAAACTAATAGACTTGTTGTTTGATATTGTTTCCAAGCTCTCTTTGGTTTCTTCTTTTTGAGAATTTACAAGTTGAAGTGACGGGAAAACTTGAAGTACATAATTCAACCACTCAGTGAGGCCTGTCAGGCAACAATATCCATATTGCTGCCAGAACACAACATGTTGTGACACCAAGTATTGAACAATTTGAGCCAAATCCACAGCTCCATATTCGCACACACACACAACATGACACCAGGCAATCTATACCTTAGCCTTGCTTTGCCTTGTTTTTGGACTGCTACTTCCTTTTGAGAGCACTGCCACTTGCACAGACACAAGCTTCTTTGCAAACATAGGTTTGCGGACGTTTAATCCCTACCCCCTAATGCTGAATGTACCATTCGGGGCCGCCGTGTTCCGGGAGCTCCGGCTCGAAAGTCGCAACTTTGTAGTACAGCCGTAGTAAAGAAACCGCACTCCCGCGTCCCCTAATAGGCTGGAAAACCTACTTTAGACTTGGTTTAGTATTGGCTAGTATTTGGCTAGCAGTATTCCAGATTTTGGACTTTCAAAAGTCGTTTTTAGTATTAGGGGAACGGTTAGCATTAGGGGGAAGGGATTATCCACGCGTATGTTCTCTCACAAGCAAGCTTCTGGCAAGTTAGTTGGTGCAAGCTCTCTCTTCGAAAGCTCTTTAATGACGTCTTGTCTTCGCACTTGCTTTTGGGGTCGGGTGGCCCCGCACTCGAATCCCCACTATTTATTTTGCTTCGGCCTGCTTGGGACACTGGCCTTTCACGGGGGGTAAGTCGTACTCACAAACACAACTCCAGCTCGAAAGTCGCAGTTTCCCCAAAGATGAAGGGTTCTTGACGGGGGTGCGACCCTTTGACACAGGCGCCACGCCCAGACCAAGGTCGCAGGCAAAGTAACTCGCACAGAGGAAACTTGCACAGTTCCACACAGTGAACCATTTGCGCGCAGCTCACCTGCTAAGGGAACTGGGTAAATCATACACGTATCTAGAACGATTTCTGCGCTGCTCCGAAGAAAGGCGCAATTACATAAAACTTTCATGGAGCTTACTTCCCAACATACATGTCGCACAGAGATTTCTGGCACAGAGAGAACTTCCAGGCAACACATGGCATCTTGTACAGAACATTTAGCACAGAGCCCGCCCTCAAGTACTTGAGAAGCAGACTCTCACAGACTTTACTCGCAAAGAGAACGCTTGCACAAGACGTGCGCAAAGGATGCTGACAGGACAGACTGCACAAAGCCAGGTTGCGTTGAGATCAGGGCAAATCCATTTGAGTCAGCGCACTGGTGGAGTCCCTGGAGGGCGGCGAGCGCGTATGTCATTGCGTTACGTTGCCTTGCCTCACACATGCATGTCGTGCATTTGCCTTTGCGTTTCATTACTTGGGCGCAACCTCTTCATGCAAATGAACAAATTTGCTTGCATGCCTGCCAACACGCAGGCACGCCGTCCATGTGTTGCATTGGCGGATGTGGCTTCGTCCGAGCCAGGCCGGCACACGTCTCCCTGTGGGCCTGGCGTCGCATAGGTTGCGGACGCGAAGTGGCGATGCAGCAGCAGGCGAGAGCTGAGTCGGGAGGTTGGCGATCCCCACGGATGGCCGGCGGCAATTGCGTGCGACTAGTGGAAACAAAGGGAGTCGTTGATTTGATGTCCGTAGTTTCGGCGTTCCAGACATTGGGGCTGCTTTGCCGGTGAGTTGAGCATGGTCAACAGAATGAGCGCAGAAACAGCTCATCAAGAGGGTGTGATGGTAGTGGCACTTGCTTCCCACAGCGCCCAGACTTGCCTGGCCGTTGCCCTTGTTGCAGGCTCCGATGCTTGAGGAGGCAGAGGTTGGAAGAAGCTGCACTTGGCGTGCGGCATTGGCGATGTTTCTGGCAACGCTTCTTATTGCGATGGTTTGCACGATGGCTTTCCGCTTGCCATAGCGGGCTGCAAGGCCGCACTGCTTCGTCCAAGCTCTGTTGCCGATGTAGGCACCAGGAACCAAGGGGAAGCTTTGCCTTGAGTGCAAGGAGCTTAGTTCCCTTTCAGCACCTGAGCTTTTAACAAGTTCAAGGCTGGCAGGAATAGAGCCTGTCCTTTGTACAGATACCATGTTACCTGCTGAAAGCAGTACTCGGCGGACTGGGACGGCGGGGGCAGGAGAAAAAGAACAGCTGCTCAATGTGGTAAAGCCTGCTCAAAGATTGGGCCGGGAAATGGACCCTGGCAGAGGAAAAGTGTGACTAAAACCTGCGGCCCCCTGGCTTTTAGGCACACCCAGTTGCTTTCGTCCAGCAAATTCAAAGAGGAATTGTACGTCATGAATCA
This sequence comes from Effrenium voratum, assembly GCA_963377175.1. Taxonomy (NCBI): domain Eukaryota; class Dinophyceae; order Suessiales; family Symbiodiniaceae; genus Effrenium; species Effrenium voratum. Next base: position 650,344 of record CAUJNA010001813.1, read on the forward strand.
CTGCGCCTTGGGCACGCTGACCCTGCAGGCCATGCCGGAAGTTCTGCCAGGAGAGCCGATCGCTTTTGATGCGTCGGGTGCCCAGAAGGTGTCGCGCGCGTTTCGGCCAGTTGGATACCCCTTCACGATCAAGCTACAGTGTATCCAGGTTTGGGCTTGCTTTTTGTAGCATGTTTAGCCCCAGTTCAGACAAGATGTTTGCTAATTGCCCAAGAAGCCTTCCACCGGCCTTCGGAACCCAAAGCCGGATGTGTAGCTTCTTTGCCTTCCAACTTGAGGTTTTCTCAGGTCCCCATGTTTTCAATTTGGCTTTTTAGGGCCCAGAGGTGCCCCATCCCCCATTCCGACTTGCATCCCGTGGATCTTGCGCTCGGTCATCCCATTGCCAGACCTTTCGGAGGCGTGGCCAGCCCATCATCCTTCGCCATGTCCCCTCCTCAGCTTGAAGGGACGTGTCCTGTTGCCATTCCCACGGTCGCCGTCTCTTTGCTGTTATGTTGCGAGGTGGACGCGGCATCAGGCCAATCGCCACTTCCTGAGCATGAAAGCTTGGCTTTCCATCGGTCGCCTGCTTTCGTTTGCAGTGATCGATCGCAACCGTGTTCTTTTGCGTTCAGTGCAATGCTGTCGCAACAGCAGCTGTAGGCTGCTCAACAAAGTTGGGGGTAGCCCTGACAGCTTTGCAGCACTTGCCACGCTGTTTTTGCAAGAGATGTTCTTATTCATTGCTTCCTACTGTTAGAGGCTGGCTGTTCCAGTAGCACAGCAAAGCATTGAGGGTTGTGTTTGCCATTCCTGCGGGTCGGTGGGCATTTGCGGGACCCATCACCCTCAGTAAGTGATGCAACAAAAAAGCAAGTTCATTTGACTTTGTAGGAGCGTGTTGACGTGTGCCTCCTGCGGGTGCACTATGCAGTACCCTCGCCGTTGTCCATTTTGGGGGCCAATTCGTGGTATACGGCAGGCAATGGTTGGTCCATTGCACATGTTCTTCCGATGCCTAGGTGGACCTCCCTCAATCCCGCTCGAGTAAACAGCACATAGGCAACAATGGTGATTTGACTGCGTGCATAGTCTGTTTGGCCTCGAGGCTTTGCTTGAGGCTTGTGCCGGTGGGGGCAAGATTGTGGGCACAAAAGTGGGTGCGAAGGGGACATTTGCACAGGCTATGCACTTATATGGGCAGTTTTATCCAGAATAAACTATTGCCGTGCGTTTGCGCATTCTCCACAGTTACTTCCTGCTTGGCTGCTTGCCCAGCAAATCTCGCCAGATAGCCCTAGCCCTTGCGTTTGTACTGCAGGCGCCACATCGTTTGCAACGAGGATGGCTCTTTGCATACCTTCGGCGAGCGCACGGCCGGCTGCCTCGATTCGGGCCTGAGGAGCAAGCATTGGAAGATGAGCTTGGCAGTGCATTGCGAAACGCTTGGTGCCTGCCAGTTATCTAAAGCCATGCCGGTTTCATGTCGAGGATTGGCCAACTTAACACTGAAATGGCTTGGCGAGATACCCGCTTGCCTCGTGACAAGTTATAGCCCCGGCATGGAACTTTGGGATTTTGGAGGTGGAGTCCATCCTCAACTCAGAAGAGGAGCGCACTAGGCGAGGCCATTTTCCCGGGTTTCGGACGGAGTGCCGGCCTCGTGAGGCGCTGGCTCGAGGGCCTCTCGGATCGCGACCTCCGTGGTCTGGTGCATGAGCTGGGGCGCCACTTGGGCGGCATCCGGCAGCAGAGCTTGGCACTTGATACGATAGTCACTCTCCCAGGTGTTTGACATGGGCACGCCATGCACGACAGGGCGTTGTGCCTGCTTACTTTTCACAGGGGGACAACAGATAGTGGCACATGGCACACACTCCTTTCTGTGACGGCGACGGGTACAAGGAGGCAATGCAAAAGCAATTGCTGCAGCACCAAAGGTCTAGAGCAGTGTTGAACAGGCAATCACTATTGCGGCCTGTCTCTGCCAGCTATGCATATTGAACATGCAAAGCAGATAAAAAGCATGCCGGAAACCGGTTCTGCCCAGTCACCATGGGAGGTGATGCAATTCTACAAGTATACCTTGTGGAATCAATGCGCATGCCGAACAAAATCCAAACGACATGGCAAGTTGGGACCAGGAGTCGGATTAGACACAACTATTGGAATTCGTGCATGCAGTAAAACAAAGTACTGGCTGGCCCATGGTTGCCATGCATCAGTACCTTCAGAGTTCAGGGCTTGCTTGCAGCTTTGGTTTCGACGCGACTGAGAACGTCTTCTTCAAAGCTCTCAGCTGTATCAGCGCCAGCAGGCAAGGCGTCAACAGGACATGTTAGCTTCCTCAATTAAGCAGCAGCTGATCCACCTTGCGGATTCAAACAAGCCTTAAATGCATACGCCACCCGCCAAGTGCGGTGAACAGCACAGCTCGGCAGACAAATGTCTCCCTTGGCGTTGGCAGGGCGTGTTGGAAAGCTTGTCCAGCACGGCGGGCTACAGCTTCTTTGGTGCGACTGGCTCCAGTTTGAGGGGCGGGGGGGCTGCGCAGGTCGTTTGCTCAAGCGGGGTTTTCCTCTTGTGCGGCTTTTTTGCCGCTGCCAAAACAACTGGAGGTGCCTATAAACAAATTCGCACGCACACGCGCACACACACACCCACACCCACAGACACAGACACAGACACAGACACAGACACAGACACAGACACAGACACAGACACAGACACAGACACAGACACAGACACAGACACAGACACAGACACAGACACAGACACAGACACAGACACAGACACAGACACAGACACAGACACAGACACAGACACAGACACAGACACAGACACACACAGACACACACACACACACACACAGACACAGACACAGACACAGACACAGACACAGACACAGACACAGACACAGACACAGACACACACACACACACACACACACACACACACACACACGCACACACACACTCACATTGGACTTTTGCAATCCCGTGCCGTTTCTGGGCAGGTTGGAGCCGGGTGTCCGGGCTCCATGTATTTCTCCGCCAAAAAATATCAAAGTTGGCTTCCCCCAGCAACATTTGCGAAGCTACTTGCACCTTCACAGTCATGTTGTCCATTCCGTTTTCCGCTTGGGGTCAGGGTTCTTGTTCATCCTGTTGTCACCTTGCATGCTAGTCGATCTTTGGAGTGTTCTTCTCGACGTGAGTGAAACGTTGAGGGTCGACTAATGTGCTACAAATGCATCACAAAGCCAACAGGCAGAACGGAACCTTGCCATACACAAGCGTGGTCCTGTCACAGAGGCCGCAGGCAAGTGCAATGTCTATGTTGCAACTTTGGCGCATTGTGCAATTGAGACGGGGATGCCCGGATGTAGAACGTGACACGGATGCACAAACATCATTCCAAGAAACTGAGCATACATGTGCCGATGAATCCGCACTAGATGTGGGCATGACGTGATTGTGCGCTTGTTCCGTTCTCAGTCCACCAGATGCTGATCAGCAGATTAGGGCAGGTGCGATTGGCCTTCGATTTCCCAGGTCCTTCCGTTTGGTTTCAAAGTGCACGGCTTTGGCTCCTTAAAGAAACGGAGATACATCTCCGTTTGACACATTTGTGAGAAGACCTCTCAGACATAGAATGGCCTTGGTAGCTGTGATCACTTGTTTGGCCAAGTGGTTTTGAACTAGCAACAAAATGCCGAGCTTTTTTAGTGCCATCGAACACACAAGCATCACGAGAGAACCTTATGTAAGTTCTTCTTTTTGTGTTCAGCTGCACGCGTTACTGACATTCGCACATCCGATTTCGTGCCAATGCTGCCATGGCCTCGGATTCCGGATCTGACAGTGACCGTGGACATCCAAAAGGCTCACTCGGCATGAGATTGGGATGCTCACTTGCAGTGATTGCTCTGGCGACGCTCATGATTTGCAAATGGCAAGGGCCAGCCTTTGCCCGGGCATCACAGGCGCCCAATTTGAAAGGCAGCCGCCCGAAGGCTTTCGTGCTTCCGCCGGACCTTGACGCTTTCGTGCCCAGCTCCATGACGAAGCGGCACTTCTTCCAGGCCGTGGCTGCACAGATTCTGCTCTTCGGCGGCTTCTCCCCCAGCGCACACGGCTGGGTGCGAGATGTCCCAGGCCCAAGCACCTTGCTGCAGCGCTTGGAGCGAATACAGCCCACCTGGAAGTCCGGGCAGGTGGACTATTCCCTCAGCGCGCGTGGGCCTTTGTCGCTCTTCCACATTGCCAGTTCAGGCGTGTGAAGGGTTTTGGTCACCTTCCTGGCATGATAAACATAATGAGTCCACCAGAGTTGTATTTGTGCAACATCATGTTAGCTCCCATCAAAACCGTATTTTCCGGTCTACTCCAACACCTTGAGTCAGTGCAATTCCTAGGCCCAACGACTGTGGATGCCGGGGAGTCTGTTGCATCTCTGTCCGCAGCGCTGGCAGCGCATGGCCTGGACTTGGCTCGCCTGGAGGCCTCGTCGCAGCGCGCGCTGCGCGCGATGCTCACCTGGCACCTGCCGGCGACGCGAGCGACCGCGCAGCTCAAGACGGCAGTGCTGGCCTTCTCCTTCGACGCCACAAGAAGCTGCCGGAGTTTGCACGACTGCCCCCGGCCGGGGCCCAGCAACGAACTGCTGGCCGCCACCGTGGAGCACTTCGTCGCGGCCGGGGCCTCCGGGGCCTCCGCCGGGGCCGAGGTCTTCGCCCAGTGGGAGATCGCCGCAGCCCTGCAGTCCAGGCTGCCGCAGCACCAGGTCCACGCGGCAGGGAAGCCGGGGCAGTACATGAACACCGTGCAGATCCTGGAGTCCATGATGCGTGGCGTGGCCCAATTCTCGCCGCAAAGGTTGCTGGTGCTGGCGCACCCGGATCACCTCCGCCGGGCGTATCTTACGGTGCGGCATTTCCTGAACACGACAACGCTGGCTGCAAGTGTGCTGCCAGCAATGGCGCCATACGGCCTGGATTGGCCAACGAATCGGTCTGAGGGGGCTAGCATCAATCTCTATGCTGGTGTTACAGGAACGGTGCACACCGCAGGAAGAACGATGGCAGAGAGTTGGTATTCCGAAAACCTGGGCTTTTTCCCGGATGGCGACCCACAGGCTTGGGTACATGACCGTGAGGTGTGAGTTTTGTACGACCACTGGGCCATGTGCAAGGGTGTTGCAACTGGGATTATTTGAGGACCAGTCCATTCCTTCCTGAAGCAACAGTGGGGTGGGCGAGGGTGCTGCCCAGCCTGCAGAGCACGATGATTTTAGATTACGTAATCGGCGGCTTGACGAAAGGGTCAAAGCTCGTCGGCGGCCCTCAGTCTGCAGAGAATTCATCGATCGATGCATGCTGGAAACCAAGGCCAAAGGCGTGAATGGAGGCACACAACTTGTGTCAAAGAAAAGAACCCCTTTCACCCAATTATACGAACTTTTGGACTAAAACCTGTGCATGTCAGGTTTGTCTGCCGATTGCACGGAGAAGGAGCTGGACAATGCCTACCGGCGAATGGCAAAGACCATGCACCCGGACAAGTCCGGAAGCCAAGGAGCAGTTGCCATGTCACGACGCCTTGTCAGTGTTGCCCTTAATTTGTTATGAGTTTGAATTACATTGCTGACTGCAAGCATAAGCATGCGGGATCATGCAGGCTTGCCTCCGCGGAGGGAGGGTTTTGGCATTTTTTGAGTGGCCCGAGTCAAGCACTTGCAGTGGCAACACTTCAGGAACGGGGGCACAGTGCATGCCAAGCAGCGGTTTCAGAACATGAAGGACGGAAAGGGCACGATGCATATCGCAGAATGCCCGCAGCTCTCATGCATTGGCTTCAGAGGCACCCTAAATCCGTTTCCTCCCATTAGTAAGTCACAACACATGCTCCCGCTAATGGTTACCATGATTTTCCATTACCCCCAATCTCCAACCCCCCCCAATACAAAATTGGAATTGGACAGAATTAGCTAGATCAGATTCCCCGCCAACCCCAGTCAGATTAGGGGAGGGGATGCCGCTTCGGTCTCACGGACTCGCTTCGGCGAAAAAACCTCCAGCCTTGAAAGTGAAGGCGATTTATACTGACAAATGTTGCAAGTCGATTTTTCGAATTCACACCTTTTGTGTTGCTTCATAAAATTGGAAATTGAACTGTAGGCCCGGCCGTACGTGATTCGAATTAGGGTGGGCCCGGATGTAAAGATGGTTTGTCTCACTTCCTGAGTTCCTGCACTTTAGTAACTTGTTAGGAGAATCATTGTAGGCAAAATGTTTGGACTTTTAAATTCATATAAATGTATTGCACATTTGTTGCTAAGTAGATCTTCTATGGTTCACCCCAGAAAGACTTACACCTTATGTTCAAAGAACAACAATGGAACACTGAAATGCTCTCCACTACATGAAAAACACTCTGTTTTGTTTATGGAGAGCGTCTGGTTCGCCGCCGTGGAACTGTCATCACTCTGCGTCTTTCGAGTGATTTCGGGGAGGAAGGGGGGGGTGGGGGGGGGGTTGGGGGGGTGCTAAAAACGTTCGCCTGACGCTCGCAGTTTTCGGCCCATGTTGTGCGCGCGCTCCTTCTCCGGCTCGCTTCCTAACGTTGATCCGCGGCTGGGTGGCGTAGCTTGCCTCTCCCCTGACCCTTTGGTTCAGTTTGTTCAAGGCGTTGCTTTGATTGAAGATTGCCCTTCTCTTCTCTGCCCTGGCAGAGTCCGCATCCCTCTTACACTTGCTGTAGCTTCGTGCGCTGGCCCATCAACTTGCATCTCGCTCCTGCAGGTTTGTTTTCCTTTTGGCCGCTCAGTACACACTTTTTCTGCGAGTGCTCTCTGCAGTCTCGCCAGCTCCACCAACTCTCGACGCGCCCATGGCTGCTGCTCTCTCCACTCCGCAGACCTTGAGGCCTCCTCGCGCAGCTGTGGCCACTCCTTTGTCAGTACGCAGTCAAGTTGTGGAGCTGCAAGTCTGGAGCCCTATCGCTATCTCGGCAATGATGCTGTAAGTACGTTCGGGAAAAAAGTCGCCAAAGACTAAGACATTGTCGACGAATGCAGAAAGCTGCAAAGGCTGAAAAACGCGCGCGCCCGTGCAGGTGTTTACATCACTGAAAGGGAGACAGTTTGCTTCCAAGCCGAAACACAACACAACAAAACTTTTCCAACACACCCACCCCAGGCATCATGAAAAGGAAGAAAAAACACAATCCCCTTGGAATTGCAAGACACGTGACTTTCAGATCTGCAAGAGTTTCGCGGCGAGACAGCCGGCTGCCTTGTTTATGGGAAACATAGATTTCACTGAAACACACAGGCCTGCACAGCGTCCCACACACTATGTTTCTTGATATGTGTACCAGACAATCAATCATCGGAAGAGAAGGCGAGGCCGGATTCATTTTCCTGTGCTATTTATGTCAAGGAGTTGGTTTTCCGCCGACACCCGGAAGGCAGGCGGGCAAGCAAGCAAGCACCCGAAACCTGCACCGAACGCCCCGCTTCGCGTTAAACCCACCCCTTAACCAACCCTAAACTTAAGCACATCAACCCTAATTCAAACCCCAAACCCACCCTAACCCGCCCCAAGCCAACCCCAAGCCCACCCTAATCCAATCCAAACCCACCAATGGACCGGGAAAAGAGTCCCACAAACATGGAGTAACATGTTTGAAAAGGGGTGACCTTCATTCTTAGGGAGAAGGGAGAAGTCATCACAAGTTCATGTTGGCCTACGTCAGTCGAGACTTGTTTGCCCGGTCCTCGAGGAGCGGTATGAGGCATTGAAAGAAATGCGCGCAGGCACGGTGGCACGGTGCACTTGCCTTGGCCCTTCATGCGAACATTTTGATTGGAGTCAGTTCTTTTTTGATTCGCATCGAGCCCATAGATTTCCTTGTTGGTTGATTTGGTTGAAAAATGGAGGGCGATTCCTGGTTTACCTGGTGGTTCAATCAACTACCAGGGCCCTCTATTTTCCCGAAAGGACACCTATGATCGAGCCGAGTCAAGCCTCAGCTGCTCTGGTGGGCCGAGTCCTGGTTCAGGTGGCAAAGAGCCCCCACCTCCCGAGGTCGGAATGTTGGGCAGCGGTCAGTCGGTCAGCCTTCACACAAAGTTTTAAGCTTTCGTTGCGTAGGGAGTTTCCTCAGGCGGGACAAAGACCGCCTTTTGAATTGGCACGGGCAATCCAAAGATCCCCTACAAACGTGAAGATTCAATGATCTTCATGGCCGACGCGATGGGATCCGCATCAACTCTTCAGTGACACGCTTGCACGTGGGCGCCAGGATGAGCAGCCGAGGCCCGGATGACGTTGAGACGACGTGGGACATGTGAAGCCAGCGGTGAATTGCAAGAGGCGTTTTTTTTTTTTTTTTTTTTTTTCCGGACGAAACTTTGTTTCTCCTTGAGCCATTCTGGCGTGGCTACCCTGGTGTGGGCGCCACCGTGAATTCATTGGTTGGCCAAACGCAGGCCGGGGTTTCGTGGACAAGGTGAAAGGTTGTGCCTGTATGTCTGATTGTTTGCGCTGGCGCTGGATCTCAGAGCTGCTAACTGAGAAGAAGCTCGTACAAACATGCTGCAAGCGGGCATGGGCATAGGCTGCCCCTTCTCGGTCGGGCACGAAAAGTAGACGAGAACATCATGCACCAGAAATAGCGACGACTTTTTTTGCCAGCCAAGATTCTAAGTCAGCATGAGCCGCAGTGTGAGTTTTGGAAGAGACGATCGCCGTGCACCTCCCTCAGGAGCGGTGACACAGATGGCAGGCATGGGTGAGTCATGGGTCTTTGAGATATGCCAGCGACGCTGGCCAGCGGCCAGAGCTAGTGCTTTGAAGCCTTGTTTTGGGTTCCATGTATTGGCCACAGCTTCTTGCGCTCGATTGACAGAGACTTTGCTGGCCAAAAACGCAAATTCAATGTGGCGGCGTGATGTGTTTCATAAAGGGGAAACGTGACTGGATCAAGGTTGCCAAGGGCATGTGCATCCATAAAGTGCCGAGCCAGCGAACGCCACAGGATTGAGTTTGACCCAGCAGACCGCAGATCTCTGGATGCCACTGTGCGAACCTGAGACCCTGCCAAGTGACTGTCACGCCAGCTGGCTGCGACCCAGGTGCATCGTGCAAAAGTCTGCAGGTTGTTTCAGATAAAACACCAACCCTTCAAGGGCATTTTCAGGTAAGGGTTTTGGAGGTATGAAAGTTACATGCCACCCATATAAGGGGCACATGCTGCCTTCCAAGCTAGTATTCATGGCCCACAAGCATCCACACCTCCAAAGCCTAAACCTAAAAAGTCCCCTTGAAATGTTCTGGAAAACGATGTGTATGAGTTTTTCACGGAAGCAGGCTCTGGTTCAAGCTATCAGGAAGATGCAGCTGTTCCATGTGCAGTCACGGTCCGCAAAGCTACCAAGGGAAGAAATGCAGCAAGCCTTGATTTGCAAGACCTTTGGCAAACAGAAGCCATGTCACTGACCGTTGAGCGCAATCCTCAAGTTGAGAAGTGGGTCAGCTTGATTTCGAGGTTTGTGAACGGGCGTTTTGTGAGCTAAACACTGCCAAAAGCTGCTCGCCAAGTTGGGGACTCAGAACATCGTATGGCAAAGAATGAGATCGAAGGCTCCAGCTTGGAAAGGCACAACCAGTGGCTTCTAGTGCCCCGGCAAACTTGAGCAATTTTTTACGGGAGGTTCTCAGACTCCGAACTCCTAAGACGGATCTAAAATTCTTCCGGGTGGGGGCCCAGGTGTCCCCTCTACTAAAGTGTTTAGTTGTTTGGGTGGTTGGGTTGTTGTTTGGTCGGTTGGTTTGGTGGTTCTTTCTTTCTTTCTTTGTATGCGCGTGATTTCATGAGCTCCGGGGTGTTGGACCAGCAATTAGGACACCGGGTCCTTCTCGGATGTGGTGCTGTGGATGGAAGGGAAGCGATGGCAGCTGCACAAGAACGTTCTCGCCCGCTCGGCTTTCTTCCGACGGATGCTGACCGGCAACTGGAGCGAGTCGCGGCACCAGGACGCATTAAGTTGCAGGCCACATGGCTCGAATTGTTTATTTTGCCTTTGCAATATGCACCTGGAAGGATTCAGATGTATTTGAGCGATGCGAGTCGACCCTTGTTACTTCCACTAAAGGTGGGGGTATGTGCTTCTCCTCCTGCGACGTATAAGAGGACCAAGTTGGCACTTGAGCGGCCTACTTTCGCCCCACGGGCAAAGTCGTCATCACTTCCATTCAAACGGCACGACGTGACGTTTTCTCCCTCCACTCTTCGAATCGTTGAATCATTGATTGCCTGTTCCTTGCATGCGCAGCAACGCTGGCGAGACTTCATCCCACCTTGCAACACACTCCCTCTCAAGCCCCAGCTACGCTCAGATGATGCCTTTTCTTTGTGCAGAAATGCAAGTGCGCGCCAGAGCTTCTCAAACAAATTCAGTGGTAGTAGCTCCTTAGTAGCTCTCTCTCTCTCAAACTCTTTCTTTCTGTCTGTCTGTCTTTCTTTCTTTCTTTCTTTCTGTTTGTCTGTCTTTCTTTCTCCTTCTTTCTTTCTTTATCCTTCTTTCTTTATTTCTTTCTTTCTTTCTTTCGTTCTTTCTTTCTGTCTGTCTGTCTGTCTGCCTGTCTGTCTATCTGTCTGTCTGTTCCTGCTGTTTTTTGTTTTTTTTGTTTTTCTCCGTAGGAAAAACGTGATGTCCAACCGTACTAAGTACTTCTATGCAGCAGGCCTTAGAGTATAATTTGCAATTCAATATCTGGCAGAACACCTGCAAATTATTTGCTCTGCGTCCACTTGTGAAAGGCTGTTTTGGAGTTGTTATTCCCACCCCTGTGCAGGAGATAAAGCTCACCTGCCAGCAAGGCTGGCGTCAGCCGCAGGCATGTAAAGCATGGATTGAGGATAATGATCGATTTGTGTGAAGGCGCGAGCATGGATTCGCTTCTTCCTTGATCATTCCGTTAAGGAAGGCAGGTCAACCAGCCGCCTATGGTAGCGGTCAGGCCTCACAGAGGATGGCTTCGGGGCTGCCCTTGGCTACCTCTACACCAGCCGCTTCCCAGAGGCCGAGAGCCTGGAGGCTCCAGGTTCCAAATTCGAGTGAAGCGACCAGAAGCCGAGCCACGTGTGAGTCGTTGTGAGCAGAATAGCAGTTTCCATTGAAAGCAGCTGCTTTGTGTGTGTGAATTGTTTTTTCTGGTGTTTCAAGTGGCACTACTCAGGCCGCTCCACGGGAGCGTGCTGCATGTGTTCTTCGTTCCTTGAACTGAAAGATTGTGTCAACATATGTCGTTCTCGTTGATTGACAGCCTAACTGCGAAGCCCGCAGAAGCCTCACCTGCGATTTTGTGGAAAAACAATCGAAGGTCATGAGGCAATTACCCGCCACAACCGCTTTCGCTAATCCGCGCACATTGCCGGGTTGCGCATTGCTTGAATAGAGCCAAATCGAATGTTGGAGGCTGCCGCCAATGTTTTGGTGGCATTGAAGTTCCTCACGCTGGACAAGGCCGTGGAGGACGTGGGTGCAAGATGAGGTTACAAGCCCATCCCATGCGCTTAAACACAACACGTTGCTTCTTCCCTTCTTCTCTCCCTTCCTCCTCCTTCCCCTCCGCTTCTTCGTTTTTCCTTCTCACCTCACCGTCTCCCCTTCTCCTCTCTTTTCTCTCTGCTTTCTCTGCTGTCTTTGCTTTTTTTGCTTTCTCCCCTTCTTCCGTTCCCTCCTCACATTGCCGAAGCAATGTTCGGAATGCGCGCATGTTCTTTGATTTGCTGAATTGGGATGTGCAAGTTGGCCCCGGTGTGCTGCGAGGACTTCCAAGCATCCATCGACACATCCTTGCCTTGCACAGATTGGCCGACTCTAACCTTTGCAGCTGCTCTCTATAGGGAGACCATGCCTGCGCTTTGGAAGGCGCGACTGGGTTTGACGCTTAGTGGCTTTGACATGTGTCAACAGAGCATCCCACACGAAGCAAGCGTCTCGGGCGTGTTCTCTCACTGCTCCACTGTAGCTTGTATACTCAACAAATATATAGAGGGCAGACTTCATTGCAAGAGCTGGGTCCAGGCAAAGATGTCCAGCGTGTGCCTCAATGCTTTTAGCTATGTTGGGTACTTGCATTACGGTCGTTGGGTGTAATTGGATTTCTTGTTGGCGTTGCAAGCTTCAAACAACAGATCCACCCTGCAGGTGGTTCTTTTACGCTTGGCGCAAGATCCAGCCTGGCTGGTGGAAAACCGCAAGGACATTCATCAAGATGTACTGGCTGCACTGGTTGGTCATCCTGCCTTACAAGTGTATCGGGATATATCGAGGTACTGGTTAGCTGTCAATGTTCTTTGCGAAACCAACCCTTGTAAAAAAGAGGTTGCAGGAGAGATGGACAAAGCGACGTGCGGTGTCAAAGTGTCAGAGAGGAATCCCAAGAGGCGGCGAGTTGAGCGCGCTGGACTTGCCGACGAGGGCGCGCGCAATAAGCTCTTTGCCACTCTGCCCCAGTGGGATTTGACCAGCTTGCAAGTGTGCAGTATTCGGCAGCAAGGACTGGTGCCAGATAGATTGCTTTTAGACTGGTGGGAAGCTCAGGCCGACTCCCCACACTTTGTCCGTAGAGGCTTCGAAGTGAGGATAGCAGAGAGTGATGTGACAACGTCTATCCCAAGATCATGGGCTCACCTTTACTCCAGTTGCCTCGACACCGATATCGAACTGGACCTCACATCATCCATTCGGTGCCCTTTCAACCAACAAATACCCGGCAAGATGGCTTCCTTCCTCGGAATTGGCACTTGTTTGTGGGAATTGGACAGTTACTTCAGGAACTTTCTCGCTAATTAGATGATCTGGCTTTCTTTTTGAAGCTCGGATTCAAAGTGAAACCCGGGTGATCTGGCTTTCTCTTTGACCCAGGTTTACTTCGGCGTGTGTACGAAACTTGCCGGCCGCCTGAAGCTCTATTGCCACCTGGTGCTGCCGCCGAAACGGCGGGACCGGTCCAGGATGCTCGGCGGAACGGGCTGCAGGGTGCACTCGGGATTGGGCATGAACATGGTAGAATGGTTGTTGTTGGGAAACATTTTACATTTTTGCCTATTGTGGTTTAGTGGGAAATCCCCACTTAACTGCTAAAATTTAAGCCTTTGCTCCCCTTCCAACGTCAAGCAAGTGAACGAAGCCACGCACTTGTGGCTACTTTGCACCTAAGGCTGAGTCCTGAAGCTGGTCTTCAGATCCACACCGGCCAGGGATCCAAAGCCGTCTTTCAGCAGCTGGGCGATTCCGGCAGTTGCTCTCTTGGTGGCTTCGATGTGCAGCCCAACACGGAGATCTTTGCCTGTGTGATGACCCCACCAGGCTTGCTTTGAAAGCTTTGGGACAGCTTCAGCCAAGCTGGCGCGCCACACCTGCTGTCAATCGTCAATTAAAGAGCGCCCCATGCGCAGTACCGAAGCCGCAGAATTCGTGCATCTCAATTTGTGCAGGGGGCTGCTGATGAGATGCCTTTGCGAGCGCGCGCATGCCCAGATCGAAATGAAAGGGTGAATTTTCGGGCAAGGCTGCAAGTCTTTCCGAAGAAGCAGATGCGGCCCTGCCTTCTGCCGCAAGGAAGTAAGGACACTCGCGGCATTTGTTTTTGCTATTCCCTTATGGCGAGCCCTTTTGCGCGAGCGCTCCCACGATAGGCTTGCTGCTCTCATGAGATGCGTTTGGAAATCCAAGGTCTGGAAGATGGTGCGGCAGCTGCGGACGCTGACGCAGGGGCTCAAGGACACCTCGACACGCACCGTTTCCGAGTCGTCCCCTTTGGCCGGGTGGAGTTGGTCCATGGCTCTGCATGTTGGCGGCTCATTCATTTCTCGGTGCCCAAGTCTAAGCAAGTCTGAGAGAAGCAGCGAGCACATGCCACTGGTTCTGGGAAAGAGTTTCAAAATTGCTGAGCGTTGCTCGAACCACCTTGGGCGGAAAAGATCGCATGCAAATCAGCCACTTGAGCCAACGCCACACGTTGGACGGTTTGAGGGCATGCAGCATGCGTTTGTGCTGCGGACGAGGAGGTCGCCCAAAAGATTGGCAGAAGGAGCTGAGCGCGGGATCCGGAGCAAAACGGTCCGGCTACCAGCGCGTCGGCATACAAAATGAGTCACCCGGGCAGTTGAATTGCAAGGCGTGCCAGTGTAGGTAGGAGTCAGGTTGAGCTGTGCGAAAATCGCTGATTTGTGGCTATTGCTGGGTCCGAGATCAAGGGCTCAGTGACTTTTGAATATGCATGTAGTGGTGCCCACATTGATCCAGCAAGAGCCGCAGCAGCAGCGCGGCTTGAGACATAATCAGAACCCTGCAGGCAACAATTGACCAGAGACAGGGAGGCACCTCGTCAGCAATCCCACATGCGACAGCTTGGCAGTTGAAGCTTCCTTGGGGGATTTTGGTCGCAAGCCAGACAAAACCGGAGCTTACTTGATTTAAAATGTACATCCTGTCGAACGGGCTCAGTTCGTTTGGGCTTTATGTTTCGCAGGGCGAGCAGCCGGCAACTCAAAATGACGCAGAACCTAGCCCTTCAGTACTAGTGTGGCCCATTGCTAGCAGGCGCCCAAGGTGCAATTACCACTGCGGACTAAGTTCTGGCACAAGCGTGTTGCGGCATTTGTGGCACTGTTTGCCATTCCGGAATCGGTGCTTCCTTGGACGGAATTAGATGCATGTGGAGCAGAGCTCCATGCGGCACAGCTCACCTTGCAAGGGGTCGCCTTGGAGAAACCATGAGTTGTAAGTCTAGAGGTGCTTTGATTGAGGCGTGGAAGAGCCTTAGTTTTGAAGGAGCTTCAGATCACTAAAGCGGTGTTAGCAAGTAAGACAGGTGGGGGGAGGGGAGGTTGGAGTTGCGGTAACTACTGGGCGCTCGACATGCGGCCTTCTCATGTCTGATTGAGAAGCTGTGTGTCAATGAACTTAAACGGGCTGAGGGTTTCCAGGGTTTCCCTTGACTTGGTTCAACTGGCGCGCTGAGCGAGCACCAAGTAGAGTCAGAGTAATCAGCCAAAAGCGGCCGAGTCAAGGGCGCCGCGGCGATTTCTTCAGCCTTTTAATCCCAGGTCAATGCAAACTACTGACTGCTGCAGGAAGCCATGGTTGCATGGCCCACGGTGGCAACAAATTTCCCTGACCGGCTGAAAGGAACCCTAGGCCTGTGAAGCTTGAGAGCGTCGGATTCTTTCCAGCAGCAGGGCAGGCGATGTGGTGCTAGGGCCACAAAATGTGCGTGAAGAGCCCGTCATTGAGTTGGGAGGTCCAGATGCACAGGGAGCGGCCTCCACTTTGCTGACTGTGCTTAAAATGAGAGCAAACCAGAGTATGCTTTGTAGTTGATTTCCCCCAGACTAACTTTTGCAACTGCTTCTTTCCAACATGGGGCACGTGCTCTATCGAGGAGACCAGTGGCCCCCACAGGACACTATAAACATGATGGCTGCGGTTTCCAAATTGCTTGTTGCAAGCAACAGAAACTGTTCCTGTGTAAAGACATTGTCCTCAGCTGTGCTCAGGCCAAACGCGCCGGGCCCGAGAAGCACATATTACACAACATGTGCCGTACATGAACCCGGCAATCCAGCGGCCCAAAGCCTCCAAGCCTTGGAAGGTCCAAACATCGGAGGAGAAAGCGTCAACTCATGTGCACGAGACGTCGTGGCGGCTGTGAATCTGCCTTCCAATGAAAAGCCCATGGAGCCATGGTCTTCGTGTTTCACCTGCGCCTTGTCTTGGCGCTGCAGCTGACAGGTGGGCATTTGCTGCTGTGCAAGCCGGGTGAGAGTGTGCTTGCCTGGAGCCTTGGAAGCAATGGAGCTTGCGGACTTGCGCGGGCCATAGGTCATATGTGCCTTGACACATATTTGTGCCAAGCCCGCTCCCCTCATGCTGCATCAGCCTCCACCGCTGCCTAGCAGAGGCTACAAACATGGATGCCAACTGCAGCCGGGTGCCGGCCCAATGCGTCAACGGAGGCCATCCTGCTGAGGTGGGGAGAAGTTTCACCATAGCCATTGCATGTTTGAGTTGGGGCAGGTTTCCAGCAGCTGCATTGCATGTCGCCTTTGGACCAGGACTGGTGGCGAGTGGGACGGAAGACATCTGAAAGCTTATGTCCGTGAGGGAGGTGTTGTCGTCACAGACCCGCACACTGCCCACCTGGCCCACAAAGCCATATTTGACGTGCCGGTTGCTCAAGGACCTTGGCATGGACTTTGTGGCGGCGCCTTCCCAGAAACCAGCCGCTTCCACAAGCAGGATGACTTTTGGGATGCATTGAGCCATGGAGCCGCCGCCGCTTCCGGCGGCTGCGGCACATCAACCTATCACTTCCCGGGAGTAAGAGGCGTGGGCAGTTTTTGCCAAATGCATCGGGCCAGCGCCCGAAGAACTCCATGTCTTGCGAACAAGCCTTAGAGGCCGCGCAAAGGCGTAGAAACCTGTTCTCGGCAGGACTGGCTGGCTGGACATCACAGTCCTACAGCTTGGCCTACCGCCAGCTGAACCTCGGCACCGTTTGGTTTGCAACCTGGGATTGGGAAGGGGCCACCCAACGCCGCAGCAATGACGTGCTGCGCTACATCTTGCAGCGCAAACTCAAGTCGCCCGAGCCGTCAACAACCCAGGCTGGCCAGTGTGACTGCCCATGAGGCCATGTCTAACCGAACCTAAAGGGCCTTTTACTTTTCCGGTCCAGCTCATGACAACGGCATGGCCCGAAAAGAGCCAGCGATTCAGGCACATAGGCCAACATGGTCATCTTAGGCCTCCACAATGCAAGTGTGTGCGTGTGTGCGCGCGGGTGTGTGTGTGTGTGGGTGGGTGTGCGCGTGTGCGCGTGTGTGGGCGTGTGTGGGCGTGTGTGGGCATGTGTGGGCGTGTGTGTGTGTGTGCGCGCGTGTGGGCGTGTGTGGGCGTGTGTGGGCGTGTGTGGGCATGTGTGTGTGTGTGTGTGTGTGTGTGTGTGTGTGTGTGTGTGTGTGTGTGTGTGTGTGTGTGTGTGTGTGTGTGTGTGTGTGTGTGTGTGTGTGTGTGTGTGTGTGTGTGTGTGTGTGTGTGTGTGTGTGTGTGTGTGTGTGTGTGTGTGTGTGTGTGTGTGTGTGTGTGTGTGTGTGTGTGTGTGTGTGTGTGTGTGTGTGTGTGTGTGTGTTTGTGTGTGTGTTTGTGTGTGTGTTTGTGTGTGTTTGTGTGTGTGTG
>CAUJNA010001813.1:667681-707681 GCA_963377175.1 Effrenium voratum
GTCTGTCTGTCTGTGTCTGTCTGTCTGTCTGTCTCTGTCTGTCTGTGTCTGTCTGTCTGTGTCTGTCTGTCTGTGTCTGTCTCTGTCTCTGTCTCTGTCTCTGTCTCTGTCTCTGTCTCTGTCTCTGTCTCTGTCTCTGTCTCTGTCTCTGTCTCTGTCTGTCTGTCTGTGTGTCTGTGTGTGTGTCTGTGTGTGTTGGCGTGTGTGGGTGCGTACGTTCTTGCGTGCGTGCGTGCTTCCTTGCTTTGCTTTCCTGCTTCCTTGCTTCCGTTGCTTGCTTTCGTTGCCTGCTTTTTTTTTGTTTTCCTCCTTGCTTGCTTGCTTGTTTGCTTGCTTTATTTTGCTTTCTTTTCCTTGCTTGCGTGCGTGCGTGCTCGCTTGTTGGCTGGCTTGCCTTCTTCTGCTTGCTTGCTTTTGCTTGCTTGCTCGCTTGCTTTCTTTTGCTTGCTTTCGCTTGCTTGCTTTCGCTTGCTTTCGCTTGCGTGCTTGCTTGCTTTCTCTTGCTTTCGCTTGCGTGCTTGCATGCAGGCTTTCTTGCTGGCTTGCATGCATGCTCGCCTGCTTGCTTGCTTGCTTGCTTGCTTTTTTTGGCTTGTTTTTTTTGTTTGTTTTTTTCGCTTTTGTTGCTTGCTTTTGCTTGCTTTTGCTTTCTTTTGCTTGCTTTTGCTTGCTTTTGCTTGCTTTTGCTTGCTTTTGCTTGCTTTTGCTTGCTTTTGCTTGCTTTTGCTTGCTTTTGCTTGCTTTTGCTTGCTTTTGCTTGCTTTTGCTTGCTTTTGCTTGCTTTTTGCTTTTGCTTGCTTTTGCTTGCTTGCTTGCTTGCTTTTGCTTGCTTTTGCTTGCTTTTGCTTGCTTTTGCTTGCTTTTGCTTGCTTTTGCTTGCTTTTGCTTGCTTTTGCTTGCTTTTGCTTGCTTTTGCTTGCTTTTGATTGCTTGCAATCTTGCTTGCGATCTTGCTTGCCTGCTTTTGCTTTTGCGTGCTTGATTGCTTTGCTTGCTTGGTTGCTTTGCTTGCTTGGTTGCTTGCTTGCCGTCTTGCTTGCCTGCCTGCCTGCCTGCTTGCCTGCTTGCTTGATTGCTCGCTTTTGCCTGCTTGCTTTTTTCTGCTTGCTGTTGCCTGCTTGCTTTTGCCTGCTTGCCCGCCCGCCCGCCCGCCTTGCCTACTTGCCTGGTCGCCTGCTTGCTTGCACGCCTGCGTGTATGTGTGGTTGCTTGTGCGCTTCTTTCTTCACTGACTGGTTCAATCTTGCCAGGCCAAGCCTCAAGCGTCTGCGTGGCCGACCCATTCCAGATTGGGCCCGGGGCTTCCAGTCACAATCACCTGGACCATGACCAGCACTCTTCCAATGATTCCGACTACGACGCAACCACAGACTACAACTGCCACCTCTCAAACAAGCACAACGAGATCCTCGACAACAGCTAGTTTGACCACAAGTATCACGACCACTTCTGGCACTCCGACGACTGCCACCGCTGCGCCAATTCCGCCAACTCACACGGCCACGGCGACCTTGACAACAGCTACCTCAACCACCCTAAGTGATACCCCGCTGCCTGCAACCACCACCTTTGTTCCCGCCCCGCCAACTTTCACGACAACTGCAGCCTCCAGTGCAACCATGACGTGGACAACGTCCACCTTGTCAACAACTACCGCCCAGGTGCCTACGACTTCTTCCATCACGCTGACCACCACCTTTGTTACCCCACCCCCGCCAACTTTCACGACAACTGCAGCCTCCAGTGCAACCATGACGTGGACAACGTCCACCTTGTCAACAACTACCGCCCAGGTGCCTACGACTTCTTCCATCACGCTGACCACCACCTTTGTTACCCCACCCCCGCCAACTTTCACGACAACTGCAGCCTCCAGTGCAACCATGACGTGGACAACGTCCACCTTGTCAACAACTACCGCCCAGGTGCCTACGACTTCTTCCATCACGCTGACCACCACCTTTGTTACCCCACCCCCGCCAGCTCACACGACAACTGCAGCCTCCAGTGCAACCATGATGTTGACAACATCCACCTTGTCAACAAGTACCGCCGAGGCGCCTACGACTTCTTCCATTGCCCTGACTTCTGCGGCTGCAACAACCACAGCCCTTGCTTCCACTGCTCACACAACAACTACAACCAGGACACTCCCGCCACGCAGGACCACACCAACTCAGACGACAACCGCAGCAGCTATCACAGCAGCGGCCACAACGACAACCGCGGCAGCTCTCACAGCAGCGGCCACAACCACCCTGACCACTACCACTCTTTCCCGACCCCCCCGTCCAACTCGTACAACAACTGCAGAAGCTCCCACGACAATCTCTTCCACCAGCCTGACAACCACCGTTGCAGACGGCCAGCAGCCACCAACTCAGACGACAACCGCAGCAGCTCTCGCAGCAACGGCCACAACCACCTTGACCACTACAACTCGACCCCCCCGTCCAACTCGTACAACAACTGCAGAAGCTCCCACGACAACAACGATAATTGTCACCACTTCCGCTGGCCTATCGACTGCAACCTCTACGGCGACAGAAACCACAAGAACCTTAAGATTTCCAACCCGAACAACTACGCATGTGACAACAACATCCCATTTTGGATCACAAGGCAGCGTCAGCACCACCACAGCTGTCAGTCAAGGTACGGGGCTAGATAGCACCACCGCCACCACCCAAAGCCGCCTTCGAAGCAGGACAAGCACTTCTAGCTTTAGCCAGGGCAGTGCCAGCATAGCTCCCACCAGCACTAGTTTGTTACAGGCCGGGCCATCAACCACAGTCACAACCACTGCAACGTTTACATTGAGCACCGCTGCCACATCTGCAACGCTCACGACCACCAGATCAGGCCAGGCTACTTCTTCGTTTGGTTGGCTATTGTTGCCAGGATCAATGTCACCAGACACTCCTGGGAATAGTTGTGCCACAAGCAGATGCTGAGAAGTTGACGGCTGCTCACAGCGTTTAAATTCTTACTCGTGAGGGCAAGAACATTTGACTGCTGACTCTCAAGTGGTGTCAGCAAGTAGTTGTCAGGCTGCTGTAGGGGCGAGTCAAGAGATGCCCTGACAAAAGCAGTTTTTGCTTTTTGCTGGGATGCTGGTTTGGGGAAGGGGTGTGTGCAGGTATGTAGGTGTTTGCGCGATGCTGTGGTTTGCTTGTGCCTGCTAGGAAGCAAGGGCAAAAGATGTGCTAGATTCAGGCAACACGCCAGGCACATCAACCACCACAACAGCGAGCCGCACCATGGCCAACTACGTGGGCAGCGATGCAGGAGAAAGTGCCACCCTTGCGGCGCAGGATATCACGGGAAGCCAGGAGAGCACCGGAAGCCAAAGTTTGTCGCAGCGCTCCGGGCAGAGATGCACATGTCACATGATATTCATCACACGGTTTAGATTCCTTGTTGGGTTTCCGATGACAGCCTGGAGACGCACGGATTTGCAAGCGCTCGCCGGCAAGTGCCGTCCAACGTCTTTCAACACATCATGTGCTTGCCCGCGACGTGATGTACGGTCCTTATTATTGTGTCATCAGCTCTTCATATTTTTATCTCTAAAGGTCTCGATCTTTATGTGTTGTTTTTTCTTTATTTTATTTATTCATTTGTTTGTTACACTTTATGTATTCATTGTCGTGTTTGTTCTTTTATTATTTATGTATTTTGTTCATTGTGTCACTCTTGATATAGTTCTGTCTTTCTTCATTGATTGGTTTCTGTCTTGCTGGTGTTTCCAAACGATTTATCTGGTTTGTTCTCGGTGTTTGTGTTTTTGTTGTTGGTTTTTTGTTTGTGTATGTATTCGTTTGTTTATGTGTTTTTTTATTCCGTTGTTTATTTGGTTCTAGTCTTTATATAATCCTGTTTGTACTATGTTGAGTTTTAGCTTGTTTAGTCGTTCTTTATTGTTTGATTTTCTGTTCTGTATTCATGTCTTTCTTTCTTTCTGTCTGTTTTCCTGAATGGATTATTTCTTTTTGTTTTATGTTAACATATTCTTATTGATTGTGTTCCTTCTTTCTTTGGCAATATATATATAGATATATATCTTTATTTGTTCTTTCTTTCTTCATTTCTTTTTCTCTTGCTTGATTTCTCGCTTTCCTTATTTCTGTTGTTCTTGTCTTGATTGGCTTCTCTCTTGCTTTCACTCGTTTTTGTTCTTGCTCGGTTTCTCTCTTTCGTTCTTCATTTATGTATTTCTTCATTTCTGTCCTTCTTTCTTTCTTTCTTTCTTTATTTATTTATTTATTTATTTTTCTCCCGCTCTTTCTCTCTCTCTATCTCTCTCTTTCTCCGCTTCTTGCCTACATTGTCATGTTTGATATATGTTCATTCAGGGGCTGGTTGTGGCACAGCATCTCGAGCACATGGGTGACTGTCCAATACTGATTCCGGCTGCTCCTTCATGGCTCGCCCTAGCTCTCCCTCCCATGGCCGCAAATCAGCATGTGTCAATGGAGCAGCGCAGCGTTGCCCTCAGGAGCAAGACATCACCAATGTGCTCACCGCAGCCGCGGGGCTTGCTGAGAATGCCACATACCTGGACGGAGTGGCAACGCTGCTTGAGAAGCGGATCCAGACCCTTGATGGAGCGGTGTTTGACACGAGAGCAGTGCTGCCAAACAATTCCAGCTCCCTTCTGATCAGCTTCGCAGAGAGTGAGGCGCTCCCATCCGCACTGCATGCGTTCGCTCATGTGTTGCCCCTTTACCGTCCGGAATCGAGTCCGGAATCGAGGTGGATATTCCTGGCGCTGTGCTAGAGGGCCTGCAAGCTGGCACCAACAGTGCCGTTGGCGTTTCTGTGGCGCTCTTTCCTGAGGCGTGCGCTTGTCCAGCCTGGCTGATACTTGACCCATAGGTGTCCTTTTGTGTGCCATAGATGGGTTTCCATGACAAATGGATGGCATACAGCCAAATTTAAGTCATTCTAACCAGTGGAACCCGTCTATTTCTATCCAAACTTACCGATCAAAAGGACCGGCTTTCACATGCACCCGCAGCGTCAATGGCACAAAGTTTGCAAACTATCAAACATGAACTCGCATTCTGCGGACACATTGCCAACACAAATCATAATGTATTCATCTTAGAGGCAAGCACAATGGGTGCCTGGTTGGCCTTTGCACGCTCACGAAGGTCGCGCTTATGCCTAAATGTAAATACTACAGCTACTACTAGGTTCTTCAGGGAGAGCGTGGAACTTCTGGTTTGAGGTGCAAATCTTCTCCAACAAAACACTCTGTTTGGGGGACTTTGCAAATGGCATGTCGCTGCGTATTCCCCCCCAAAGCAACTCAATTCGAAATGGCTGCCAAATCATGATATGCTGTTGACGCAGATGCACCATACAACTAGCTGGCTTCAACCACTGCTAGCCTTTGCCCCGGGTGTCAAACAGTTCATACCCAGATAGGCTGCACATTCCGAAAATGAGGATTCTGCAACGGGGGGATGTTGGACCTGCTTGAGAGTTGCCCCCCTTCCAACGGTGCAAAGAGTCATTATGAACCTCTTTTGTGGGGAACTTGAGAATTTGGGTTGGGCTTGAGCTGATGCTAAACTGACCACCGGCAGCAGTAAAAGTAATATTACCAATGCTGAATCCCAGATTTCCAGTACTAAAATGTGTATTGCCTGATTTAAGGCATTTAGCCCCTGAGCTGGGAAGGGCTTGGATGAACCTCTTTAAAAGTAAGAGCTAAGGCTTGGAGCTAGGAGTTTCGCCCCGACCCAAACACCCCCCCAAAAAAGCAGCTCGCCTTTAAAGATGCGCCACAACAGTCGGACTACAGAAGATCAGGGGCTCTTGTCTTGTGGGCTACCGCCGTTTGTGTGTGTGTGACTGCTTGGCCTTGGTGCTTTAAAAGAGCTTGATATGTAAAACCTGATGGCCTGGGGGCGGCTTCAAGCGGAATTCCTACATCTAAGGCCTTTAGCCTCTGAGCTGGCAGGGTCTTGGTGCTTTGGGACAAACGTTCTATACTGGCGGACCCCACAACTGTCACAGGATTCCGCGTTAGGAAAAACACGTTCTACAGTAGGAGTCCGAATTTCTTGCTATCCTACATCAAGCGCATCATCCGCAGTGAGAAGGCTAGCTAGGGCTCACTAGTCGGGTTGGGCTCCACTTTGGCAAATCTTTGGCCACATTTTGGGCGTTCCTGTTTGTTGAGGGTGGGAACGAGCGGCCAAGTGCACCCTGCACTCGGTGCATAGGGCAAAATCCTTTGGAATGTGCTTTCGAGGGATGTGGGATGCTGGCAGGCCAGCAATGAGTTCCAGACCTTCAATGGCTTGACTGACGGCACAAGAGTGCCTTGTTATGCAGAGTTGTGCAAAGATGCACTGCATGGCTAAAGCATAGAACACACTGCCGTCTCGGAACTTTGGGCTGACGTGCCCGGTTTGCCATTCTGTTTGATTGGGAGTAGTTGGGCAATGAAAGCGCTCCGAGGTTGTCGCCGGGACGCTTCTCACGATTTCAATGTCTACCTTGGAGGGAGGCGCGCTGGCTGGCGAGCTCCCGGCGCCAGTGCAGTTCAGCCTGCCAGTGTCCGGAAACCTCACAGACGATATGGAGTGCGCGTACTGGGATGAGGAGGGCGCGCTTTTTTTAAGGGGAGCTATCCCTTGTTAAACCCCCCCCCCCACTGTAAGGCCTTATGAAGGGCTTGTCCAGGGATAGCCCCCCCCCTCATACCCCCCCCTAGGGGTCCAAGCTGTGGCTCCCAAAAGAGCTGTCACGGCTCAGGAGACCAGCTCGTGGTCCACCAGGGGGGTTTCGCGCCAGCCCGGCGGAACCGAGCGATCGGTGCTTTGTGCGACGACACACTTCACCGTTTTTACGGTGATTCTTCGGCCGATGGCTGCCGCGCCCTGCAGCCCCCACTCAAAAGTGGCAACTTGCGTTTTTTTTTTTTAGTTTTAATGGCATCCATCAACGTCTGTGTTGGCAAGTGTTCGGGAAGGGGCATGGCAGTTTTAAATGAGAGGGTTTGAACTCGGTGCCATGCTTGTGCGATTCGCATATAGCCACAAAGCTGCTGTGTGCTAGAGAAGGCCTCGCAAATGGAGGGGAGGGATGGGGCCATGCAAGGCTTTGATGCAGATGCCTCAGACGTCTCTTGGCCTGCACGGGCCGCAGCTGTGGCAAACTGGGCATCGCTTGCCGTGGGCATCGGCTTCTTAGTCCTGGCGCGGAGGGTCGACTCTTAGCTGCAGAACTGCTCCACCGGCGTATCGCCAGGTTTGTTCCGATTGCTCGAGCCAAAAAGGTGCAAATCCAGGGCCGAAACCCAGCTCTTGCACAACCCCCCAAAGTTTCAAAGGTGGATTCTGATGTTGCTCTGAGAACGATTTTCCTATCCTGAGAATTTGCCCCGGCGGTTCGAAGTTGCTCTTGGCAGGACCTGAAGAGCAAAGATCGCATGGCCGTCTTGAAGGCCAGGGGCAAGGCGTGCATCGGATCGGCTTCGAGACGCCAGAAGCTGGCAAGCTTCTTGCACTCCCAGGCCAGCGGGCAGGAGGTGACCAAGTCACAAGGAAGGAACGTCTAGGAACCTGCAGACTTCCTTGCACGGCTAAACCCTGACACACGAAAGATTGCTTGGTCACAACAAAGCTAGCCCGTCCACGACAGATCTTCCCGTAGCTTTCCCGGGCCACGACGGGACCGCGACGGGGCCATGACGCCACGAAATCTGCACCTGATCTTGCCAAAGTGATGCGCCTAAATCTGACCTGGCGAATGCAGAACGCAATTGGTTTAGTGCTGGGGTTGGAGGTTCGCCCATGGGAAGCATCAGAGATCGTTACTCAGGGGAGCTTACGGGACCCCCTGCTGGATCTGCTTGGGGGCTACTTGCTATACAAGGTGGGGAATGTGATTCTGGCGACGTCCAAAGCTGAGAATTGAGAAGCAAAGCAAAGGTTTCCAAATGCCAAATTGGCTCTCTGCCTATGGAATATCCCAGCTGGAGGTTTGGGCTGAGCATGTTCTTCGCGGAACAAACGAAATCATATGATTTAGTGGCCTATTCTAGGTCCCTGCACTGCGGGCAACTTTCCGCAGTCATTAGAGGTGTTGTTTGGAGCGAGGCAACGCCCGAAAGATCTAAGGACTACGTTGGGCTCAACAGGGAGGGTGTGTGTGTGTGTGTTTTCATTGTGTAGGCGCGGTTGTGTCGCAGGAACATGTGGCTTTCGTTCTCGACGGGATTGACGATCACAGGCTGTAAGGGCAAAACCTCTGGGGTTCGCGAGGGTTCGGCTGTTTGGCTCGCACGCCGGCTGGGTTGGCAAGCTTCGGGCTGGCCTGTTTTTTTGGTAACATGTTGTGCATTCGCAAGCGTTCGCAGGCTTGGGTTTGCACATGTTCGCCGAAGACGCTCTAGTGAACCCACAGTCTAATTGCCGACCTTTGCCCTCAATAGGTGGACATTATGAGAGGCTGCGCCATTTGTGCAATGGCCCTGTGACTGGGTGCTTATGAGGGGGCGAAACTTATGTGGGGAGAAATGGGGAGGGTTTGCCACGGATGCTTGGCGGGCCGGAGGTATTGCGGCCTCAGCTGGGCGTTGATATTCCGTATTTAGACAAACTTCATGCGGTCGGTGGGCGAACTGCAGTGCACGGGGAAGCAGAGTTTTTTCTTCAGAGATTCTATGCTGACAGCGCTCGGAGGCGGGCAATGCTGATGTCACTTGGCATCAATAGATGCAATGCCAACAAAGGCAGAGGATGCCATTGTACATGCATAGGTAGGCTGTATCTTTGCTTTCGCTGGGCTACGATTTTGCTCCGTGCAAGCTCAGTTACGTGACGGGGTGCCTGAGGTTCGCATCGTGCCGGTGGCTCCAAGTCTTCAGGCCGGAATGGCAGTCTTCCTGCAGGCAGCGGAGCGCCTTGCTGCTGGCCGAGCTTTACAGCGGATGGGCCGTCGCAGCGATCTTCCTGAGCCTCGTTCCTACGCCATGTGAAGCACGCGAGAACCCATCGACGTTTCTCGTGGCAGCGTTGATTGCCTGGCTCTCGAGCATCTTTGGGCTGCTGCCTCTTCAGCTACTAATCGCTGTGGCGAAAGGCACAAGGCAGAAACGCATGCTATTTTGGGCCTTTGTCGGCGGCTACGTTGTCATTTGTGTGGCTTGGCTTGCCTTGAGAACTGATTTTTGGACACAGTTGTAAGTGTGACATGCACTCCCCCAGCATTCAAGCATCCCACAGCGCTTTCAGGAAGTTGCCATTTGCCTTTTCGTCGCCAATGCCCACATCTTCGACAGCCAGAGATGGCTCATAAGTGCTTGTGTCAGCTTCGGGACCTTCTTGCTCTTGCAGCCGCTGCTTATGTTGGTCGTGCTGGTTTGCATCAAGGAGCATTGCCCTTGTTAAAGAGGTCAGTTGAGTTGGAAAGCGGGTGAACATTGCTGTAGCATAGTGCTGCTGCATTCCCTAGGCTTCTAGGCTTTAGCTTGATGGTCAGTTGCAGCAGGTCATCTTTTGCAACATTGAAGTCGGATCGGGAAACGCCTCCCCTAGGGAAGTTGCCTTTGTTGCCTTCAAATTCCAGCCACCCGCCAAAGTAAGGTCGTGTGAAACACCCCCTGCAAAACTCAGGTCGTTGTAAATAGTTACGTGGGGCCCCCGTGCTTTACACAGCCTGAATTGGGTCAATGATGGCCCAGATTTCGCCTTTTTTACCACTCACTGCAGGCGCGCACGTTTGCGCTCTATGCGGGCCCACCGGAGCTGTGAAGCCTGCATCCGGTAGGCCCCACGTTTGAGAACTGACAGCTCAAAGGTCCTAGGGTGAACTTTTTCACCCACCTGCCGAAGCCACCACATACTGTCCTCGTCGACGAACCCATGCGTAAACCGGGCATTCATGCGCCAGCGCTTTAAGCGACAGAGCTGCTCAAAAAACATGTGGAACTTTGGCTTCAGCAGCCACAACTTAAGGTGTCTCCTCATCGAGAGCTGGTTGAGGAGCCGGCTCATCTCCAGGAAAGTGCGCCCAGACTCGAACATGTCCAGCGCCAAGGCTGCCATCCTTAACATGGCAACAAGCCAGGTGAATGTTGGCATACAGACACAGACATTCGAATCCAGGTGGGCCATGATGGATGGACACTGGGGAGCCACAGCCTATTCTGACCGAATTGAAGCTTTTTGGGGTTGCAGCCCAAGCTCTCTGGCCCAGCAGAGTCTGCCAAGAACCGCGGGGATCGCTCTGAAATGCCAAAGTACCGGCAAATGGACAGCCTGAGCTGGGCAGGATAGACCCAGCAACAATGGAGTGCCTAGTTTGTTTGTGCTGCAGGAGAGCTCAAACCCAATCAAAAGAGCCAACAGAATAATCTCAGAGGAATAGAAAAAGGAGTGGGGAATTGCCACACACAGCCAATAAAACGAATAACAATGGCGATGCTTTGGAATAGCCTGGCTGATAAGCTTGGTCACCAAGTCATAAAACCCTTTGACAGCTCAGGAGGCTTTGGCGGGGTCAACGACTTGACTTGACACAGCCTGCAAATTTGTCACACGGAGCAGTGTTGCACTCTACAGAAAAAAAGGCAATGTCACAGGCAAGTGTCAAGGCCACAGTAGTGGGCACCAAAAACTCGTCAGGGGCAGGGTCTGCCTGCTGGCTCAGAATCCACTTGCCAAAAGTGCGCCCTGGGAGGCTAAACTCTTTTCGCACAGCTTTGAGGCAAGTGTCTGCGAGCCACTCGACCAGCACGCGGCTATTATGCCCCTTGGAGGTCAAGTACCCACCTGAGGATTGTTTGACGACCAAGCCCACTGTAAATTTCCGCTGCGAGTGGCGGACACGGTGGCCAGAGGCCCAAGCCAGAAAATCCTGATACGCAATCTCAAGGAGGTCTTTCAAGAGTGTGACGGCTGGGTCCGGGTTGCCGAAGTACCCTACACTGATGAGATACAGCAGCGCACTCCCATTGGCAGTCCAAAGCAAACCTAAATTGAGGTTGTGGAGCTGGCACAGCTGGATCATGCTGATGTCAAATCCAGGCAACAGGATCAGTGGCGTGGGGTCTGCTGGCAGCTGCGTTGATATGAACTCAGCTGTGGAGTCCCAAGTTGGCTCATGGAGTGCCTCAGCCGTACAAAGGTGCCGTGGAAACAAGAGGTGGACTATGGACCAGTTAGCATCTACTAACCCAAAAGCCCAAAGATCAAAACGGCAGGCTTTGACCAACTCAGTCGCTGCATAGTCCTGCATGGACTGTGGACAGAAATGACAGATACGATCAGCATTCCAGTGAGCCTGGAACTGGAAGAGCTCTCTCAACCACTTCCAATCCCCACCTATCTCTGTGACCATCCAGGACGGCGCGGTCAGACTGTAGATTGACCAGAACGACGCCACCATTGCTGCCAAAACCGGCCAAGGTGGCTTGCCCCACAAACAGCGAGGAGCGGCATGACCACAGAAGCCACCTCGACTGCCTCCCGCACCGTGGGCGAAAGAGCGGGCAGGAGAGGAAAATCGCGTAGACTTTCTCCTACTTGCCCAAAAATGTTGACGTGGGCCAAAACTGGAAAACCAAAAGTCAGAAGCTTGGCTTTGGACGACTGAGTCTCCTGTGTTGAGCGGTGGAGGCGGGCGTCGTCACCGAACAGCTTCAGTGGAACATGATGGTCCCCAAGGACCCGCTGTGCAAAGGGAACATTGCACTCCCGGGCCCAGCGCCAGTAGTTGTTGACAGTGTTTGCATCGACACGCTCTTGTAGTCCGCAGTTGTCCCAGAGGTAGCGCACCACAGCTGATGGGGCCAGCATCGGGCACTCCCAATACGTCCACTTGCCCTCGATGCCTGCTGAAATGGGAACCGTCACGAAGCAAGGTTCCTGAGGTGCAGCAGAGTGTCAGTGTTGTATGCTGTGACTGCTTCAGTGGGGCAACCTGGACCTGGAAGGTCTGTGCTGGAAAAACGTGTTGAAAGTCAGTCCCTTTAACTCCACTCCCAGATTCTTTCGATAGGTCCACAGGATGTCAGATTTGGGTCAGGGCTGTCAATATGCCATCCATGAGTTCTTTTATCAAACAACTCAACCAATCCAACTCTGCACTTGTTTGAAACTGAGCGGCAACCTCTACAGCTCGAAGCTTTTTTTGGGCCGGGGGGGGGGGGACTTGCAAGGCATGCTTGGGGTAAAACATAAATTTTATGGTGGGGATAGCAGGGCTCATGTCTTTCAAGGTTGCCAGTCGTCTAATGGGAAAACCTGCCCTCACACAGCAAATCATTTTGTGTTTGGGGTGGGGGCCACTAGGTACAATGCTTTGGCTTATTGAGAAATTGCACAGGGAAACAATCTCCACACCGGTCCTCCATGTGATTTCAGAGCTGTCAATTTGCCATCAGGAAGATGCACAAATCTTTTCTTTTTGGTGCAGCAAGGGGCAACATGAGACAAAAGGGCTGGCAAGGCTGAGCAGCAATTGGAGGCCTCACCCACCGGCCGAAATCGCGCGCTGCATTGCCAGCTCCTTTGAAGCCAGCCAGCTTCTTCGAGATGCGTCTCACATGGCCACAGGACTCCTGGCGTAGCAGCAATCAGCAACAGCAATTGCAACGACAGTCAGCAGTGCACTGGGACCCAGGAAAACTGGTGAGTAAACAGATGATGAATTAAGGGATATCCAGGGTCTGCCTTTTCGCAGAGGCACTGACTGAAATCAACCAACGGGCCTCGTGCATGGTTTGCGTGTCCCGCATGAGCGATCCAATGGAGGCTGCCTGGGAAGCATCGCAGTTGGTGTCAGCTGAAAGTTAGCCAATTTGTGAGGCCCAGACACCATCACCAAGCTTCTCCAATAAGTTTTGTAGCCAGGGCTGAGTGTCTTCAGGGGGATCTGGGCCTGTCATGGTACAGGCACTGAAGTCCGCACACACTGTCACTTGTGCAACAGACATGCAATTTGAACCCTTGAGACTGTGCAGGATCACAGGCCACCCAATGGCAGATTTTTTGTCGCACACGCAAATGCTGAGCTTGCCTGGGATAGCCCAGACACGTCACCCTAAAGTCAGTGCCCGATCGGCAGCATTCCCCGTGCTGGCCAGGGCTTCCCCGCATGACTGGCCAGATTCAGGCCAGAGGGCTCCGGCTGATTTCCGACAACTTCCCAACATGTCTGAGTTTCTGAATGATTCATTCAATTTGGTTCAACATTGGCCCACGCAAGAGACCCCCGAAGTGAGGTACATTTAATTTGAGTTTCACATGGAGCAACTTGACTGTGTTGAATCTCAGCCTTGAAAATCCCAGTGTTTGCCTACTTGGCCTTGGCTTTGCTTTTGGCCTTTGCCTTGGAGCCTGCCTTGCTGCGGTGCTGTTTCAGCACCGGCGCCAGCATTGACTCCAACTGGGTGAGAACCTCATCGAAGGTAGTCTTGTGGGTTTGCATCATGTCCACCTGCCCAGCGGGTAGATTTTTCAGGCAAGGGGTTTCACTGGTCATGATACACCAATTTGTCTGTCAATGATACACCAATTTCGGGGCTCGATTGTCAATGGCACCGCTCCAACTTGAATTTCACTTGGGGATCGATTGAAACATGTCAACTGCCTTTTGTTTGTGGGGATGGCACATCACTGGAAAGCCAGTTTGGGGGATCGGTTGAAACATGTCAACTGTTTTCATTGTGGGACCAGTTTGGGAGATCGATTGAAACACGTTTTGTTTTGGTGGGGCCAGTTTGGGCGATCGATTGAAATACATATGTCAACTGCTTTTTGTTTTGTGGGGATGTCACATCCCTGCACAAAGCCAGTTTGGGGGATCGATTGAAACATGTCAACTGCTTCTTTTGTGGGGCCAGTTTGGGGGATCGATTGAAACATGTCAATGGTTTGTTTGTGGGGCCAATTTGGGGGATCAATTGAAACATGTCAACTGCTTTTTGTTTTATGGACATGGCACATCACTGCAAAGCTAGTTTGGGGGATCGGCTGAAACATATCAACTGCTTTTTGTTTTCCCGGGATGGCACATCACTGCAATGCCAGTTTGGGGGATCGATTGAACATGTCAACTGCTTTTTTTGTGGGGCCAGTTTGATGGCACATCACTGCAAAGCCAGTTTGGGGGATCGATTGAAACATGTCAACTGCTTTTTGTTTTGCGGGGATGGCACATCACTCCAATTTGGGGGACATGTCAAAGGCTTTTTTGCAGGGATGACACCACTCCAACTGGAGTTTCCAGTTTGGGGGATCAATTGAACTTCGATTCAATACTGTCAGTGGCAGTTGTTTTGCGGCATCACCCCAACCTGAATTTCAACATGTTTTTTTGATCTGAAGCCATAGCACATGACAACATGACGCTGATCCTGTGCCCCTCAACATCCCTTGCCTTAAACCTGAGCACATTCTTTTTCACACCCACACATTCACTGCTGGCGCAGCCATCGGCGGCACTTGAAAGTGCAGTAAGCCTCTACAAAAGCATAAAGCCCACTTCTGCTCAAAGACATTCCCCGCGTCAAAGCAACCGCCTCCTGGATGTACTGCAACCGGATGTCCATCGGGACGAGCTCCGAAGGTGGCCGATGCCGAGCGTCCATGAGGACGAGCTCAGAAGGTGGCCCATTGGCCAGGCACGGTCCTGGGATGGGAAGAAGGAATCTGTGAGGGAACAAACCCCCTGCCTACTCCCTGAGCACCCACAAACCTGTGAAGTGGATCGCCTTGTTTTTTTTGGGTGACATGGTGTAAGTTGCCTCTACTCTTGGAACTGAGGAAATCCATCAAGGTCTGAAAAGGTGGAACTTGCCTGACACAAATTGATGTGAAGCAGGGACAAAACAGTCTGACTGTTTTGAGCCCCCAGCAGCAGCCCATGAACTGCTCAGTTGAGACCCAAATCGCAACCACAAATGAGGCTCGTTCAGGAACCTTTGTTTTTTGAATCCTCAGTCAGGTTTAAAGGGGCTGACCCATGCCTGGTTGCTCATCTGGAGCAGTGTCAGCGGGCTCATCTGGAGCAGTGTCAGCGGGCTCATCTGGAGCAGTGGGCTCTTCTGTGATTGCCTCAGGCTCCACATCATCGCCGGCATCATCGCCGGCACCACCCATGGCAGCAGGCTGCTCAGATTGCGACATGACCATGTCACACCGTGTGCTCTTTTGAAGCCAGATGCCTGCATATTTTGGTTGTCAAATTCTGACAGCAAGAAACTCCATAAGGAAGTCCTAAGGGATAGGAAGGGTCATCAGGCCTTTGGGGGGGACAAGCCCTGGCCTTGGGTTTCATTTGGGTGTTTGCTGGGCTTTTGGAGCAGGCTCTGTGGTTTTGGCAACAATTTCCCCCCTGCCCCCAATGCCCGATAAACCCGCCTGGTCCCCATCCATGGAGCTTTGCAACTCCGCCCTGACCTTCTGCACTTGGCTCACCTTGTCATCGATGTCCCGCAGGAAGGCATCTCGAAGATTCTGGCCCCTTAGCCATGTGAGTGAGCACAAACATACTTAGACACTGCACAGACTGAGGGAACTGTCAAATAGTGAGGCTAGCACATGTGGAAGTCACCTTCTGGCCACAGCTTCATCGCAGACACATCCTTGATCTTTTTCGTGGCCAAATCCAGCATCTGGCCAGAGA
Source organism: Effrenium voratum (assembly GCA_963377175.1). Taxonomy (NCBI): domain Eukaryota; class Dinophyceae; order Suessiales; family Symbiodiniaceae; genus Effrenium; species Effrenium voratum. The sequence goes on from CAUJNA010001813.1 coordinate 683,333, forward strand.
TATCAACAAAGCGCACTTCACTTGAAATGAACATGAGCCCTAGCCTTCTTGACAGACTTGGTCAGCTCTCCCTTTGCCTTTTCCTCTTCACTCAGTTCCTTTTTCTCCTGGTGTGGCCAACCATCAACATCAACAGGAGGGTTGAGACACTTCTAGGCAATCAATCAGTCCTTTTTAGGGCGCGGCTCGCCACCACCTTCCTTGCCACGTTTGCCAGACTTCTCTTTCTTAGTGTTCTTATCATCTGTCTTGTCCTTCTTGTCTTTCTTTTCCTTCTTGTTGTCTTTTTTGCTCTTCTTTTTCTTCTTGTGGCTGCTGCTGGTGGAGCTGCTCGAAGAAGAGCCATCCTCTGCCTTAAACATCCTGTCATGCCAGGTCTCATGGCGTTCCTCCACAGCCTCCTCGTCAAGGACCCAGAATTGACGGGATGCCTCAGGATGGGATGGATTTGGTGTTCTGGCACAAGACCCAAAAACTTATTACGGGTTGGACGTGGTCAATCGCCGAAGTAGTAGCCTAACTTTTGGTCCACCCAAAATGGATTAGAGTCGGTTTCCCTTTAAAACCATTCAAGGACACCCTCCAAAAAAATGTTGGCTTTTGCTCAAGTGCCTCGTCATTTGGCGCGTCTGGGTGGGGGCGCATTTCCGCATGCAAGTTCTGGCTGGTCTTGTGGTCAATGATTGCACATGCAGTGGCCTCTCCCAGTTTGGAAACCAGCTGGTGGCGCGTCATCCAAACCTTGACACCCCGACGCACAGTGCCGTTGCTATCCCGGATGTTCAAAAGAATCGATGTTTTTTTCCAACTTTCCCCAGAGCTGCACCAGCTTTCATACATCTCTGCCATGAACTTGGACCGGTCAGGGCCTGGCACAGGTCTAGGGAATCTTGCAAGTTTGAAGGGCATCCCCAACTACCATGTCAAATTGAGACAAGTTGAAAGTTGTTGATGACATCCCCAATACTAGACTCAAATTGGTTTGACAAACAAATTGAGACAAGTTGAAAGTTGTTGATGACATTCTCAATTACTATATTGGATTGACAAACATGTTCATGTCGAATTGAGACAAGTTGAAAGTTGTTGTTGACATCCCCAATACTAAACTCAAATTGGTTTGACAAACAAATTGAGACAAGTTGAAAGTTGTTGATGACATTCTCAATTACTATATTGGATTGACAAACATGTTCATGTCGAATTGAGACAAGTTGAAAGTTGTTGTTGACATCCCCAATACTAATAACTCAAATTGGTTTGACAACCATGTTCATGTCAAATTGAGACAAGTTGAAAGTTGTTGATGTCTTGAAAACATCGACAGAGGAACCTCTTTCAAACAGGTGCGGCAATTACACACATTTTTGGGATTGGAACACCTGCATGCCTGAAAACCCTGCCTGCATGGGTCTTGGTGTTGCTGGCAAGAACTCTGATTTCTGATGGTGTTTTGACAGCAGAAAGGCTGCGCCAAAATCTCATATACCTGGCATGATTCTGTTTTTTACGCTCCTCAGCGGCCAGCTGCAGACCACTAGGGTCCTCAGACTGTTGGCCTGCCCCTGCTGCCTGCTGGGGCTGTGGCGGGCCAACAAGAGCTTCTTGCGCTGGGTTCTGGGGCTGCGCTTGGGCCTGGATTGAACTCTGCACCAAGGCTGTCTGCACTGGTGGCTGGGCTTGTTGCTGAGGCTGTGCTGCAGCTGGTTGGGCTTGGGCTTCTGGCTGTTGTGTGGCAGGCTGTTGCTGTGGCTGGGCCTGGGCCGGCTGGGCTCCAGGCTCTGTGGGCTGTGGCTGGTGTGGGCTTGGCACTGTTGGGGCCTGGGCCGGCTGGGCTCCAGGCTCTGTGGGCTGTGGCTGGTGCGGGCTTGGCACTGTTGGGGCCTGGGCCAGCTGGGCTCCAGGCTCTGTGAACTGTGGCTGGTGCGGGCTTGGCACTGTTGGGGCCTGGGCCGGCTGGGCTCCAGGCTCTGTGGGCTGTGGCTGGTGCGGGCTTGGCACTGTTGGGGCCTGGGCCAGCTGGGCTCCAGGCTCTGTAGGCTGTGGCTGGTGCGGGCTTGGCACTGTTGGGGCCTGGGCCGGCTGGGCTCCAGGCTCTGTGGGCTGTGGCTGTGGCTGGGCCTGGGCCGAGGGAGGCTGTTGCTGTGGTTGGTGTGGGCTTGGCACCGGGTGGGTCTGGGCAGTGGCAGGCTGCTGCTGTGGTTGGTGTGGGCTTGGCACCGATGGCTGGGCCTGGGCCGGCTGGGCTCCAGGCTCTGTGGCAGGCTGTGGCTGGGCCTGGGCTGTGGCAGGCTGTTCCTGTGATTGGTGCGGGCTTGGCACCATTGGCTGGGCCTGGGCCGGCTGGGCTTCAGGCTGTGTGACAGGCTGTTGCTGGGCTGTGGCAGGCTGTTGCTGTGGTTGGTGTGGGCTTGGCACCGTCGGCTGGGCCTGGGCAGTGGCAGGCTGCTGCTGTGGTTGGTGTGGGCTTGGCACTGTTGGCTGTGCCTGGGCTGGCTGTGGCTGGGCCTGAGCTGTGGCAGGCTGTTGCTGGTGTGGGCTTGGCACCGTTGGCTGGGCCTGGGCCGGCTGGGCTCCAGGCTCCGTGGCAGGCTGTGGCTGGGCCTGAGCTGTGGCAGGCTGTTGCTGGTGTGGGCTTGGCACCGTTGGCTGGGCCTGGGCCGGCTGGGCTTCAGGCTGTGTGGCAGGTTGTGGCTGGGCCTGAGCTGTGGCAGGCTGCTGCTGGTGTGGGCTTGGCACCGTTGGCTGGGCCTGGGCCGGCTGGGCTTCAGGCTGTGTGGCAGGTTGTGGCTGGGCCTGAGCTGTGGCAGGCTGTTGGTGTGGGCTTGGCACCATTGGCTGGGCCTGGGCCGGCTGGGCTGCAGGCTGTTGCATTGGCGCTGCTTGCTGCTGAGGCTGCACTGCAGCCGGGATCTGAACCGTGTCGGAGTGCCCAACATGCTGCTGACTGCGGTCCGGGCTTGGCTGGTGTTGCACAGGCTGTTGCCGAAGTGGCTCGGCCTGGAGTTGGCTGGTTACAGGATCCTGGGACTCCCCCCTCAACAAGTGACGCTCCCAGTCAGGTGCGGCAGGAGCCGGTGGCATGAAGTGAAGCGGGGAGCTTTCAACCTGAATCAGATCAACAGTCTCTGGCCGCAGCAGGCTGTCAGGATCTTGGAATGTGGCTGGCAACATGCCACCCATTTGGGGAGTAGCCACTTTGCGGGGAGCTGCCTTGGATTTTGCAGCGGTGGGCTTGCTTTTCTTGCTTGACTTGCCCTTTGCTTTTTTGGTTTTGCTGCCCTTCTTGCTTGTTTTCTTCACAGGCTTCTTGCCCTTTTTCTTGATTGCCTGCTTCTTGCTGGTGCCTTTCTTAGTTTTTGTGTCTGCCTTTTTGGAGGCAGCAGCAACTTCTGAGTCAGTTGCTGCCACTGTCTCATCCTGAGATCCTGCAAGTTGTGTTCACCAACAGGCTGCCACGAGTCTCAAAATCTACTAAGCACCCTGCATGGATAGCGCAGTTACAAAAGCAACTGGGCAAGTCTTCAACTCAAGTTCTGTTTGTTGTTTCCCTTTAGTGATTTCCCTTTAGTGATCATCATGCAAAGGACCTCTTGGCCCACTGACAAAGTTTACGGTTGGCTGGCTCTGACAGTCCTGGCTGGGCCGAAGAACTAGAAATTGATGTCGGAGACCTCAAGGGCCGAACTTTGGACTATTTTTCTGATTTACAGGCACTGAGGTTCAGGCTGCATCCTGCGCAGTCGCCCTGCTCGGTCCCTGTTTATCATCTCTGTCAGGTCCATGAGTGCTGCTCTCCAGAGAGCAGCCGAGCTCAAGGCAGGGCACCGTGTGTTGAACCGGAGACAGCTCAAGGGAATCAGACTCACATTCAAATTGTTTAGTGGTCAAATTGCGGCAACATGTTGCAGCTCTGACATCAAAAGTGTGCTCTTTTTCACCGGGTAATGCCTGATCCAGGGGCCAGTATCTCGGACTGGCACTCAGACATGATAAACCTTGGTCAAGAAGGCTTGGAGGGGCCCCAAAGGCAATCTGAATTCAGTAGCCCTTGGCAAGACACAGCAAACTCACGTTTTTCTCACGTGTTTTTCACGGTGGTTTCTGCCAATCCAGGGTTGTTCATGCCAATTTGGGGTGGCACTCACGCTAAACTCACGCTAAATTCACGCATTGGCACTTTGAGGGGTCATCAGTCATGCCTGATCCAGGGGCCAGTATCTCAGACTGGCACTTGCATGATTTAAACCTTGGTCAAGTCAACTTGTTGTGGGCCCCAAGGCAATCTGAATTCAGTAACCCTTGGCAAGACACAGCAAACTCACGATTTTCTCACGCGTTTTTCACGGTGGTTTCTGCCAATCCAGGGTCGTTCACGCCAATTTGGGGTGGCACTCACGCTAAACTCACGCTAAATTCACGCATCGGCATTTTGGGTTGTCATTGTTTTTTTTTTCACGGGCTTCTGCAAATCCAGGGTCGTTCACACCAATTTTGATAATTTTGGGGGTGTCACACTTAATAACTCATGCTAATTTCATGCATGGCACTACTGGTTTTTGTCTCAATTGCTCAACGCAGATTCTGCCAATCAGGGTGTCAGTTGTGTAAAATCATGGTAATAGCTCACACATGCCTGTGGGTTTCTCTCCAATCCTGTCAAAATCTGGCATTTGGTGTCTACACAATGCAAGTTTGAAAAGTGTCCCCCAATTTGAAGGCAGGCCAGTGTCAGCAATCTAGGTTCCTCGCATGACGGGCCCCAGCCAGTGACTGCCTGAGCGGCAAATTGAGCCATGACATGGGTATGAATGCGCAACTTGTTTGAAGGCAATGTCAGAAGGCACATGCGACTCGTGACCAGTCAGACTATCACTAAACAACAGACCCTACCCAAAAAGGTTTTGAATCAGGCCACTTTGGTTCTGAGGCAGGGTTTGCCATTTGGATTTTACCATGACCAGATCCTCACTGCTGCACACCGCTTTTATCCTGAAGTCGGGCAGGACTATCTAAAATCCGTCTTTGTGACATGCCCTGCATTTGCAATTATTATGACCTGCTTTCCCCCTTGTGCATGGTCGGCGCCGGCAGATTGCACACGTGCCACCACAATCTCCCCGACGGATGCGTTGGGCAGAAATGCCAGCAGTGGTTGAATCTGGCGTTGGAAGAACTTGATCAGTAGCACTGCTGTTTGGTGCTGCAGGGGGCGGGGGTGGACTCCACTGCCCATCACTTGCAAAATGCCCTGGAGCCTGTGTAATGACCACTGTTGGATCTATACCCCGGCTTTGTAGCACAGACCAAACAGCCTGCAGCAGCTGCACCAATGCCGAAACTGTCCATTGCTGCAACAAAAACTCGAAGGGCTCCATGGCGAACTAGAGTAACTTAAACTTGGAGACCCTCACAGCAGCGGCTGCTTCATGACTGTGTAGGCTGAAAGCGTTTTCCCACACACTGAGCCTGGCACCAGAACCAAGATGATGACGATTGTCAGGCAAAAACGCCTGCACAGCAATCAATGATTCAATCATGAGCACTCTGATGACGATTGTCAGGCAAAAACGCCTGCGCAGCAATCAAGATTCAATCATGAGCACTCTAAAGAATTAGCTCTGTGAGCTGCACACTGTTTGTCCCTCTGGAGCGAATTTGCTGAGCACAGCCACAAAGTTGCTACAGCAACGATCTGAATTTGCATGCTTTGTTGATGACTCAGTTGGGCTCAGGTGACTAGTTGAAGTTACCAAGTAACATCTGACATGTGTCACAAACATAATTTGTTATTTCAATCAAGCCCCTGGGTCATGACAGGTTTATAACTGCCATCAGCCACCCTGTCACGCAGGAACTGCTTCAGCTGATCCAGGTTTGCGTGGCGCCACTGAAGTGGAGGGGCTGGTGCCTGGAATTGAAGAATGCCAAATGACAAATTGATGAACAAATGCCCTACCTTGGCCTGTATCTGTTCGGCGTTGCATACTGCAAATTTTAGCGAGGCATTCAGGTAGCCAGGCTTGATGTCCTCAATGTGGCACTTGGCCCAAAAAGAAAACGATTTGGTCTTGCCTGCATGAAATAATGGAGATACGCCACAGCATCTCCAAATTTTCGAGGATAGATCCCAGTTGAGGTCAGTTTGTTTCCTCCTGACCTTGCAGAGCACACTGGCAAGTTAGTGTGGCACATCGCAGCTTGAGTGGACTAAGCAGGGCACACCCAGGTTCCATCACCGGATGCTTTTCTCTTCCTTGTGGCGACACCCTCACTGTGGAGTTTCAACTCCTGCCTTTTCTTCTTGGTGAGTTTGGCAACCAAGTGATGTATCCAGGGCCTGAGGTCACAACACAATGAGTCTGACATTTAAAGCCCTGCAAATTAGATTGAGACCCGCACACTGTGCCCCACAGGTAGCTGGGTTTTGGACACCAATGGCCCCAAATTCCAAGCCACCTTATGGCAGGTTGACTGTCAATCTTTGATGCACTGCACTTCTAAGAGCATGGCACGAACTTGTGGAAGAACTGGATCCCCATCTGGCTGCAGCACTGTTGAATGTGCTGCATGTAGGGCATGTAGAATAGTTTCGATGATGCAGGCTGCTCTACCGAAAAGTAAAGTGATCTGCAAATTGCCACGATCATCACCAATGTTGCACGTGCGACAATCCTGAATCAGCAGGCAGTTTGACTGTTTCCCACAAAGTGCTGAGGCAACTGAATTCAGCTGTGAGTCTGGTTGGCTTTCAAGACATACTCCCTTGTATCTTCGAACCCCAATGGTGAACTTTGTGTGCGGCCCGACGTGGCAGCGTTCAAGAAAATAAATGAATTGCAAGGGACTCCAAAGGACACGTACCCATCCTCCTGGGTCCTCAATGCCCCTTGCAAGCATTTAAGGAACCCGATCCTTGGTAGGCAAGGCAGGCCAGATTGGCTCTCAATTCATGTTTCAGGCCCACACGCTTCCAGGATGTTGTCAGATTCATGGTTCTGCAGGTCAAAGTGCTGCCTGAGATCATCCAAGTTCAAGGACTGCGCTGCGCTCACATGTTCTCATCGGTGGTTAGTGGTTTGACAAATTGAATCTACACTGCTGGGACTTCATGGAAATCCCAGAGTAAAAATTGTGATGAGCCCCATGGAGTATTAACGATCAATCTGGGCTTTCCATTAAGTTGGAGGGCATGCTTGGTCTGAGCTTCCTGCGATTTCTTGCCTCTTCGGCCTCGCATGACAGGCGGCAGCATTTTTTTGAGATGGTGGGCTCTCATTGCCAGGGGCTAAGTTCAGAGCGAAATGCACGGCAGATCACTTTTGAGGCCCCGCTGAAAACATCAAAGCTGAAAAGGTCCTCAGGTTGATTGTCAATTTGTCACAATTGGCAGCTCCAAATCACCGAGGTTGAGACCTGCTGGCTGGCAGGACCAGGATGCTCATATGCAAACTGCGCCACAAAGTCCAGGCAATGGACCCTGAGCAGGCGCCAATCACAAAATTAGTGCAACTTAGGAGGCCAAATAAAATTATCAGATTCCATGAACAATGGAATTGGGGATTTGGCACAACTATTAGAATTCTTGAAATGATCAAAGTTGACACCCTCAGCAAGATTCAAGGGTTCCTGAAACGACTCGAGCTCCTGAAATTGGTTCCGAGGGATTTGGTGTGACTGTGTCAGTGTGGGTGTGTGTGTGTCCTGTCTGTGTGTGCATGTGGGTGTGTGTGTGTACTGTGCGATCTGTGTGTCATGTGTGTGTGTGTCAGTGATGAGGCCGGCCTTCTAGCAGAATTCTTGCCAAGCCGCAAAATTAGTGGCACTGCAAACATTGCCAGGACAGCCCTTTGGTGTCTGGTCAAGGCTAGTCGGCTGTGCATCCAGGCAGGCCGCTCTGGGGCAGGAGGCTGACCATTCCCAAAGGTCATTGCAAGAGACTGGCACAGCCAGGCAGTGTCCTAGGCTTGCCTTCTTTAGCAAGTTGCTTTTTCCACTAGTGCTGGGTCAAAATGGTCACATTGACTCTGACTCGGAATCAAGCTAAATGGCTGACACTGGAAAGGCACTTGTCAAGTCGCACCATGAGTATGACATGAGCAGAACAAGCAGGTTGGCACAGACTGGCCTCCCCATGTCAGCCGGCTGCCTGTCAATCAAGTCTGTCACAATAATAATGGTTTGCTTGGTTTCCTTGCCTGTTTTGCATTCTCGGTGTTCTTCAAAGCCATCTCCAGGGAACAGATTTCACTGATAGGATCCCAAAGAGCCACTTGGGTTGCCAGCTTGAACCTCGCAAGCACAAAGCTCCAAGTCAAGCATAAGGAGTTGCATTGAGGCCAGAGCGCTCTCCAAGCCCCTGCCAGCATGGCAAGATCCAAGACAGTGTGAACTCACAGGCACAACACTGGCCTCCATTGCGTTGCCATGAAACTGTCACGCCAGGCTTCTTGTCGGCCTACCAGGCCACTCAAAGAGCCCTCTCCAAATTGGCAACTGCTGTTCCCTAGACAATGGCATGCACCTTGTCAGCCCAACCGCCTGACAAAAACACACAGTTTTTTGCTTGACCCTTTTGAGGAGCCCCTCCACTTAATCAAAAGGCCAGCAGCATCCCCCAAAACAAACGTTTTTGTCTGACCCTTTTGAGGCGCCCCTGTGGTCAAGAAAAAAGGCCAACAGTGTCCCCCCCCCCAAAAAAAAAGAAGTGTTTGTCTGACCCTTTTGAGGAGCCCCTCCAATCAATAAAGAGACCAGCAGTCCCCAAAATCAAAATGTTTGTCTGATCAAAAGGGGCCCCTGTTGTCAAGAAAAGGAGGCCAACAGTGTCCCCAAAAAGAACTTAGTGTTTTTGCCTGACCCTTTTGAGAAGCCCCTTCAATCAGGAAAAAGAGAATGAAGCATCCCCAAAACAACAGCTTTTTTTCTGACCCCTTTGAGGCGCCCCTGCAGTCAAGAAAAAACAAGAGCATCCTCAAAAAGAACTAGTTTTTGCCTGGCCCCTCCAATCAGAAAAAAGAGACCAACAGCACCCCCAAAACATGTTTTTTGTTTGACCCTTTTCAGGCGCCCTGGTGGTGAAGAAAAGAGGCCAACAGTGTCCCCAAAAATAAATGGGCAACTTAATAAAGTTTGCAATGTGTCATGTCCAATGAGCAGCATGCCTTCAACGAGGCTTCGTGGCGATTGTTCAGTTCGTTCAAAATGTCCGAGTTGGGCGCAGGCATGACATAGAAGATGCCTCTCAGCCTCAGAGCCGGGCACCAAGAGACGTGAGCATGGTGATGCTCAATTTAAATGAAAACGGCTAAGTTTGTGGCTGGACACCAATGGTGGCTTGTGTGCTTGAAGCCCCTTTCAATGTCCATGAGCCCACTCGTGAAAGCACATCCTCCAACGGGACTGTCAATCGTGTGTCTAGCGCAGCACACTCTCGAAGGGTCTGGAGGGCAGCTGCAGTACGTTCCTGCAAGAATTCAAGAGCCAATGAAAGGGTCAAACAAATTCTAGCCCTAGGTTCCGGGCCTTCTTGCTTTTCTGATCCTGTGCACAGTACTCTCACAGATTGCCTGATGTGTGCTGTTTCCTGTTAGATGTAATGAGGGAGATGACCCGGGCCCGACTCCATGTCAGTGATGAATTCAACTTGAAACTTAATGAGATTTCTTGTGAGCCACTTCAAACGCTGCAAGACCCAGCCTTGGAGGCCACGTCAGCTTTTGTTGAGGGAACCTGGACCAGCAAGTTTCTTTTGGCAAGCTGAAACCCTGCAGGCAGCTGACACATGGCCTTTGTGGCAGCTTCAGTCCCTTCCTGACAAGCAACAACATCACAATTGTAGCAACTGACATTGACAAGCCTGGATCTTTGTGGCTGGCTTGGAGAAACCACCCCCCAGCAAATCAATGATGCTTTAGATCAGTACTTCCTGAGGGTTGCAAGTCCAACCCAAGCCGCTGGCCTTTGGTGCTGGAGTTGAGAGAGTCGCTTCCTGACAAGCAACAACATCAGTGTAGCAACTGACATTCCAGAGTACTTCCTGAGGGTTGCAAGTCCAACCCAAGCCGCCGGCCTTTGGTGCCAGAGTTGAAGTTTGAGTCGCTTCCTGACAAGCAACAACATCACAATTGTAGCAATTGACATGGATCTTTGTGACTGGCTCGCTTGCACCCTGAGAAACCACCCCAGCAAAAATGCTTTAGAGGGGTGCAAGTTCAACCCAAGCCGCCGGCCTTTGGTGCCGGAGTTGAAGTTGGAGCCCCTTCCTGACAAGCAACAACATCACAATTGTAGCAACTGACATTGACAAGCCTGGATCTTTGTGACTGGCTCGCTTGCGCCCTGACAAACCACCCCAGCAAAAATGCTTTAGAGGGGTGCAAGTCCAACCCAAGTCGCCGGCCTTTGGTGCCGGAGTTGAAGTGGGAATCCCTTCCTGACAAGCAACAACATCACAATTGTAGCAACTGACATTGACAAGCCTGGATCTTTGTGACTGGCTCGCTTGCATCCTGAGAAACCACCCCAGCAAAAATGCTTTAGAGGGGTGCAAGTAGAACCCAAGCCGCTGGCCTTTGGTGCCAGAGTTGAAGTGGAAGTCCCTTCCTGACATTTGGCTCGGAAGCAAGGCTCATCACGATGTGGCCAACGTCACGGACGTTGACAGCCTGGGTCCTTGTAGCCGGCTTGCAGGCCTCTCTGAGAATTCATGCCCCCCCCCCAAAACAAACAACAACTCATTAGCAGCTTGTGACCAATTGAATAATGAGTGGTCTCTGACTCGTTTCACATCACCCAAACTTACTTGACATATTTTGGGTTCTATGTCTATGTGGGGCAGCCCCATGATGGGTTGCATGAAGTTCATAGGGTCTGCAGTTGGTGGGTTGGACCTTTGTGTCAAACACAATTATCATGTTTGAGGACTGTGCCCCTGGCCCCTGGCCAAACAAATCATTTTTCACTTCTGCCAAAGGTCCAGGCCTTCTTGACTCTCTTGGATGCATCATCTCCAGCACGTCCAGACGACTGCCAAGTTCAAAGAATCCCCCAAAACCCAGAGCAGGCTGCACTTGCACTCCAGTGTCAAGAAATATCATGTTTCAGCTTGTGAAGCAGAGTGCAAGGTTCCGGTCAATCTGCCTTGTCTTTTTTTGCAGCTGTTCCCTCATCAGCCACTCCTTCTGGCACCTGGCTAGGACGCAACCCCTAGACATTGACAATTTGCTGATACCTTTAATTTCTCAGGCATATCAACTGGCCCTGTGGCCTCCTTTCTGCAAATCAAATTATGTGACTTCAGGGAAGCTAAGCTCAGCCATCAATTCTGCAGGCCTTTTGGCTTTGTGCAGCTCTTCTTTTCTTCGGCTTGGCCTTGGGCTCAGCCACCTCCTGGCAGGAAGGGGGATGTCAGGGCGTTGGTGTTTACATCCAGAAACTCGCCATATCAGCGGCTGGGAGGGGTTACCAGTCTGGCTCAGGTAGTCAGCCAATTTGCATCATTTAAGGTTAACAGGTTTTCAGCCAATCGGTTCAAACATTTGCAAGCACCTCACTGCAAAATCGAAGGCTTGGGGGGGTTGTGTTAGGGAACATGTGTTATTACTACTGGGCAACTGAATTGTCTGGCCTGCTTGTTCTTTTGCTTGTCTTTTGCATCCACATTGTCTGCCCCTGCTGCTGCTGCTGCTGCTGTCTTTCGCTTTTTCTGCGGTTGGGGCTCCAAAGCTTCATGGGCATCTGGAGTTGGACTCGAAACCAGGGAAGAGTCCTCATCTAGAAGATCACTTTCCTTCTCTTCTTCCTGCTGCTGTTGTTGTCTGCCTCTGCCTCTTCCTCTGCCTTTGCCTCTGCCCCTTGCACGTGGCTTAGTTTCTTCTGTTTGCTGTGTGGCTGGCTGGAAAGCTTCAGCTGACTTGCGCACCTTTTTTTGCACCTGACAAGCAGAAGTTTGCCAGTTTTACTACCCGGGGTTTCCCAGCCTCCATGATGCTTGGACACGAGGGCTCCATTGTGGCCACAAGCTTCTCGGCAGCGTGTTTCAAGACTTCTGGCACCTCTAACAGCTTGAAGGCGCCGCCCAAATCATCCTGACAATCTAGGGTGACCTTCTTGGATTGACAAAGATTGACAGCTTCAAATACTTGTTTGGCACCTCTTGCTGCTGACCCCTCAACCCTTCTGAGGAAAAAATGAAAGGATAGAGGTTTGAGAAGCTCATGAAGTACTTGCCCCCCTGGCCTTCTTGATGGAAGAAATACACATACATGTGCTTCCATTGGTTCCCAACAAAGACTGAAGGCTGGAGAGGATCTAAAAAGGGGACCCTGCAAAGCTTATTTTTTGTCCTTGGTGCATGCCCCTTGCACCCAGCAGTCCTGGAACGCTAGCTTTACAGTGGCTGCCTCCTTGCTGCTTGCTGCTGCTTGCTGCTTGTTTTGTGTGTCTGTCTCGTGTACCAGCTGCACCATTGCTGCCACCCGTTCTTTGCTGGTTGAGCTGCATGTATCCACTGCTTCAGCATTGCCTGCTGAGCTTGCAGTTGAGTCTGCATTTGCTGCTGCTGTTGATTCCATATTTGCTGTTTCTGTGTTCTGAGCTGCCTTGTTTGCTCGGGTATCATGCTCATCATCAGCAGCACACTCATCAATGGGCCCCTCAGTGCCATGACACACTACAGGGGGCACACATTCATCTTCTGTTTCTTCCTCTTCCTCACCTCCTTCGTGTGCCTTCTTGTGCCCTTGTGCAGTTGCTGCTGCGTTCTTGCTTGTGTCTCCTGCTGGCTTTCTGCAGTTCAGGAGTTGAACAAACCCCTACAGGCCCTTGACCAACACAACTTTCACATGAGGTGCTGTGCTAACAAAGTCAGTCCTTCGAGTTCTTTGGGCATGGGAACCGTCTCCATTTCATCAGGGTTTGCAGGTGTCAGCCTTGATGTGGTCTGAAATTCTTCATGTTCCTGTCACAAAGTCAATCGGCCCAACTGAGGGTACAGTGGATTGATGGAATGACAATTGCCAGTTGGAACCCACCACTGTTACTTGAAATTCGGGGACACCATTAAATGAATTGGGTCTGTCCCCAACTGGCAATACTCTTCCATCAACCCTCAACGGTCCTTCTTGATCTGTTTCAGCAAGAGCTTCAAGCTTGCCATGTTGGATGCACTGTACCTGTGAAGGAATTCTGGGCACGTGCCTCATGACATGTAAGGGGGCAACATTAGCGTGCCTCGCATCAGGATTTCTTCTTGTGCGGTCGATCACATAGGAAGCGAGAGCTCTATGCAAATCTCCTTCCACCTTTGACCACGCCTGGCAAGAGTCTGTCATTCAACCAGCAACTGATACCACTTGCCCCCCCCCCGGATCATTTAACGGTTTTTGGCGACACTTTCAACCCTGCTCCCCACTATGTTCAATGGTTGTTAGAGATAGTCTGAAGGGGCGCCTAATCCACATGCAGGTGTTGATTGGATTGTGGCTTGTGCTGCAGTTTGGACCTGAGTTTTTGGGCCTCTATTTGACTCCGTGTTGCCCTTGCACTCATCAGAGCGTGCTCATTGGCAACCCGCACCAAGGTTGCCTGCGTGAGTGGCAAATGTGCATGACAGTGCAGCCAGATGGGTGCAGCGCTTCAATGAGCAATGTTTGGAACCCTGTTTTGTCAAGCCCTCATGGGCCATGTTGATGCATAAACAAGTAGCCAGGCCCAAGGCCTGCGTGTCTCGGCTTGATGGGATCTTGGTCCCAAAGTAGGACAAAAATTCAGCAAGGAACTTGAAGTTCACAGGATCCTCCACCTGCAATGGGTGACTACTACCAGGCTTGTTTTTCTTGAAAGAAATCACACTGCCTCATCAGCTGTGATGGCCCCTCGAAACAAGTTGAGGAATGTAAAGGTTACTGGAACCTGACAAGGAGCGCTGAGAACTGCCATCTGGTCCAAGCAAGCACCAGCCTTGCCCATGGACAAGGATCTAGATATTCGCTCGGAGGTCATCCCTGCTCGCTGTCCCAAGCAGCTCAGCCTGTCCAATCTGAAGTTGTGGTCAAGGAAGAACCTATCGTAAAAGGCCTGCAGGAGCCATTGAATGGTCAGGGACAAGCAAATTGGGTTGCTGTGAGGCCCACCTTCATGTCCTGCACCCGAGTATTTCGCTCCATTCGGATTGCAGCTCGGGATGGCCGGGCTGAGCTCATGGCAAGCTTTAAAGTCACTGGCTGAGTATTTCTTCAGAAACATGTTCTGTCAGGGTCATTCAAATGCTTGTTGCAGGCGTTGGCAAATTATTGAATTATGGTGACCCTTGGTGCTTCAAAAGCCACAAATGCCTGTGCCGGCAGCGCAGTGACTGATGCATGACACTGGCTCTCACAGAGGTGAAGTGAAAAACAGTCGAACATGCCGGCTGCACATTTGAACTCATCGTCGTCAGGCGGGGCAGCCCCATAGAGCACGGCCCGGCGCATCCCATCCAGAAATCTGTTGTGAAGCCCTACTACTTCTGACTTAGTCAAGCTCCATGCAGTTGCAGGTAATGAGTTTATCGAGTGTCCATCATGTTTCTTAGCACTGTTGCTTGAACAATTAAAAGCATTTTGTTTGCGATGTCATGCTGAAAACCTCCACTTCAAGGATCCAAAGGCCTTTGCAGACCCCTCTCCCCTTCAGCGAGCCCCAGAAGCCAAATGAAGCGAGCCCTTGAACATTCTGCATGTGCATCAGGGGGTGGCCCACGCCAAAAGGACAGTGGTTTACCACAACATTTGGGGCCACCCGCCAAAACAGGGTCGAAGAAGACGAGGGTTGCCTTTGCTATTCCGATATGACTCGGGTTTGATGGTTTTGCTTGCGGCTGTTCTTCTTCTCGTTTTCAGGGTCTCCATGGACGGACTCTCTAACGACCAACTTGAATGCATTTGGGATGCGGGCACGTGGCAATTCAAATTTGTCATGCCACAGTAGCAGCCGTGGTTTGATGCTTGCGTTGGCCGCAAGCGAGGAGCGCCTGCACAGCAGCGAGCGAATAGTTGAATGGGCCTCGCGAGAAGCAGATGCACACACCTTGCACATTGAGAAGCTGGAAATTTCCGGCGACGTGCAGCCTGGAAAGGAGTGGCTTGTGACATGGGAGATGTTGGGACATCCGGACAGACTGGATTGGTGTGATGCTTCAGGCTGGGATGGGGACGCAAAGCTGGAAGGTGTTACCGAGCACCATCGAGTATTGGTATCCGTGTATCGAAGGAGGGCAATGCTCTCTAGGGTGCCGCCATGGGTGCCATGGGTGCCCTCAGAAGTTCTTCTTGGGACACGCGTGCTGGAGATTGCGGAGCTCATGAAGGCGCCGTTTTCCGGGAAGCTGACGGTACAAAGGAATGGCCGGGACCTTGAAATGCACCTCTTCGTTGAGACTTGGTGGCTCCCAGCCATCCCAGAAGCTTTTTAGCCTTTTAGTGTTTAGTGGTGGTTTCCATTTCACCCACTAAAACATAGTCGCTTTTAGCGTGGGATCTGAAATCGGGCAGCCCAGGAGATGACTGTCAAAGAGGCGTCGCAAGACACCTGGAGCTCCAGCTCCAGCAGCGAAGAAGATTTCGTTTGGATGCCTGGCCCCGCCCGACGCAGCATCTGCCTGCAAAGGGAACCCAGGGAAGCGGAGAAGCCCGACCTCATCTCATGCGTTTTGCACGCGGAACGACGCAAGAGTGTCACGGACCGCGAAGAAGAGACAGAAGTGGTTCCTCTGGAGCTGCCAGCTGTCCCAGCCGACAAGATTGCCAATAAGGCAAGAGAGCTGGCTCGCTTGGCTGACGCTCATGCGCGCATCGAGGATGGAATTCCTGATGAGGTTCCGGTCGAGCGCAGCTTCTCGGACAAGGCCCCGACCATGGCAAATGAGCCCACTAAAGATCCAAGCGCCCAGGTGCAGCAGCCAGGCCAGCAAGTCAGGCAGCTTCAGCCCTCCAAGCGGTCAGCCCCGTACACCTCACGCACGCCGAAGGGCAAGGGCAAGGGCAAGAGCAAGGGCAAGGCAAGACAGATGTCGCACATGGAGCAGCATCAAGCGAGAACGCAGCTGGAGCAGCATCAAGTGAGAGAGCCTAGGGACCCAGAAGCCCAAGCGTGCCCAGCAGAATCTTCCAATCACCCGCTAGGCTCGGCCTTTGCGCCTGTCGGCTCTCGCCTCACACGCGCTCAAGTCTCACCACGCACCGATGCAGGGCAGATGCAAGGCAAAGCCTTCATGGAAATCTAATGGTTGTGACGCGCAGAAATGAGACGGCTTGCTACGCCTAATGCAATTTCGACTTCATGCTTGCATTGAGACGGGAAGGCCGACTCCGCGATGGACCTAACGCGTGTCCTGCACTCCACCCGCGGCACTCGCATTCTGCGCGTAGTGATCCAGGCTTTTCCTGAAAAAGTGGTTCTCGTCGCTCTTGCTCTCCGTTCTGTGCTACTCTTGTTCTGGTGCTATCACGAACAAAAGTGGGATGTTCAGCTTGAGCATCCAAAGTACACTTCACGTGCCACATTCAGATCTGCCACGTAGTAATTGATAGCTTATGTTGTGTGGCCTACATTGTTATAAGTTCGTGGTAATTGCGTGGTTACGGAGAATATGTTGAAGGTAGGTTAGCCGGTTTGTTGGCCCTTATGTTATTGTTGGAGGTGTTATTGTTGGGCCGATATATTAAAGGTTGGCCCTTTAAAACTCAAAGTGTATTGCTAGGTTTGGCAAACATAAATTAATACTAATATGATTATATCAAATTATAAAGATTTGATCTTTGGAAATATATTGATATATAATGATGTTGGAATCTTATATAATTTCCGATGTTCGATTAAATATTGAAAAATAAATTACATTGTTTAATTAGTATTACATATATATATATATATTAATAACAATTTATGAATTGAATAATTATTGTTGAATATATTCTCCTATAAACCGATACGGCCTCGAGGTCGCATTTCCCGTGCACCGGCAAGCCGTTGCAGCGGTACTCCGGCCGAATCGTAGTGCTTGCGGCGAGCGGCTATGCTTATCCCTGTCTTTTCTCCGCGGCACAAGCTCCCGCCTCTTCGCGCGGCCCGGAAGGCCCCGAAATTTTGCCGAAATTTCGGGGGGTTCTTAACAACTTTGCTTAGAGTTCCCGCGGCGTATCCCGGCCAAATTTTCCCGAATTTTGGGTCGCTTCCGGCGACGCGGCTCTTAGGTTTCCGGACGTTACCCCCGCAAATTTCTTTAGAATTTGGCAGCTTTCCGAAAAAATTACCGGGCCAAATTTCGGGGAAATTTGGGGACCTGTCCGAGTCGAAATTTCTCGAAAATTTCGTGCCGGGTGTCTCCGTATCTTTGCCCTGTTTCCGTGTGTCCGTATCTATCTATTTCGTAATCTGCCTTTCTCTGTCTATCTTTATGCATCTCTGTGTGTCCCAATCTGTTTCTTTTTGGTGTTTGCGCCTCTCTGTCTCTATCTGTCTGTCTGTGTCTCTCTGTCTCTCGGGTTGTCTCTGTACGAGTCTGTCGTTTGTCTCTATTTCTTTGCGTCTTTTTGTGTCTCTCTGTCTATTTCTGTGTGTCCGCGTCTGTCTATTTGGTAATGTCCATCTATATCTGTCTCTGTCTTTATCTTTCTGTCCGCTTGTTTCTGCGGGTCGGTTCACAAAGATGGCACACTTCCGCGTTGCTGCGTGCCGCATCTCCCCCTTTCAAGCTCCGCTTTCTTCCTTTCGTTCTGTCTTTCTTTTTGTTTCTGATTGTTTCTACCATTGTTCTTGCTTGCTTGCCTGCCTCCCCCTCTCTCTCTCTCTCTTTTTCTCTCTCTCTCTCTCTCTTTCTCTCTCTCTCTCTTTCTCTCTGTTTTTCTCTCTCTCTTTCTTTCTCTCTTTTTCTTTTTCTCTCTTTCTCTCTTTCTCTATCTTTCTCTCTCTCTTTCTCTCTCTCTCTCTCTGAGAGAGAGAGACAAAAAAGATTTCTCTCTCTCTCTCTCTTTCTCTCTCTTTCTCTCTTTCTCTTTCTCTCTCTCCCTGGTGCCGCTTTATCGCCCACAGGATGAGGGACAGCTTGCCTAGGTCCTGTTGGGGCATCGGCTGGTCTTTCCAGGGGCCGGAAACACCCTTGGGGAGCCATTGCCTCCACCTCGGGCATCTCCGCTAGCAGCAACTCCTCCTGCTACGGGTCTCTCTCTCTCTCTCTCTTTCTCTTTCTCTCTCTGGATTTCTCTCTCTTTCTCTTTTTCTCTTTCATTCTCTCTTTCTCTATCTCTCTCTCTTTTTTTATCTCTCTCTCTCTCTCTCTTTCTTTCTCCTTTTCTCTTTCTTCTCTCTCTTTCTGTCTTTCTCTCTTTCTCTTTTTCTCGTTTTTTCTCTTTTTTGGTTTTCGCTTTTTCTTTGCATTTTTCTTCTTATTGTTTCTTTCCCTTTCTCTTTTGTGTTTTCTTAATCTTTTTCTTTTTCCCTTTTTATTTATTGTTCTCTTTTCTCTGGCTCTTTCTTTCTCTCTTTCTCTGTTTTCCCTCCTTTTTGATTTTTTTGTTGGTATTGCCGTTGATGGAATTATCGGGTTCTCTCTAATATATATATATAGGTATAATTATGATATCGAACATATATTGATTACCGGTACGGCCTCGAGGTCGCATTTCCCGTGCACCGGCAAGCCGTTGCACGGTACTCCGGCGGAATCGTAGTGCTTGCGGCGAGTGGCTATGCTTGTCCCAGTCTTTTCTCCGCGGCACAAGCTCCCGCCTCTTCGCGCGGCCCGGAAGGCCCCGAAATTTTGCCGAAATTTCGGGGGGTTCTTAACAATTTTGCTTAGAGTTCCCGCGGCGTATCCCGGCCAAATTTTCCGCAAAAATTGCCGGGCCAAATTTCGGGGAAATTTGGGGACCTGTCCGAGTGGAAATTTCTCGAAAATTTCGTGCCGGGTGTCTCCGTATCTTTGCCTCTCTCTGTGTCTCCCAGTCTGTTTCCGTGTGTCCGTATCTATCTATTTTGTAATCTCTTTTTTTCTCTGTCTATCTTTGTGCATCTCTGTATGTCCCAATCTGTTTCTTTTTGGTGTTTGCGCCTCTCTGTCTCTATCTGTATGTCTGTGTCTCTCTGTCTCTCGGGTTGTCTCTGTACGAGTCTGTCGTTCGTCTCTATTTCTTTGCGTCTTTTTGTGTCTCTCTGTCTATTTCTGCGTGTCCGCGTCTGTCTGTTTGGTAATGTCCATCTATATCTGTCTCTGTCTTTATCTTTCTGTCCGCTTGTTTCTGCGGGTCGGTTTACAAAGATGGCACACTTCCGCGTTGCTGCGTGCCGCATCTCCCCCTTTCAAGCTCCGCTTTCTTCCTTTCGTTCTGTCTTTCTTTTTGTTTCTGATTGTTTCTACCATTGTTCTTGCTTGCTTGCCTGCCTCCCCCTCTCTCTCTCTCTCTCTCTTTTTCTCTCTTTTTCTCTCTCTCTCTCTTTTTCTTTTTCTCTTTTTCTCTCTTTCTCTCCTTTTTTGTTCTCTCTCTCTCTTTTCTTTCTCTATCTTTCTCTCTCTCTCTCTTTCTCTCTCTCTCTCTCTGACAGAGAGAGAGAGAGACAAAAAAGATTTCTCTCTCTCTCTCTCTCTCTTTCTCTCTCTTTCTCTCTTTCTCTTTCTCTCTCTCCTTGGTGCCGCTTTATCGCCCACAGGATGGCCCACAGGATGAGGGACAGCTTGCCTAGGTCCTGTTGGGGCATCGGCTGGTCTTTCCAGGGGCCGGAAACACTCTTGGGGAGCCATTGCCTCCACCTCGGGCATCTCCGCTAGCAGCAACTCCTCCTGCTACGGGTCTCTCTCTCTCTCTCTTTCTCTTTCTCTCTCTTTCTTTCTCTATCTCTCTCTCTCTCTTTTTTTATCTCTCTCTCTCTCTCTTTCTTTCTCCTTTTCTCTTTCTTCTCTCTCTTTCTGTCTTTCTTTCTTTCTCTTTTTCTCTGTTTTCTCTATTTTGATTTTCGATTTTTCTTTTTACTTTTCTTATTTTTTGTTTTTTATTAATCTGTTTCTTTTTCCTTTTGTTTTTTTCTTGTTCTCTTTTCTCTGTCTCTTTCTTTCTCTCTTTCTCTGTTTTCTCTCCTTTTTGATTTTTTTTGTTGGTATTGCCGTTGATGGAATTATCGGGTTCTCTTTAATATATATATATATATAGGTATAATTATAATATCGAACATATATTGATTACCGGTACGTTCGAGGTCGCATTTCCCGTGCACCGGCAAGCTGTTGTACGGTACTCCGGCGGAATCGTAGTGCTTGCGGCGAGTGGCTATGCTTGTCCCGGTCTTTTCTCCGCGGCACAAGCTCCCGCCTCTTCGCGCGACCCGGAAGGCCCCGAAATTTTGCCGAAATTTCGGGGGGTTCTTAACAATTTTGCTTAGAGTTCCCGCGGCGTATCCCGGCCAAATTTTCCACAAAAATTGCCGGGCCAAATTTCGGGGAAATTTGGGGACTTGTCCGAGTGGAAATTTCTCGAAAATTTCGTGCCGGGTGTCTCCGTATCTTTGCCTCTCTCTGTGTCTCCCAGTCTGTTTCCGTGTGTCCATATCTATCTATTTCGTACTCTCTGTCTTTCTCCGTCTATCTTTGTGCATCTCTGAGTGGCAGGAAGAAAAGACAGAGAGACAGAGCGGGGCCCGACCAATACTGTAGTCTTGCCATAGCATGTGTCGATTATATATTATATTATTCTAAATCTCTATATATATAAAAATAATATATTATTCTATTCGAATCATAAACTAAAATAATATTAATCTTAATTTAATATAAATATACACAATATAAATAATAATAATAATATATTATTAGGTCTTTTAATTTTAAGATGTCCAATATTTTTTTTTATTTTTTTTTTTTCCATAATTTATCTATAATAAATTAATATTAAATAAAATAAATATATATTTAAATATTGATTTTATTTAATATATAATAATTAATAGTGTGTTATCATTATTAAATACATATAATATTATATTTCAATAATTGTTTTAATATATTTATTATTTCCTATTTCTGTAATTCTTCTAATATCAATTTATATAAAAATTCAATCAATTAATTATAATAAAAATTTAATGTATTATATTCAAGAATTATTAAATATATATTTATACCTTGCCTTTATATATATCCATGTGTTTTATTTTTAAAAATAAATTAATATTATAAATCTATAATAATATAAATATCGAATCAAAATCTTCTATGGGTTTCCCATATTTTGTTAATTATAAATAATAGTGTTTTCAATAATACATCAATCATCTCTATATTATATAAATATTATAAATCTAACAATATTAATATAAAATAAATAATATATTAATTAAATATATTATATTATATTCAATATTTATATTCAATATGTATATTCAATATCTTAATTCAATATATATTATATAATTAATTTCTTTAATATTATATTTATCATTTCATTATATATAAATGCTAAATAATTTATATTTCACAATTTATCAAATATACAATATTTTAAGTAATTATTATATATTCCTTCTATATGTAAAATATAAATAATCAATATAAATTTAATATTATAATTATATATATATATATATTCAGCAATACTTAATTAATTCATAAATTATTACTAATATATATATTACTAGAAATTATATATATTTCCATCAATAACAATACCATCATAAAAAATAACAAATAAAGAAAAAGAGAAAAATAGGGATGAAACAAACAACCACCACATAGAAGGAAAGAAAACAAAATTAAGAAAAAAAAAACAAAAGGAAAAAAAAAAACAAAAGAAAGAGAGGAAAGAGAAAAGGCGAAAAAGAGAGAGAGAGAGAAAGAAAAAAGAAAGAGAAACACAGAAAAAAGAAAGAGAAAGAAACAAAAAAAGAGAAGGAGAAAGAAAAAAAGAAGGAGAAAAAGAAGGAGAAAAAAAAAGAGAAAGAGAAAAACAAAACAAGCAAAAATATAAAACAAGCAAAAACGAAAAGAAAGATGGAACGAAAGGAAGTAAGCGGATCTTGAAAGGGGGGAGATACGGCACGCAGCAACGTGGAAGTGTGCCAGCTTTGCGAACTAACCAGCAGAAACAAACATAGACAAACAGAAAGATAAGACGATATAAACAGACATTGCCAAATAGACAGACGCGGGCACGCGGAAATAAACAGAGAGACACAAAAAGACACAAAGAAATAGAGACGAACGACAAACACAGCCGCCTGGTGTTGGTCTCATCGCCATGCTGGCTTAAGCCCCAGCCTTTCCTTATCAACCACTCCGCCATATGGGTATGTGCGATGTGATGCGGGATACCCCCTACCTTGCTTTCCCAACGGGAACACGTGCTAGGTAATTATAATTTATATAATTATATATATTCTAAATATATATATATAATTCATTATATTTATTAATTTATTCGGTAAATTAAATATTCGAAAAAGGAAAGATATTTCTGTGTTTCATTATTTAAATTATTATTTAAGCAGACAAGAATCGATAAATATTCGACGAAAATGAATATCATTATATTAATATATTAGAAGTGTTTTAATAAGCCGGAGATAGAAGAAAAGAATATATTTTTATTCTTTTTTCTTTCCCTAGGAAAAATTATTATTATCATTCAATTTAATTTTGTGGTAGTCGATATGGAAAATAAAGATTATAAATTCGAATTCTCGAATTAATTAGTTTATCAAAAATATAATAAATTATAATTTATTATTATATATTTGTTTAAATCTATAAAACAAATAAGTTATATATACAATTAACGATTTTATTTTGTATTTTTTTAAATATATAATATATTATTTAACATAATTATAGAATCAAAAAAAGATATATAAATATATTCCTATTATAATATTAATGAAATAATCAATTAAAAAAATATATATTTTTAGATTTCTTCTCACATTATTAATATTATATATTCCATCACATATAATTCAATATCGGCCACCCTTTCAATTTCAATTTATATCAATCCCTATCTTATTAGCACATTTAAATTCAATCCCAATCCCGTCATCGGTGTTTTAATAATAATATCATTATATATTCATAATATATAATTATTTTATTTTATAAAAATAAATATAATTATCAACATAAAATATATATAAATCAAATTAATAATAATATTATTAATATAAATATTAAATATAAATTCATATGATATTTCTTTCCCCCCTCCCAAATCGCCCCAAAATTATTAATTTCTATTAATCGACAAATCAATATCATAAATATAATATATTTTATTTAATTATATATTATTCTCAAAATATAATTCGAATTAAAATTATACATATTTAAAAAATATAATCAATAATATCATAAATTATATAAATTTAATAAGTATTATTATTATAATTAATTTAATATTTTTATTAATATTATTTAATATATATATTTAATTTATTATATATATTAATATATAAATTCCAAATTAATCCAAACAAAATTATAATTATATAATATTCAATAATATTAAATATAAATTTAAAATTAAAAACACAAATTATTATTTCTAATAATCATCATAACAAAACAAACCAAAATCAAACAAACAATACAAATAACAATATATATATAACAATAAACAAATCATACAAACAAATAATAACTAGCGTGGCCCGCTGCTTTCCAACAACACACAAAATAAAACCCATAGCAAAAAACTAATAAAAACAAAATATAAAAACATAAATTCCAATTTAATAATTAAAATAAATATACACAATCGTATTCACAAACACAAAAAGAAACAAATATTTAAGAAAAATGTATTCGGAATATTTCGAAAACTTACATATTATAATAAATTAGAAACCCAATTCTAAAAATCCAAATAAGAAAAACGAATTATACATAAAAATTCTCAATAATATCTCAATATACTTCCTAAAGCATTACAATACACAAAACAACAATGAATTCCACATATCAAACTAAATTTCATAAATTCATAAAAATTATTTTCTATAATATCAACTACAAACAAATAAACAAAAACAAAAACAAAGACAAAAAACAAAGACAAACACGAAGACAAAAACAAACACAGACACAAATACAAACACACAAACACAAACACACAAACACACAGACACAGACACGCAAACACAGACAAACAGACACAGACAGACAGACACAGACAGACAGACAAATACACAGATCAGAGACAGAGAGACCAACAAACAAAAAGAGACAAAAAAAGACATCGACAAAGAGACAGAGACAAAAAGAGACACACCTCCGGCGCACAGCGCGCCGAATTCTGATGTCGACATGCCACAGGCGTCGCCTGCGCACGTG
>CAUJNA010001813.1:712681-725950 GCA_963377175.1 Effrenium voratum
CGCGCACCGGTTTTTAGTAGAATACTTATAAACAACTAAATAAAAAAAAGAAAGAACAACACACCACAAATTATTCGATATATCACTTCAACTTGTTAAATATGATTTTATTATGCTCAATATCAATTCTATTTAAAATATATATTTCCCTAACATCTTTGCGTTTTTTTTAGAAAGAAAGACACAATTTCATAAATACAACCGAAATAGTATAATTTGTTCTTATTCCAACTATTTTTCATTGTTTTCTAAAATGTCAAAAACCAATAATCAAATGTCGACAAAATCACTTTAACACCGCTCAAATTTCCCTACACGTTTAGCCCAACCAAATTATTCCAGCCCATCGTCTGGCCCAATTTTAAACCCAATGGCTCTCCTCAACCCAGGCCCTCAAGCTTTGCTTGGCTGCAATCCACTACACTTCTGTAGCTCTCTACGGCTCTCGTTCTAGCCCCCCAAAGCGAAGCATTTGCAATTGGTTTAAGGTGGGTTCTTGGGTTTAAAGCGAGCTGAGGGTGGGATAAGGGTTGGTTTAGGGTGGGTTCGAAGTGTGTGAAGGTGGCGTGGTTAGGTTGGTTTTGAAGTTGGTGTAGGGATAGTTTTAAGAGGGGTTTAGGGCTGGTTTTTAGAGGTGGGTTTTTGGTCGGCTTGGGTGTTTAGGGCAGGTTTTGGGGTTGGCGTAGATGGCTCAAGATGGGCTTAGGGCTGGTTCAGGGTTGGCCTAGGATAGCCTAGAGTTGGTATTCAGGTTGGTTTAGGGTGGTTTTAGAGCGGGTTTAGGCTTGGTTTAACTAAGTGTGGCTTCAGGGTCGGTGTAGGTTGGTTGAAGGTGGGTTTTATGTTGGGTTTCAGGTTTTGTTGTCGATCGCATAGGCTTGCGCTTGTATGCACTGACAGGAGGACGTGACAAACACACAAATGAAAGACTAAAAGCGACATTGTCTATTTCGCAGACCATGATTGCAGACAAAAATGACATACCCCAAGACAACATGGTCGCTCAAAAGTCACATAGTGCTGCCATCATCATAATACCCGCTAATTGCTGCAGGTGTGCAATAAGCACACCTGCAGCGTGTTATTGCACACGTGTAGCGCAAGACTTTGGACGGGTGTCCACAGATATCGACGGTTGCACTTTTTAGAGCTTGGTTCGATGTTGTGAATTCGCAGCGCCGTTGTCACAAATGCTAGGATGCCTGGGAGTCCTGGCTCGGATCTTAGATGTTGGAATAGTGTGTGAAGGAGTTGTTTAAGATGTTGCGGGGTCTAGTCAAGATGTTGGGATGAGATGTCTTGGAGTCTTTTTAGATGTTGCGGCGTCTTTTTGTGGATGTGGGGGTGGTGACCCCGCCAAAGACCCCACTCTCGGTTTCCGCCTCCCGACTCTCAACATTGACATCCTTTCGCTACAGAAATACCTAACTATCCGGCTGTAAGTCCCAACTTTCGCGACTTTTGGGGGGCTTCCGTGCCAGGCTTACAAGCGACCGGAAAAAGGCAACATGAAGGTCTCGTTTCCGTGTCTCGGCTACACCGGCCGAAGCACCAAACATGCGCCTCACGCAAATTCCATCAATTTATATTCGTAATATGATCTTACATAGCGGAATACATGTGTTTTTATTGTCCAGCATGCGGGTTGACCATTTCTCTTTAAGAGAATGTAATGGAGCTAATTTCATCCTGAGTACCGGATCTATGTCTGTACAGCGAGCCAGGCATATCCAACTGCAAAAGCAGCGCAAAGGCTCGAGACTGTCAATTTCCAATTGGCTGCACTGCGGAGAGTCGAGCAGAGAGCGGCTGCATTCTTTCAGGCCTTGCAGTGACATGCTCCCTCATAAGTTCAGGATTGATTGCCGATGAGCTCTCCCCACTGGCAGTTTCCAAAAAACAAATGGCTCCATTGGCTCCATACGGGCCAATCAAAGCACTGTTGCCCAAGTATCTCCTCCGAACTTCAGCAAGGTAGAATGCAAGCTAATGTAAGATTTTGTCAACCTCATAGCATTTGCACCTTGGCGTTTGTGGCTTCAGCCTTGTGTGACTCAAGACCTACCCATCAACGTTAACTCTGAACCTGTCTCAACCTGCAAACCCCCACGGCCCAATCATAGCCCTAACCTCAAACCACCATTGACCATTAGACCCTGTCGAGCCAAATCTAAGGTCTCAACTTGTTTGACCCTTGACATCGATCTACCCCTATGCAATCGCCGTGCCAAGCAGACCTCACAAGCAAAGAGCTAAGAGCTAAGAATTGAAACTTCCCACTGCGGTGGGTAAGGATCTCAGCATGCAACACCACGAGCATTTTCAAGGAGACTCACCGGGCGAAGCCCGTTGCAAGCAAGCAAACGAGCGGCCCGCGGTTCACCAGGAAGGCAGTGGCGAAGCTGACACCCAAGCTCTTCGGGTGCCGGGCTTCCTCACGCAAGCGCTCTGCCTGGCTTGGACCGGCCATGGTGTGTGCGTGTGTGCTTTCAGTGACTTTGGGATGGATGCCCTTGGGCTTTCGACGGCAACATGTATAACTCTTGCAAGGGTTGCTCAATTTGTCAGGCAAGACCCATAATTTCTCCTGGCACACGCCTGCCTCCATGCTCACCCACAGCGCCGTCTGCGCGGCCCCGGCGCCCTTCCGTGCCAGGCCCGAGCCCCGCAAATGCGAGGTGCGGCAGCCAAGGGGTGCTGCCAAAGCCGCCGGGGACCGCCGCAGCCTAGGGGATCTCAAGTGCCTACTCACTCTGAGCTAAACATCCAGCATTTTCAGCCAAACAGCTGAACACCACGAGCATCACTGCATCACCCTTACAATTTGACTTACAACAAAGTCCGATAGGATCACTCCAAAGCTTGTCCAGGTTGCCCCTCCCATCCAAGCTGCGACGAAGCGGGCGGCTGCAATCCCCAGGTGCCTTCAGTGACTAGCCTCAGAAGCTTCCGATGCCAGACATGGTGTCAACGGGCTCGCAATCACACGGGCTCGCAGGTCAGCAAGTTGACTCCCGATGCGCAGTCAAAGTCTCCTATCTTCATGGCAACCAACTTCGCAAGCTGGTGCCCCACAGCAATGCATGTGAGTTCCAAAAACCGGGGGACACCTGCTTCACACACTTCCTTTCAGTTCGCTTTTCGGTCGCAACATCTGCATTGCGGTCGCAGCACCCACATGCTGCACTGCCGGTATGTGCTTAGGTCTCCCGCAGCCTCGGCGCGTCTGGCATGTCTGGCACTGCCCTGGGAGGCGGCGGCACTTTTACTTTGGCCTTCGGTGCGCTCGAAGCCGAGCCACCTGCGTGCGCAGGAAGCAAGACCGAGCCAATCAGAAGCTGCACCAGCAGTTGCACCTTAAGCATAATTCGTGAGATGGAAAAAGCTGGCTTTCAAATGGTACTCTGCTCTGGGCAGTTGAAACACTGTCCAGCTTGCTCGTTCAAAATCATCGGGGAATCATGACCCGGCAGGCCCTACTCTGGTCGACTTTGATTGGGAGCTTCATGGACGGTCTCACAAGACGGTGAGATGTCGTTTCAGTCTTGTTGCGCATCCTCATGCATGAACAACACGACCTGAACCTCTCCATTTGCAAAGCTTGAAATTGAACCGCCGCCCCCAGTTGGCTGCGGGTCAAAAATATGTACCCAACATAAAATCCTGGTAAATGGAAACATGGACCAAAACCTGCGGTCCAATTCCTGGTGGTTTCATTTTGACCCATACATACCCATACCCAGTTCACACCGCCTCGCCAAACTTTCCCCGAGCCTGTGAGGCTGCAAAGCGGCGGCAACTCCGTCCCCTTGAGCACCGCCTGGCGATTCTGCACCCTCGATGCCCTGAGCCGTGGTGGGCCTTTGCAACAGGGCTATGTAGATGCGGTATGGATACGGTACAAATTTGGCAAGGGTCCTCCATACCCTCCGTACCCCAGATCTGTGCCAAACAAAAAGCATCGTCAAAACTGCTTGTGAATTGTTTTATGGGTGCGTGGGTACGGGGTACTGGTCCGGCCCGCACCTGTACCGTACCCGTACCATCCCCAAACCGTACCCGCAGCATTCCCATGTAGCCGCACCTGATCCGTACCGTACGCCTTCGATTAGAGACGAAAAGGAAACCCAGAAAAGCATGGATCTTAAACTAAAAAACAAAGGGTGCCTGGAATCACGGCATAGGAAGCATGCACGAAGACCCAAGACTCACTCAGAATCAAGAATGTTCGATGCACAGGACATGCGCCGACCTCTTCCTGCCGCCTCGTTCCCACGATGTAAAGCTGCTGGATGTGAGAATCGCGCATGGGACATGGATGCTTCATGCCAATTTGCGGCAGTGGGTTCAACAGTTCTGGGCACTGCCTCGATGCCTTTTGGCTTCTGTTGCAGGAGCGAACTAGCCATAAGCCCGAATCTAGGCTTCCCATTCAAGCCGAAGATGGCACCAAGATCGCACGTCATTGGTTGAGATATGGTTGCAATTTGCTCTGCACAAAGCAAGTGCCATCAAACACTCGGTGCTTCTCTGTCAAGCCAAAAGTCCTTGCACGGTGTGCCTGTTTCATTCCAGGCAGTTGTTGCCATGAATGCGGAGCTTGCGAATCAAAGCAAGCTGTCAGGGGCTATAGGGCACAGTGTAGCAGGGTGTGCTCATCTTCTCGAGCTACACTAAAAAATCAAGCACAAATGGCTGGGGGTCAAAAATAAGTACCCAAAATGGAACCCTGGTAAATGGAAACATGCACTAAAATCTGCCGTCTCCTGGTGATTCAATATTGACTGACGCACCCCCAAATGTGAGACCTTATGAACTCTTCTGCTTTTGTGTGCAACAGAAGGCTATCAGGCAGCACAAGACTTAGAGAAGCTCCTTTCGAAACTCCTGCACCAAGTTGCCTCCAGCCCAGCGCGTACCATTTTGTTGTTTGGAGTTTGCTTCGCAGAAGGCGCCAAGGGTTTCTGTGAAACTCTGGAATTTCAGCTCCCAAGCTTGGACGCAAACCAGCCAAGCCAGTCCAACGTTTAATCACAAAAGCACCGCATCTCCGGGCGATAGATATTTCAACCGAAACACAATTCATCAACAGTGCGCCTCCTCCAGCAGTGCCAGATGTCTCATTGCCGGCGTCTCTGCCTGTGTGCCTGCGCACGGAGGCGTTTCAAGGCTGGTCGGAAGTGGCCATCTGGCGCGCCATCGGGTTGGGCCCACTT
Organism: Effrenium voratum; assembly: GCA_963377175.1. NCBI lineage: Eukaryota > Dinophyceae > Suessiales > Symbiodiniaceae > Effrenium > Effrenium voratum. Next base: position 717,898 of record CAUJNA010001813.1, read on the forward strand.
TGTGTAAAGTGCACACAGCGCGCCGCAGAGTGGCCTTGATCTTGGAAGCAGCAACGCAGTGCCATCGACTTTCACAGATTCAAGACATCGGCAAAACCGCATCGGCAAAACCGCAAGTCATGGCTTGACAGGTCAACACACAAAGTGATTGGGGGGAGGGGTCCCAGACGCTTCCAAGAAGTCAAGCGTCCAGCTAAATTGCCCTGGCTCACTTCCTGAGTGGATTGGCCAACCAAGTCAGAACTTCTTAGTTACCACTACACTGGTCTTCCCAAAAAGTTTCAAGTCCAGGAACTAAGGAAGTGATGGAAGAGAGAACTGGAGAAGAAGTGGTGGAATTCAATCGGCAAGGACCCTCCCGCCTTCGGCATCAAACGGGTCGCCGCCGGCGCCCCGCACGCCGCCCATGAGCCGCGCAGGACGGCCCAGGACTTGTGAAGCAGGGGGGTTCCTGCAATGCGACCGGAGCCAACACCACGTCTTTGCAAACGCGTGCTTCTGAAAGCCCCTGGTTCAGCTTGACCTGCAAAACTCTTAAAGAAACACCACGTTCGTTCATCATTAATCACCCTTCCAAACATCAACTCAGTTCCATGCACCAGCAGAAAATAGCTCAACACCAGCCACACGAGACTTCCGACACGCTGCGAACCTTGAACTTTGGGCAGCCCATGTCTCATGGCTGTCGGTCGGGTCCTGGGCTTCCGCCTCGAGGTGAAGCGGCCCGGAGGGCTGGGCGCCCTCGAGGCCTCATACACCGAGTCGCCCTCCTCATTGAGGTGCTCCTGGATTGCGACTCGCGTGAACCTGGTACTACTGGTACAAGAACAAATTGCATGGCAATCGCCGGGCTGCACCCCCACAAGACCAAATTGTTTCTCAGTGGAAAACCATTTGCAGGATCTTGAAGGCCCTGCCTGCACCACCTGCTGTGTCAGCTGCGCTAGCAGCGCCTCGCAATCCATGGGATCAAGCCTGCGCAGAGCTCAGGGACGCAAGGGCAGGACCATGCAGCAATTCTTATGGGAAACGGTCTCCGCAAGCGCTTCCGGCTTGGCCGGCCTGTCAACGCTGCTGTTGTGTTGCACTTCGCGAGGTAATTCTGTAGCATCACTCACATGCTCCAGCTCAAACCTAGGCCAGTTCCAAACATGTTTGTTTAACACTTTGTTGCAGTACTGGGTAAGTAGTCTGCGTTGTCTGTACAAAAAGCGTCAGCATTCTTGAGGCATGCCGATTGCTCATGTCGACCGCAATACATTCAAATACAGGGCAGGGATGGCTCTCATCTTGATGGGCAATGACTGTCAATGGGCTGAGGCTAGGGCGGGCCCACCCATTGGTTTAAACAGTAAACATGCTTAAACCACTGGTTATGATGATTCTTCCCTTGTAAAGGTGGTGCTTAAACCATATTTTGCCCCACCCAGGAGGCTATAGGCCAAGAGAGCCGGAAGTCTTCGCGCCAGCTCCCTCGCACCTCCGCACCCTCCAGCGTGCCCGATTTCGGCGCAAAGGGCGGGCTGAGCCACACGGCGGAGGTGGCGGTTGAAGAGAACATGTGGGTATGGGTCAAAATGAAACCACCAGGAATTGGACCGCAGGTTTTGGTCCATGTTTCCATTTACCAGGATTCCATTTTGGGTACATATTTTTGACCCGCAGCCATGTGCCCATGGACAGATCCTCTCAAAGAAAGCTGTCATAGAGATTGTGGTGTCGGCAGCCGTCTCTTCCCAACCGGGCCGGGGCTGTCTTTGTGAACTCAAACAGCTTCAGGAACAGGCTACGGACTCATGAATTATTTTACTACATGTACACACCGCGTGGAATGCTCGACTTCTAACTCCATGACCCCGCTAGCAAAACACTGCCTGACCTCTGCAAAGCGCGATTTGATGTACTTTAAGAGTGCCTGGCAGCCAAGAACAAGATGATGTCTTCCCTGAATGAACCCCCAGCTTTGCGCTCGACAGCCAATTTCACTCACGGCTCTGTGTCGGTAATTCTGGTGTGCCAGCATGCTTGCTGACCATGAGTGGCCTGACATGACCTCGCGTCATGCAGGCTTCTGGCTTGCACTTGCCTCTGATTTCCCACTCTCATCCGCGGGGATTCTTTCAAGTGTTGTCAACACTTCTCGCAGATTTGAGGGGAGGGCACGAAAGAAGGAAAACTTGCGACTGCCTGGCTCTTTTCACTCTGCTTCTGCGAAGCAGAGCTAACCAAGGCAGGCTTAGGCTCAATGAAAAAGTTGCTTTCCCCGGGGCACGCACAGAAACAAGAGGTACTGAGTGACACATTGTCTTGACAAAAGGATTGATATTTGGCTATGTGCCAGTGCGAGGGAACATTCATGAGGAGGTCAACGCACACCAGTAGTTCGGCTGAATGAGCGTTCCACATTGTGGATCAGGGACAGTGTTTGCAGGCCTAATGGACCTTGGCCTTCTCTTCCTATGCTAGCGCCTCCGGTCATGAAAAACTACCAGAGCTGCAGAAAACTGCAAATGCCTCAATCTTCAACCCGCAATGTCATAGTCATTCGAGACTTGCTGCCGATATGAAAGCACAGGACATCACATTGCCAGCTGACTGCTCAGTATTTCTGCCGGTCAATCTGTCTGTGCGTGCCAAACTGTGCATGGCGCAGTTCACCTGCCACCAGCACAACTGCGGGAAGCATTTGTAAACATTTCTTGGAAAAATCCAGCAGCGTGGCAGAGGCTCAAGCTGCTTCAGAGCCTTCAAGCATGGTCTCCGTGCAACAGGCTTGAAGGCTCAGAAAATCTATTGAACGAATTGGAACCGCATGCCCCACCCAGCGGCAAATGGATCGTAATATGTCGAACTCATGGCTTGAATCACCATGGGTTGAGGGCTATGTGTCAGACAAGGACGGCAATTTCTAGCTGGCAAGAAACACGGCACTGCCGAGCACAGGAATATGGAGTGTTACCACCACTAGACATGCGAGGCAGGGTCAAAAAACAGTCGGTTCCCATGATTCCCCGAATTTCTGTGGGCAACTTAGTCCATGTCCAAGCTTCGATGTGACCCAAACCGTAAATAATCACAGTGTAAAACATGTTTACGTCAGGTTCAGTAACAAAAAAACTCAAATTATTTTTAACAGAGTACAATGCTATAGAATAATAGCAAAGTTTAAATATTTGACAATAGTGGGGTAAAGTTATTCAGGCGTATGGACAAAAAACTGCTGCAAGTTGTTCTGGCTAGGTATCTTGCAAATAAAAGGTGCACCGTAGAGAATCTCAAGTTCCAATTTCATGGTGCTGCTTTCTCTACAAGCTAAGCGATCGCTGGCATGGGGCCCAGCTGAGCCAAGTGGCCGCTTGGAAAATGTGCTCAGCAAAGGGCGTCTCCTGCAAGCGGAGACAACAGGGAGCCTCAGGGATCGATATGGAAAGATTTCACGGTTCTCTCAGCGCCTCGAAGCTGCAACACATGTTTGCAGTGACAGTGACCATGAACGCTGTTCACACTCCGAAGAGCAGCAGTTGTTGGGCCAGACTGCGCTTGGCCTTCAAGTTACTCCGAAGGGACGGATGATGCAAGCCACTCTGATTCAAAACTGACCGCCGGTCAAGAGCTAAGAAGTGCAGCATGTAGGACTTGCGACACAGACACAAACAATTTGCAGCAATGTGTTTCTTCCAGGATGGAAGTCAAACGCAGACGCAACAACTACAGTTTTCTGGGCAGAACAAAAGTGCATCTTGTGCACAAGTCTCAAGTTTCCTTCAAGTCAACTGTGAGCAAAGGCTTGATCATCGCTTGTTTCAACAAGCAAACAACTGCAGCAATCATTAAAACACACACACGCTCAAGCAAACACAACCAGCGAATTGGCAACCCCATCCCGCAGCTATCCCGCAGCTATACGACAAAGTAGAACATGACGGTGCTACTATGCTTACATTAGTTTCTCAGCACGTTCGCAAACAACTAAACTCAATACCAAGCAAGACTCGGCTTGACAAGCATTGATGTTGGACGAACTTTTAAGAGGGCTAGTTCGCACAGAACGTCTGAAGTTGGGAAGTGCCAGTCAGTAACTAAAGTTGCTGTGTGTCTTACCTCTGCACAACAAATGCGTCATGATCCATGGGCCTATTTCTCAATGCCGCTCTGATGCCAGCAAGGTTGCTAGGGAGCTCCGCCGAGTCAGCGTCCCAATTCTAGCAACATGAAGCAACCCTGCCGCGAGCTCACTCACGAATGACGGGGTTCTCTACACAAACTGCTTGAGAGAAAACCTATGGGCCACACCCATCCCCATGGACCGGCCCCGCTCCTGTGAGGTGCTTAGCACACCTGGCAACTCCGAGCCAAAGGACTCGTGGGGTGTGTGGGAATGGTCCGGCCGCAGGCTTGACATTTCCGGCCGCAATCTTGGCAGATTCCAAGAGCAAACGACCTGCCTGCTTGTCTGCCTCCAGGGTGACTGTGCCATAGCCGCCCTGCAGCACGTTCTTGACACCCAGTTCCTCGAAGACTGCCTTGCAAGTTTGATCTGCCCTTGTCCTGCGAAAAGGAGCAAACGCCTTTTGCTCAGCAGAGTGGGCTGCGTTCAAAAGGAGCAACCTGGCAACAAGGGCCAAGCATAGACTGGGATCAGGCCCATTGAAGAAGCCAACTTGAAGCAGAATCCAACTTGAAGTCAGCACGATCGCGGGAGGCGATGATATGTACTGAAGCAACAAAATAGTCAAATTTGTTCTAAAAAGGTCCATATCCCTGGCAACACCAGCAAAAGACAACAATAGAACATGCTGTTCAAATGTTCAACTCCCTGTTGGCGCTTGGCTCTAGGCACGAGTCAACTTAATTCCCTTCTGCCTTCTACCCTTCAAAGCCACAAGAGGGGTTCCCCAGTCTAAAGAAACCACGGCCATTTTGAGCAGCATAGACCGCACTTGCAGGCAAAGCGCCTCGTACTGCAAGGCGGCGTTGCTCCAGGTGAACTCTGCGGACGCGGCCATGGCGGCTTTGGTCATCTCCGTCACCTCACGCCCCAACGGGCCAAGGAGGGCCGGGGTGCCCCAAATGACTTCGGTTTTCCCACTTCTCGGTCCCACTTCTCCTTGAACCAAAAAGCTATGAACAAACAAGGGTACCCCTCTAACAAAAAAAGGCTGCAATTCAGTCGGTCTGGCGTGACTTTTCGCGGTGTTTTTACATCCAACTCCCTGCAAACGTGACACATATCGCGTTGCCTCATGTCTGAAGCTACTCAATGAGAATGACTGGTCCTTTCCAACCACCACAATGGCTGCCCGAGCACAACAGGCTCTTCAAAGCCCAGTAAAACCGACGTGACATCGTATGCCATTGCTTCTTCGTCGTCATATCCTGGCCAAACAAAGTGCCACTGACATCTAGGGTATGTTCAATTCGCACCCGGTGTTCGCATTGGTGATATTTAGTTGATGCCAAGGTGAGTGTCCCAATGCTCAATAGAGGTAATCTGTCAACATACCATCTGCGCGTGCTCATCACTGTTGCGTCAGAGCGTCCGCAAATATGTTGACATTCTGTGTATAGTCTAGCCTGAGGCTTTTGTGCGCCCCTGTCTACGCGCATTCTTCCTGCCCTGAACAAAGAAACTCTGTCACCTCTTCCTAGATGAGGTCGTTGGTGCACTCATTGGTTTGGAAACATGCGGGCCACAAACAATAATGTTTGCTATTGATTGTTCCCGCAAAGAGCATCGACAGCTTGGGTGGTCACCCTGGTGTTGAGGCCTCAATGCCAGATGCTGGCTGCAATGCGCCCTGGTGCTTCCCCATGTGGGGGTTGATCAATATTCCTGGCCCCAAAATGAGCATGGGTAACTTCTCCCATTTGGTGGTGAAAGTCATGTTTTTGTGTTTTCCCCAACCCCATGTAAAGGACCTTTTGATCAACAACCCCATGTGCTTTCTTCGCCCGGTTTGGGGTCTCTCTCGTGCGGCTCTCCCGGAGAGCCTTCTGCGGCTCCTCCTGGAACAGCGCGGCCGCGCGCCGCAGCGCCTTGGAGATGGAGGCCACAGAGTCCTGCGCGAAGGAAGTGGGCGAAAAACATCCGGCGCTCGGTCGCAGCGCTAGGGGCCGCAGGATTCTACCAGTATCAAAGTCACCCAAGTGGAAACCACCCCAGTTTCTGACTTTAACCCAAGATAAATGGTCAAACAAATGCCCCCAGTATGCGCATGACATGTTTTGTTGCTCATGTTCAGCGCAAACAAAGCTTTGGAGGCGAGAAACATGCCAATGTGGACAATGCTTTGCGAAAGTAGATGTATGTCCAACTGTCCGCACCTCATCGATCGCGGCTTCCACGCTCATCTCGGCATCGGTCCAAATACCGTTGAGGCCATCCTGCGCAGCGCTTCGGCACTTCGGCGAATAAAGAATTGGCCACTGTTCATGACACGTCAATTCCCAGCCAGCGAAAGCAACGACCACAGGTAATACAAGCCACACAGCCAGGAAAGCAAAGGATTTGTGCCGTCCGAATGACATCTTTTCATGGGCCCCGCACCCATTGGTGGACATCATGACGTCAGACTTCGCGGTTCCACCTCTTGAAACTCAGCTCTGGCCTTCAAGGGCAACTCTGAGCCGAACAAATCCCCACCGGGGAGCACACGTTGAGGGCAACACGTTGGAGCAGTCAACCCCTGGTTCCGTTGCAGGGAAACCACATGGAGCTTGTTCAAACCATACGCATGTCTTGAAATAGCGGACCCTCCGAAATGGCTCTGTTTCCTTTTTGCTTCCCTTTGAACAAGAACCAAAAGGAGGCTCCCCCAAAAAAAAGGAGACGAGCCAGCCGCGGTCGGGCTTCTAACATGGCAAGGAGCCCCGCCTCCACGGTGTCTTTCAGGCCACCGGTGGGCGCCACGATGGGCAGCGTGCCCATGCGCATAGCCTCCATCTGCACCAAGCCGCAAGGCTCCCACCTGGCGGATTGGGTCCAACCAGCGGCCAAAGACGTGACAACAACAAAGTGATCAGAGAACCAGGCATTGTTTCGCCTCTGCGCCTTTTGGCGAGACAAGAGCAGTGTCGCAACAAGCACAGCGAAACGGTGTCAGCTGAAAACTGGGACACATTTCTGGGAAAGGCGGCATTAAGTCCATGAGCGCAGGATGCCACGCTCGACGCTTGCCCTTTCTCCCTCCTGGAGGGCAGCAGAGTGAAGTCGCAGCCCGCCAGCAGAGCATAGCGCTCCGGGCCCATCCAGCCTGCAGATAGAGTAGGCAATGCGAAAGCCAAAAGTCTTGTCAATGACTCGCACTTGCTCACCCAGTCCGGCACATCTCCCGGGACAGGCAACAAACTCAGGCATACCCAAAGTTCTTGAAATTCTTGAATTGAGGTTTGCCTCTCACAAGTCCGATCATGGTTCAGGTATTCGAGTCTGCTTTGAATGTCAAGCGTATGCGGTTGAAGCCAACAGACACACAGTCAAAGAGAATCCAGGGCTTGTCTTTGGCAAACAATAGGGCTGTGGGCAATGGAATCCATATCTGTGATACAACAAACGGGCTTCCTAAAGGGCAAACAGGTCACTTAGGGATCGCTCAAACGGTTCACTTAAGGATCACGGTCACTTAGGGATACACGCTCACTTGAGGATCACATTCACGGATCACTTGGGGATCACATTCATTGATGACGGGGGTGGGGAGGGGGGGGGATGATAAGCACACCCGCCCAACAGCTGCAGACCAGCCTGCTCCTTTACCGGATTACAAAGTAACATGGCTCTGGGGGGGGGGGGGGTTGGGGGGTGCATGGTAACAACTGCTGCAGACCAGCCTGCTCTGTTACCGGATTACAAAACAACATGGTTCTGGGGAGGGGGTGGGGGGGGGGGGGATGATAAGCACACCCGCCCAACAGCTGCAGACCAGCCTGCTCCTTTACCGGATTACAAAGTAACATGATTACAAAGTAACAAGGCTGCTGGGGGGGGGGGTAACAACTGCTGCAGACCAGCCTGCTCTGTTACCGGATTACAAAACAACATGGTTCTGGGGAG
>CAUJNA010001813.1:726050-751050 GCA_963377175.1 Effrenium voratum
GGTGGGGGGGTTTGGGGGGGGGGGTTTTGGGGGGGGGGCATGATAAGCACATGCTGCTGCAGACCAGCCTGCTCGTTTTCCGGAATACAAAATAACATGGTTCTGGGGGTGGGGGTGGGGGGGGCATGGTAAGCACACCCGCCCAACTGCTGCAGACCAGCCTGCTCTTTTACCGGATTACAAAATAGCATGGTTCTGCGGGGTGGGTGGGTTTGGGGGGGGGCATGATAATGAACTGCTTCATCCCAGCAAATTCATCTCTTTCTGGGGGTGGAGGGTGGGGTGGGGGGGATGATAAGCACACCCGCTCAACTGAACCAGCCCAGCCTGCTCTGTAACCTAATGTGCAAATTCATCGGGTTCTGGGACATACGCCGCAGGGCATACATGTCAACACGCATGCACACAACCACATACATGGACTCGCCAGCATACATAGTAACATATGTCATGAAACATACACGTCACATATGTCATGCGATACACACGCGGACAAGCACAAACAAGCGCATACATGCTCGCGCATGCACGTATATAAACATACATCGCGAGCAAACATATCAACACGCATGCATGCGCGACAAGCCTTCTGCAAAAAGCGATCCCGGAGCGATCCATTTGCGCGATCCCTAAGCGAACCATTCGCGCGACGCCTAAGCGACCCACTGCCCTTCCTAAAGACTAACCTCCATAAAGGAGGAGATTCCAACTTGTATCACGGTGGTTGGATAAACCGAGACCCCCCACAACCCTGAGAGATAGGAAGGAAGGCCTGGAGCTACGCACGAAGTGTCACCCAACATCTAGGCTTTGCCACCAAGCTTCTGGGTGAACTCTGGCGTCTACCAAAAAATGCCAAAAGCACCTGGCCTGCATAGAAGAGCTTGTTGGGGAACTTCTTCTCCACTGCCTTGGTCCTTAGGCAACGGCTATCACAATAAACTGTGAAACGCCGCTGGTGGAACTTGTGAGCCAACTGAAGCTTCCCTCCTGTTGGACAACTGCCTTGATTTTGTCGCAACTACTGACAGAAACCGTCAGCTTTACACAAAGACACGCCAGGCTAGCAGCTGCAACATCGACATCGAAGCATACGTACACTACACTACCATCCATTGCAACAACCCCCAAGCAACTATGTTACACATCTCAGATTCCATCTGCAAAGTTTCATGTCCAGCCGTCTAAGTCTATGTGCAATGTACGCATCACGCCGGTTGCTTGGTGTCCGCTTTCTTGCATTGTGTCGCTTCCGACGACCCTCACCGGAGCTCCAAATCCACCACTTCCCTATTGAAACGAAGGGTTCCATCTGCATTCATCCAGGTGTTACACATCTAAGAAATAAACTAAATCAAGTCCTAAAATCAAATCACATCGATCACAGCTTCATGAACCCATCATTCGCATGGTTTGATGACCAAGTTTTTAAGCAACCGACGGCACCCAGTGTCAAATGGCAGTCACCATGCCCCTCGACTTGTTTGCCACAGAGTCATTAGGCAACATACGACCGGAGAACACCGACACAGCGAGTTTTAAAATGTTTGAACCCCGCAAATGGCCCAAGGTTGCTTTTGGTTTCCCTGTAAAATAACAGGCAGGGAGGATTAAAGGCATCTGACCCGCCAGAAATTTCATGACCACATTTCATGACAGCCCCGTTTCACCGGGGCCCCAGGCTGTGCCACCAGGTCGGCGCGCCCGGAGCCCACGACGATGACCTGCATCTCAGTGTCCTGGCGACAGCGGAGGTGGGCACCACAAGCGAGGTGAGGGCCGGCAAGACCTGCGCTCATCATATGGGTGTGGCTCAATATCAAACAGCTGGGGTTACGCAGGTTTTAGTCTTAGATTCCATGCAGCAAGGTTCCTCTACAAAGTACTCAAAAGCATGACGTTCGAGGTGGAACCACGTTAGCTCCGGCTCAAATTCATCAAGAATGGATGAGGAGCACACACTGGACATGGCATACAATGAATCCAACCGCAGATTCTAAGTGGAAGAGTGCGCAGGCACCAATATGTTTACCCGCAGCAGCGATCATGTTGCTCGCACGGCTCGCAATGCCACAAGAGGTTCTTCCGTGTCTCTGGGCCAGGATGGTTCTGGCTTCACGCCAAGGGATGGGTATGGGTCAAAAGTAAACCACAAGGGGACCGCTGGTTTTAGTCCTTGGTTCCATCAGTCAGGCTTCCATTTTTGGGTACCTAGGTTTCCCCAAAGATAGATATTCGATCTTGGGCCGGGCTTCTTTTCACATGTGGCATATCCGTTCCAACGAGACCGATGCTGAGATGGGCTGGTGCCTCGAGCACGTCGATCAGCGACTCCAAAAGCAGATCGTAGCCCTTCTGCGCATCCAGCCTGCGCCGGAATGGCATCAGAAGTCCCTGAACTCGTTCTTGAAGTGTGGCAACGCGACGTTCGCTGGGTTGGTCATATTGTATCCTGCATTTCTGAGCATGGCTTGGTAGCAAAACACAAGCAGTTGTTTTTGCTGAAGACAAAACATGGGGACCTCAGTTTCCCTGATCCTCTCTCAGAACGTGGAACATTTGATGAATGCCGACCAGGCGGACTACTGCAACATGACAGGACTGGCCACCATGCGCTTGGCGAGGTGATGTTGTGCCACATCACCCACAAAGCGCATCTCACTATCGTCTGTTTTGTGGCGTGGATCAAAACCTCCAATGCCACCCCTTCACTCAGACTCGGCTCCAGACTCCCATTCACGGCCTTCCGATGAAGCACATCATCGGGCCCTTGCTCTCCTTCAGGCTGTTCTGTGCGCGGTAGGTGGCCTCACGGACAACGTGGCACCCCTGACACACTGAGCGGGTGAGCACAGCCTCCCCTGTGTGGCGAGCGAATGCTGAGTTGCTACCAAACTGTGACTTTCTTCTTTCCCTGTCTGACACAAAGGCCAATGTGGCTGTGGGTCAAACAAATGTACCCAAAATGGAACCGAAACTTGGACTACAATTTGTGGTTTCGTGGTGGTTTAATTTTGACCCACACCCATGTCACCCTTCAAAGGACCACAAGTTACAAGCATCACGCCACCGATAGCAACTTGGCCTTCAGCTCAGCCTTCGCTTCTGTGGCGTTCGCAGCCTCGTCAATGGGGCAGGCGTAAAGGTGTTGCCCATTGTTTGACTGGTGATATATTGACCAGAGTTGCCAGCCCCACCCTAAAAAAAACCATGGACCCTTAACAAAAACCTGCACCAACCCTAAACCAACCCGACCTAAATTTGAATCAATCCTAAACCCAACTAAATCGAAACTAAGCCTGCCAAGCCGAAACTGAACCTGAAGCAAGCCGTGTGGGTTCAGGCTGGTTGAAGGTTGGGTTAGCTAGGGTGATTAGGTGGATTAGGCTTGGGGTTGATTTATGCTTGGGATTGGGTTAGCTTATTGGCTCGTCCCCATTGTTGGGGTGCTGGGGTACACAGGATCTGGGGCAATTGCATGGGTGGGAGGGCAAGCAAATCGGAACCCGTGACCAGACATCATTTTCATCGTGCTGAGTGGATTGCATCCTCTCCTGGTACCGTTTTGCCGCGCTTGCAAACAAATCATCGGGATAGTTGCACTCTGGTATTAGGTCCGAACAACAAACAGGCAGCTCAACAGCTGTATAATATACAGAAGTGTCCGTCACGCCTTTGGTTGTCGCCTTCAAGGCGAAAATCTCCCTCCATTCCCTCTCCTCTGCTGTTTGCCGCCCTTAACTTGGCGCCCCACGTTGAACGTTCCGCAGGTCATCATGGTCTTGGTCACAAAGTTCTTCTCAGCCGGGGTCACGCCCTCCTTGACTCCGTTGAGGATTCCTGCATGTCTTTTGCGGTCTGTGATCGCTCGATTCTCCGTGCGTGTTTCCTGCTCGACTATCAAACAGGTGGCCTTCCTTGGACCCCGTCAGGTTCCATGCTAAGTGGTGGGAGGCTAGCTCCAAGTGCCTATGTTCAAACTGCAGCAACTGCCCCTCCTGTGCACTTGCCAAGGCTGAAGAGCTCTTCCAACTCCACGCCCTTCTCAGGGTCTGTGCAGCACTCCACGGCATAGCTGGGAGACACCGTCAGTGCCTGGCAGCTTTGCTTTGCCAACCAAAAATCTTGGGGTGCACTAGCATTGAGACTAGCGTCCATGTGTTGATTGGACATTGGCAACTGCAAACACCCCACTTCTTGATCAAACCAATGGCTTCAATGTGACTTGGAAATCGTTCCAAGTTGGGCATGATAACAACACGTCAAGCTTGGCTGCCATTCAACTCCAACAAATCTCTTTCAAAGGCTCAGTGCACAGCGGTGAGCAAACGCCAAACAGCTTCAAGGACTCTCGTAGGGTTGCTACTTTCAATATCTGGTTTGCACGAATGAGGAATCATCTACTTACTTGCAGCCATAGCCATGCTATGCCCTGGAATATCAGATCTTGTGCAGCTGCAACTATCTGCAGAACTTGCGCACGCCATGTGCTGAGAACAATTCTCAGTGCCCGGCGCGGTCCGAGTACTTCAGGCCCGCTGCCATGGTATTGATGCAGCTGACCTTGGACAAGGGTCAAACTGATAGGCAGACCCGGAGGAAAGGAACACACGCGGTTTTTGAGAGGTCTCCATACGAATTGCACGCGCTTGCGAAGAGGTACTGCCCCCGAGCTCACGCTGTCAAGCAGTCACTCGAATCTCACGTCAATAGTCTCTTTAAATCCTGGTTTGCGTGTTTGATCGTTGGAGCATTCGGCTGAGCCAAACTTCCGAGGGCATTGAGCATGACGCCGTGTTTTGGAAGGCTTGGCTCAATGTAGGCTTAGCTCCATCCGTTCCAACTCGACTTCTCCAAACAAGTGCTCGGAGCAAACGCATAACGCAACCATTCTTGCTGACCAGCCAGCTTGACCCCAAACGCACAATGATGGCCCGCCTTCTCGTTGTACTTGCCGATGCGGAGCGGCATCTTGAAGGTGATGCTGTCAATGTACCGCTGGGGCACGCCGAAAATCTCAGCCAGGCCTCCACTAGATACGGTAATTCATGGGCGAGAATCTGCATGGTCTGCCTAGGCTTCCCCAACAAAATGTCAAAACAAAGGCCACATTGCGGAGTGGAATTCCAAACTTACTGCATTGACAAAGCACTGGTGTTGCTGTTGCCATCGGTTGACTACAAGCACGATATTGTGCACTGAGCCAGAGGATGAATCTGAATCCCAGTGACGACGATGTTTTTGGAACATGTGTGAATCCCAAAGATTTAAGAGCTATGGCAGCAATGCACTCATTCCGTGTGTTCGATGTGCGCACGCGTCATTGACGTTTGATGGCAGGAGGCTGCAGATTGATCCAAAGTGGGGTCGGGCCCTTCAACAAATCCGTAGGCGCAAAAACCCGTCGATGCCACCCTGGCCCCTTCACCGGTTTCATTCTTCGGTGAATCAACTGCAATTCGGTTGATTCTTCCAGTGTAACCTTGTAAAGCTGATTGCCCCGGTGCGGGGGTGTCTGCTTTTCTTAGGTCTTCGCTTGAAAGCCATGAGAAAGGGCACCAACTCCAAAAAAAAAAAAAAGACGAGCCACCCCTCTGCCCAAAAGCGGCCTTCTTCGCGGATGAAGCGGCCCTGAAAGACCGCGTTGTGGCACAGGAAGGCGGTCTTGGTGTTCTTCCAGCTGCCTCAGTGAGCCGTGATCAACCAAGGGTGATTGCACTGGAAAGCAACCAAGTAAGATACCCTCAAAGACACACACCCATATCAAGGGGTGCATAAAAGTCATCTCAAAAGCGCTACTGCCACCTATTATTTTCTTTCATCATTGCTTCGCTATAAGGTTTGCTGCAGGAACAAGTGATGGCTCTCTGACAGCTCAGAAATACCAACTCACTATTCTTGAACTCTTGCTTGAAGCCTCCTGATTGCCTGAAGCCTCTCCCTTCAGCCCGCACTGAACACCATTCGACCCGCCAGCTCCAGCTTGAGGCAGGCGCCGGAGGTGGCCTTCGCAGCCTGCGTTGCGCAGGCGCGAGTTTCAGTGCTTCTAAGCCATGATGTGTAAAAGGGCCCAAGACCTCCTAACATCTGATGACTCAATATTGCTTTATTTACCTAGCAAACAAGCGAATCATGCCAAGCGGCATGAATGAACATGGGCACGAGGGCGCTGTGCCAGTCGTTGCACAGCACCATGCAGTCGCCGCCATACCTCGGACATCTCAACCGCAGTTTCTGTGCTCACCCTGGACTTGCCCTCAAGATGAAACGGAACAAGCAACACATGAGTCAAAACCGGCCGCAGCTATTGGTTGGGATTGTCCCTTAGTATCCTTCATCTACCCGAATCGGTTTTGATTGTGGCTATGTGACTGACCCCAAAGAGAATGTTTTACAAAGACCCATCGAAGGCTCAATTTCTGAGAGCCCGGCGCTGAGCCGCCCAAAGGAAGCTCCTGACACTCCAAATGCAAAAGCAAGCCTCGAATGGAATTAGAATGAGCAAGGTGAACACAACCATGACCCCGAATGGAATGATACTGACAAATATCCAACCCCCAAAAGTTCTGATATGCCGCATGCCCGTGTCTTTCTTTGAGGGGACCCCAAACAACAGGTGGTTTTCCTTGTTTCCCTTTACAAATCACCCTCAAAGGGGCTCCCCAAAGAGAAACACCCCATAAGAATTTCGATCGCCTCTCTCGTGCCACCGTTTCCCTACCGGCTCCTGGATCGCCTTCAGAGCCGCCTTGCAGAAGTAGGCAAAGCGAGCCTGGTTGTCAGCAAAGTCCTGGCCGTCGAAATGGGCTTGTCCTTTTTTGGGACTCCCTTTGAAACCAACCAAAAAGGGACACCCCCCAACAAAAACAACCCAAGATAGCGGGGCAAACCCACAAAACGCAGGTTTGGTTTCCTTGAAACATCTTGAAGCTAACCTGACAAAGTACCGCAGCCTCATGCGAGCGCAATACTCCATTCTCCAATTGCTTGGTGGTCACCGCAAGCGATGTCGCTGTGTGGCTGTGTGTGTGTGTACCAGCGAATCACAAGAAGGTCAATTGTCCAAAACCTCTTCAGGAGGGAGCAAACCAGCTAATCGCAAGAAAGTCCATTGAGTCCACCTTCTCAGGAGGGAGCAACCCCAGCAATTGCTCCATCCCACTGTGAAGCAAGGACCCCTGCCAGCCATTCGCAACTTCAACACCCCCCTTCGGCCCTTCAGGGTCCATACCCCACTCGGGACCGTAGAGCTTGGCACCTGGCGGCGGAGCACTCGAGACTTGAATGAACGTAAGTGACCTCTTTGGCGAAAAATGAAAATAAAAATAGATGGTTGTCCCCGGTACATGGAATGAAACCGGTCTAAATCAGAAAAAAGAGGAGAACAAAAACAAAACAAACAAAACGAACAGGGATGCCTCATTCTTCTAAAATGTGCAACGAGGCCAAGATTCCAAGGTCATGCGGCGTACCTGAACCTTTCCTGGGAGGCAACACAATGAAGCAAAAGGGCAACCTGACAGCGCTACGAGGAGACACAGGCAGGCGCAAAAAGTGTTGATCTCAAACGTTTTGATCTATGACAGTCGTTGAAAGGCTCAAAGCTTCCTGCAAACAAGGACCCTCGTGTGTCCTAGTTGTTTTGCTGTGAATGCGATGAAAATTGACTCCCGCCCAAGTAAGTTTGTTTCATGTTTCCGCGCCAGCCCAGGGGGCTCTTCATGTTGGCAACTAGGCCTGTGAGCCCGTTCACCCGCTCCAGGAAAGTTGGGTGGTCCACGAACACGTAGTCGACCTCCCAATGGCTGGCTGCAACAAGCCAAACGACTTTGTCTGCCAACGTCAAAGTTGTCTTCAGGCTTTGAACGCCAAGTTTCATGTCCTATGAGTTTGCCCAATTGGTTTGCTAGCCCGTGACATCCACTAGCTGGCGGCAAGCTACTTTGCTCCAGAGCCGTCTCCTATAAGCTTCTGGCCTTCTGCTTGTAGGTGTGGAAAAAGTGCACAGACTCCTGTCAATGCATTGCTCAATTGCACTCTCGTCTGAACTCAAGGTCGTTCAACTGGACCCAACAAAGGGCGAGTGAGATGCTGTGTCCTGCTTGCCGCCCATAGGGATGGAGCTCCAATATCCAGTGTCCCATGCATCCTTGTACTGATCATAGCCTCAATGCCAGCATGTGCCACCCAAACCCGGAGCTTCTACATTTGCGGGTTTCTCATGGTTTCTCCGCTGAACATGGTGCGCAATCAGCTCATCTCGCTCAGCGAACCATCACGAGTTGTCCATCCCGCCGAAACCCAGGCTACCAACTTGGCCAATGGCACCCAAAGCCCTTGACCCAATCCGCATGCCACACGCCTCTCTGGGAGAACCGCTGACGCCGAGTGGCGAGGGGAGATGACCATGCAGCGGTGGCCCAGAGCAGCCAATGCGGTGGGCAGGCCGTCCATGGCCTCACCCAGTCCTGGCGACATAAAATCCCCGCACATGCCATCAGAACCTGACCTCGCTTCACACCTGGTCTTGGTTTGCTTGTAGAAACGTAGCCTATTGAACTATTCTTCGTTTCATGCCACACTGACCTTTGCATCCGTGCATGTAGTGCGAGGCTGCCATGCCTAGCATTAAGGCATGTTGACCAAAGGAGCAAGGGGGTTGGCATCCCCAATATCTGCACTGTATTGTATTGCACTGTGCCGGCATAACGTTGACCTTATTGAGGTTAACCTTGGTGGTGATTACCACTGTTTTCGGGCTCCAACCTCAAAACCACACACACCCAATTGGGCAATGAGCTTGGGTGTCCTCCTGTCTTCGAGAACGGGGCCACTTCGCTGGTGACGAACACAAGCCTCGCAGCTTGTAAAGAAGTGGCGTGTTGAGTGGTTTGTGCTCTGGATGCTCAAAACAAAGTTTTTTTGCAATAAGCCCAACAAAACTCCAAAGCAAACTATGTTTTGGGTTTGCATGTTCCCCACCCCGCGGGTTTGGGAATGTTAGACTTTAAGTGACGTCCGACGTCCACAACCAGCTCGCCCGCCGACAGAGCCTGTGACAGACAGCTGCGACGCCTGCAACAGCAGCTGTGACAGAGCCTGTGACAGACAACTACGACAGAGTAACAGAGCGATGTGACAGACAGCTGCGCAACAGAGCGACAAAGCCCGTGACAAGCAGCTGCGACAGAGGCACCGGAGCTTGTGGCGACAGAGCATGGCAAACAGATACAACGAGCATGTGACAGGCCAGGACAGCCGTGGCCATGACAGCCATGGCCATGACAGCCCGGCCAAGACAGCTACGACAGTCCGAAGCCTGAGGCTCCCGCCTTTGAGCCTTTGAGCAAGTCAATGTTCGAGCCGGAGAAACATCTCAATAAAATCCAATGTGATGCCACCCTCCTGTTGAGGCATTTGACACAGCAATGCATCGTTCCCTGCTAATTCACTCTTGCTTCGTTTAGAAGTCCAAAATACATGCCCAATATGCATAAGGGCGGCATGCCCTCTCTGCCCCCTCGCGCTGAGGCGCTGGTACTTCTTGGAGATGGAGGTGCTCACCTTCCCGTTGATGCTGCTCACAGCGCTGCGGCCCTAACACGTTTGCAGCGTGCGGAGAGCAGCGCCAAGTTGCCCGAGATCGGGTCAAATATTCGTACAAGAGGCGCAACATGTCCGAACATCAAGTGGGGTTGTGAGAGAGCTGAGATATACATTCGACACCTAGTTGCTGGTTACCCTCACGAGCAATTGCAATAACTAGTGCCGCAGCCCCTGAGTGATCGAGCATGAACTGTAAAGGGGGGGCCGCAAAGCAATGCGTGATGCATGCCAAGGGAAGCTCATGAACTTGACAGGCACGAAACTGTACGACTTCCCCTCCCTGCCCACCAATTGACATGGAGCTGATAGGCTTGTGGAAGACCCTTCTCCTTTTCAAGGGATCTCCTGTCAGCTTCCATGTTTATGCTTACGGAGGGGTAACCGACCACTAAAACCACACAAATCTCGATTCCTTTTCAAGGGATCTGCCGTCAGAAAACCACGTGTATCGGTGGGCCGTCAGAAAACCACGTTCGGTGGGAGGGTACCTAGGGCCTTCCGCGCGCCTCCGCCATGGCACGGCCAGCCGCCACGGCGGGCGGCCCGGTCCTGGGCACCTCCGAGCCGCCTCGGCCCAGCGGAAAAAATAATCACCTGGGTCACAAGCAAAACCCGCTATTAGCATGGTCTACCCAGAACCATGTAAAGAATTTAGAAGGCGGATACCCGCAGCTATTTCTGGTTGGGATCGTCCCTTACTAACCTTCATCTTCCCGGGTTTTGACTGTGACTCACTTGTGGAATTGCTTTGCCGTTTGTTGTTTTGCGGTTGATAGCGACAATTTTTGCCGGTTGTTGGTGGGGAAAGGCACTTGGGATTTGATTTCTGTGGACATCAAATCAGTGAGGATTATCAAAGAACAAAAAACACGTCACACGAGGGCGCAATCTGAATGGCGGCAACGCAAGCGTATCCATCGTCTCACCGTATGTATGACACTTGCTCATCTTATTTGCCTCTTCATGTATCCCAATTTGTACTGATCCCATGCGTGTTTCAATTGTGTGGCATGGTTGTGCTTTGCGGAGGATTTTCTGTGTGCAGCCTCATTGCAAAACAGAAATACACTTGCCAAACTTGGCATTCGAAAACAGAGACGTCTGTCCAATGCTTGAAAGGAAAAGCTAGCCCGCAGCAAAGCATCAGCACATGCTCCTTTCTACTGCTATAAGGATGTATGCCGGTGTGAGCAAGGCAGTGCTTTCAGGCTGAAACGGACAACCTTACTTCCCTGAAGGCCCCATCTTTACACGCGCGACATCGCGTGGCATCGCAAAACAATAGTGCGATTCGTTTTCCAGCCTAGGTCTAGCAGGATGCGGGGATATCACCCACAATGGACCTGCAACCACGTACCTTTCAATCCTCAGCATCCTCTCAAAACAAGGCAATCAACATCAATATCAACATCTGATAGTTTCCAGACATTTGTCTCAGTCTACCAAAAAAACCGAGCATTTTGATACCAGAAGCTGTTCAATCCACATCTCCCAAAAGAAATCCTCTCACACGGACCCCGAGGCTCAGGCCTGCCGAGCTTGGCAAAGAAGCCGCTGCAGCCTGGTCGACACATGCAATGGAAAGACGGCACGGCTGGGATTGGAAGGGGAACTGAGCAAGTCTTCTTTCTCAGTTGAAGCCTCCCTGATGGTTCGGCAAAACAACACCTTGTGCGGAAGCACGGCTGAAGGGGAAGTGAGTCCGAGCAGTTGAAACAGAACTACGAAGCGACGAATTCTATGAACCTGGCGCTTTCCAGCTGCATGCACCCACTCAATGCAGCAACCAGCCTGCCATTCAACTCCCAACTTACCAGCAAACCACATCCACCAATGGCAACAAATAAATCCCTGCGCTTTACAGCTGCAGTCAATTCTGCAACGAAACTTCCAACTTGGGCGTGGGTCAAAAATCGGTACCCAACATGGAACCCTGCCAAATGGAAAAAAATGGCTAAACCCCGCGGTATTTTGGTGGTTTGATTTTGACCCATGCCCACTTACCAGCAGCCTTCGCCCCGCCCTGCGAGCCTTGGCATAGCTGCGGGCAGGGCCCACGGCGCTGGCGTACGCCGCTCCGGTGGCGGCCTCGCTGGCAGGGGTCGGCTTGCCGCTGACGATGTTCAGGACCTCGGCTCGCTCCAAAGGCCACTAGGGGCCAGGGCCCAATAGCTGGGCTCAGATCCCCCGCGAAAAGTGACCAACTTTCAGTGGGTTAAATGGAAACTACCACCCAACACTAAAAGGCTAGAAAGCTAAGGGGATGGCTGGGAACCAAGATAGGCAAGGGATCGTCTGTGAGCGGACCTCAACAAATTTTCTGCAGTGGTTCCCATGGTCCTACTGATGAGGTAGCATGTTCCTTGATGCGAAAGCTTCACACCTGGTCGTGCTCGCTTCTTAACTCTTGCTATCAAATGGTTGAAAGTTTGGCCTGGATATGCGGCCGCTTGCAATGTGCCAGCTCAGCTGTGAGGTCTTAGGGTTCAGGGTTGCAATGCTTTTTGTTGAGGTTTGGGGTTCAGGGCTTTTTGCTGTTTAGGGATTAGGTTGAGGGTTTAGTGTTGATAGGTTCTCAAGGGTCCAGATCCAGGGTTTTAGGGCTACGCTGCTTGAGAGTGAAGCTTTGGGGCTTGGGATTCTTAGGGTTTGCTCGGGGAATTCTGGGGTTTAGAGCTTTTAGGGTTTCCACAGCTTTTCGGCTTTTGGAGGGGAAGGGTTTGGAGGTTTAGATTTCGGTGTAGATTTCGGTGTATGTTTGGGGGGCTAAGGGCGTTTAGTTTGAGTTCAGGGTTGAAGGCTTAAGATTTTAGGTCCAAGGTCTAAGGTCTAAGGACACACAACAAATGCCCATCCCATTTGGTGGTGCGCTTCTTTCAGGCAAATGACAAACAAAAACCCGAAAGGACGCCAATAGGGAAAACAAGACACAAGGAAATCGCCACAGAAGCCAAAAGGAACCAACAGGAAACCCAGAAAAAAAAAGGGGAAAAACAACGCCTTTTCTTGGTGCAACGAATTTGCGCCCGGACAGTTGCGCCATGTTCGCTGCTTCCGAGGCGCGCTGTTTGGCGCGGCCTGCGTGGTGCTGGGCGGCAAGGGCCGCGAAGCGATGGCCGTAGACTTGGCCTTGGCCTGCGAAAGGCTTCTAAGTGGTGTCTGTAATTCAAGGCACCTCGTGGTTTTCCCTTAAAACACTAGCAACCAAATTGGGGGACCCTCAAAATGGTGGGTTTTACTTTTGGTTTCTTATTGAAGCACCAGCAACAAAATTGGGGGACCCTCAAACTGTCCTTTTGTTTTTCTATTGAAACACCAGCCACAAAATTGGGGGGGGCCCTCAAAATGGTGGGTTGTCCTTTTGGTTTTCTATTGAAACACCAACAAGAAGGGTACACTCAAAAGATAGACAGACCAAGGAAATCCAAAGGGAAGCCAAAGGGAATCCAAAGGGAAACTAGTTCGTATTTCAAGAAAACCAACCATTTTACGGGTTTCCATGGAAATGGTGGTTTGCTCTCGTTTCTCACAAGTCCAACCTCAGTATTGTCTTGCGAGAAACGAGGTAACGTGTGAAACATGAGGAAGATCTCGTGGAGAATGCAGGGCTTCGCCCGCAAAGCAGCCCGCTTTTGGCACATCATGCCTCAGGCCTCAATCTACTGCCAATTTTACGGCTCATTTGTAGGCCGAGCTCGTTATGAAGGTGCCTTGCTGAGGGATCCAACTGCAATTATCTTCAAATTTGCAGATCCATTTGGTTGTTTCTCAACATAGGGGAAGCGGTCAGCTTCATTTACTCTCCCTTGAAATTAGGGATTTGATGAGTTTTGGTTGGGGTCCAGGTTTAGTGTTAGGGGCTTTTAGCGTTTAGGGTTCAATGTTTGGGCTTTTAGGTTTAGGTTTAGGGTTGGTAGGGTTTAGGTTTAGGTTGTGTAGGGTTTTGGTTTAGTTTAACTTTAAACTGTTGAGGCTTAGGCGTGTAATTTGTGTGGTTGAAGTTAAAAAAAGGGTTTGGGTTTGGCTACCATCTGGATCCATGGATGTAACTTGGATGTATGGATGCATCTATGCATGTTGAAATACACATGGATGGGTGGGTGGATGGTGGGTGGCAGGCTGGATAAAGGGATCACTACAGTGTCGAAAACCCTGACACCCTCGCTTAAAAAAAAAGGATAATATATTTAACTTGTGAGAAACGAGCGAAAAGAGTACTACGCACCCTAGGGCTTTCATTTTGGGTGCCTTGAAAGCGATGCTGGCCCTGTTCGATTGCAGAAGGCATTGAGTTTGAACTGCCCGGAAGTCGAATGAAGCCCCTTTGCACTTCCGCTGCCTCCCCCGAACACGGGGACACGTTCTCACCAAGGACTTCGGGAACCCCCCCCCCTCCCCCTCCCAAAAGTGCCTTGGGCTGAGCCGCCTCGGCCTTGGCGCCAACTCCTGGAACCAAAGACGCTGCACTGGTCAATGGCTTCCATGTGAGAGCTTGAGTCGATTGAGAGTAAACTAGTGCTGACGTGGGTGGTGTTGGCTATTGAGCTGAGCCTGTGTGTTTTTTCAAATCAATGTGAATTTGTGGCGGATCCGGCGAGTACTTGCACAGGGATCAAAAATTCACGGGGTCGCAAAGGGCCCCAACGGATCCCACTCAAAACCGTGGGCTCATGGTCTTTGTCCAGCCCTGAAACACCAACCACATCCAAACGTAAAGCCATTTACAGGGACCAGGGGCAACTCCTAGTACGGACCCACCACATCCAAACATAAAACCATCCACAGAGACCAGGAGCCAGGGGCACCTAGACTTGGGGAGTCGTCCTCGGGCCATGACAGAGCCAGTGGTGGCCATGCGCTCGGAAGCGGTGATGGGCTTCTTGCCAGCCTCAATCCAGTCTGGCGCTGGACTCGCCTGTAACACACACATATATATATATATATGTATATATATATAATTATATATAGAGATATTACATGTACCTATGTTTAGTGCATATACAAAAATATATTAATATGTATACATGTAACATGTATTTAGTCTCAGCATACATAGCATGAATATCCGGCACATCTCCCGCTCCGCTCGCGCCCGGCCTCCATGACCGCCGCTGCAGAAGCGGGGGGCACAGCCTTTGCTACGGCCTTGGGCACTGCGGAAGCACCGGCGCTGGCGCCAGTCGCGCCAGCGGCGCTGCCTGAGGTGGCCATGGCAGTGCCGGCAGCCTGGCAGGAGTCATGCATCGCCACTCATGGGTCTCTGTATGGCTCTGTTAAAAATACTCTCGTTGTATACGCACCCAATGTTTCACAAGCACATGAACTACCAGGCCGGAACGTGATCAAGAAACGCGCAATCCAGGAAGCCGATGCAGCGTGCACACGCGTATTTGTCCAACAAAAAAAAGCCGTATACCGCCGTGCATTTTGGCCAGGCTTGCGCAATTGCGCAATTGCTATGGCTTTATCAAGTTGAGAAATCAAATAACCCTAAGCTGGGCTGGAATTAGGACCCCAGCAAAGAATGATTTTGGTTTTGCCTGGTTAGTGGAAAACAACGGAACAACCAAAAAAAAAGGGGGAGCTAATTTTGGGGAAATAAGTAAACATGAACTGTTGGGTGTACAATATGGCGCGACGCAAATCATTGCGCCTGTGCCTTGGGCGCAGCAGAGACCAAAGAGGCGGCTTTGGAGGTAGGAGTCTGGCCGGGCAGTGCAATGCCAAGTAGAGAATGGCACATAGCCCATGATCCCGAGAATAGAGGTGGTGAACATATGATTCTGGGGGTTGATCAATATTCCTGGCCCCGACATAAGCATGGGCAACTTTTCTCATGTGGAAAATATCATCTTTTGTGTGTGTTTTTTGTCAATGGCCATCCCATGTAAAGGACCTTTTGATTAATCCTCCCATATGAGCTGAACATGGAGCGACCTCGACGGCTCTCTAGCGACGAAAAGACAGTTCGTTTCACGCGGCTTTGAGGGCGTTGAAGCAACGTCACACCGCAAATTTCCATGACTCAACTAAGAATAAGCTTGAGATACATGTCATGCACTGCAAACAAGCTTCACCCTGAAATCTCCGCATGTGCCCCTGTAAAGCCCACTCTCCAATGCGAACAGTTTCACGAAATGATGATTGCGACATCACTTGGCAAGCATGGCGATCTCCGCATCGTCAATGCTCACAGGCGATCAACTAGCTTCTCCACTGGCCTCTTTGGGGCCGGCTGCCACCTCCTTCCTGGGCTGTCTTTGAACGCTCCGCAAACATTCCCAGCAAACTTCAAGGCATGCACCAAGAATTTCTGCCCTGCGCGGCGAGCGCCCACTGCTACATGTTCGAAAGTTCTTAGCTGACCGCGAAAATCCTGAAACTGGGCTGCTGCCACCCTGGCTGCTGGTCCCAAAATGTACAGTGGACAAATCTGCCCAACGCTTCGCAGCATGCACGGCGTTGCCTACATTGCCTGAGGGATGATCATGCGGGCGGCAAAACTAGGAAGACATCGCCCTTGGCGATCGGTGCTGTCAGCTGAATCAAGGTCAAAGGTGTTTGCCCTGAAGCATGCAAGAAAATACTCCGATCCCAGCGGTCCCGAAGCAAGGCGTCGTCTTGTTTTTCCCAGATTCCATCAATAGCCATTAAAAGCCTTAAACGGGTATCTCCACATCAGTGCAGACTCTGATGTTTTGAGGCGGCGACACAACTCTGGGGGCGCCATTTGTTCAATGTTGCAAACAGCAAGCAATGGCTGCCGCAAGCAAAGGACAGAAAAAACAAGCAAAACAACTCACCCAAAGAATTTCCACCGACCCTCCTTCTATCAAGTCTCCTCTGCTCTGTGGTCTTAGGCGCTTCCTCTCGAGCTTTAGCAGTGGCAGCCACCTCGCTGGCCTGACAAATCGCAGCGCCGTGTTTTTTTCAGCAAATGCGACTGGAATGGAAGCCCTTTGCCACCTGGACGAACAAGTTCCCAGTACGGACTACTGCTCGAAACAAGACACGCCCTGGCCAACAAACCATATCTCAGTGCATAAATTATGCGTTCTCGGCCTTGGCCACTGGCACCACTGCAGGAGCCTTCGCCGGAGCAGACATGATTGGCCTCGGTGCAATGTTCAATTTGCTGATTCAACACTCGCCAAACTACGTGTGCTATGGGTCATGGCCATGCGTCCCTTGCCAAGGCTGTCTCACTTCCCCACTAAGAAACGGATGACCTTCCGTCCGAATCTGCAGATGTGTGTGTGTGTGTGGGGACCATTGCACAAATATGAGCGCTCGTTGGCATCCCCAAGAAAGCACTAGACGTTATTATGATCAGCATCAGCATCAGTATCATCACCACAAACAGCACCACCACCACCACCAAAACCATCGCCGTGATGTTGAAAGAGCTTCAGAAGACGGCAAATCGATTTACTGCACTACACACACTCTGCATGTTGTCGAACTTGAACGTGATATAGCCAAATCGTGTTAGCTTGCCGACCACATAGAGCATTCTCAAAACTACATCCATAAGAAGTTTTGCCGACTGGGATATCCTTTAGACATTTCATGAAATCAGGGCGCGGCCCGCTGCGGTTTGTTGCGTCGCTTCCTCCCACTCCGCGGAATAATGAAGAAGGCTTCAAAGAATACTCATGCATATCCTCTCCTTCACCCACAATAAAATTGATTCATATGCCTAGTATGTGGGCTGCCAACATCTAGGGGTCCATTTTGCAAAGCTCAACACAAATGCTGGGGGCAAGCTCAGGAGTTTGTCTCAGTCGAAAGGACAAATAGAGAGCATTAATTGGGGTGGCATTCAAATTCGTGGTGGGGGTCGGGGTGCAGCTACACACACACATTATGACTGTCTTGTGATCTTCACATAATATCCTTCATCACAGGCAAAATCAACACGAAATGTCTGTTGGTTGCGCATGTCCACTGCAGTGGCAAACAAAGAGATAGCATTGAGTAGCGTGACAAAGTCTCACCATCCTTCACACTCCTGCATATCTATATGCATATTTAAGGGCTGCCGCCCAGTGCCGCCGACCCCTCCGCTGGGGGCCAGCCCAGGTTTTTTTTTGTTCTGGCAGCGGCTTTTGGCTGGTTCTGGCTTGCTGGCTTGCTCGCTCGCTGGCTTGTTTGCTTGTTTTCAGCGCTTTTCCAGGCCGCGCTCGTTTGCCCACAGCGAGCACCAACCAAAGGAGTGCTATATGGAAAGTAGACAGCAATCGGTCCCCAGGGCGCAACCAGCAAGAACAGCTTCGCGTCCAGCGCGCTTGGAGGCCGCACTCGCTGCGCTGCAGCGAGCACGAACCAAAGGAGTGCGCCGGCAGCCTGCTCCGCCGCGGCCGAGTGCCTAACGTCGCATTTGAGTCCAACATGCAGCAAAGCTATCGGTGCAGAGGGAGCGGCCAGCCACAAAAGCTTCGCTTCCCGCGCTTTTCCAGGCCGCACTCGTTTGTCCACAGCGAGCGCCAACCAAAGGAGTGCGCCGGCAGCAGAAAGGAAAAGGAAAGAAACCAAAGGAGTGCGCAGAAAAGGAGAAAAAGGAAGAAAAAAGGCCGTACGGGCGGGCCGCGAGAGAGCTTCAGCGCTGAAAGCTGTGCCCTGCAGGTGTTCGAGCGCTGTTTTAGGCCGCACTCGTTTGCCCCCCACAGCGAGCACCAACCAAAGGAGTGCGAAGACAGGCCGAACGGGCTGGCCGACAGAGCTTCAGCGCTGAAATCTGCGGCCAGCAGGTGTTTGAGCACTCTCGGCCTTCTCAGCTCAGGGGTAGTTGGTGTAGCGGCATCACACCCAGCGTGTGAGAGGGCGGGCTCAATCCCCGGCCTGTCCATGCCCATGTGCGCCTGCGTCTGGGACAGTCTGCCGATCCCTGCTCTTCTTTCCTTTGGGTTTGCTGTGCGTCTTGCCAAGGGCGGCTGTTTCCACCGCGGCCGGGTGCCGAACGTCACTGTAGAATCCTATACAGAAGGTAGAAAGCTATCGGTCCCCAGGGCGCAAGCAGCAAGAACAGCTTCGCGTCCAGCGCGCTTGGAGGCCGCACTCGCTTCGCCGCAGCGAGCACGAACCAAAGGAGTGCGCCGGCAGCCTGCTCCGCCGCGGCCGGGTGCCTAACGTCGCGGCTGAGTCCAATATGCAGCAAGGCTATCGGTCCGTCCAGCGGCCTCTTTTCGCTGTGGGCAAACGAGCGCGGCCTGGAAAAGCGCTCAAGCACCTGCAGCACAGTTTTCAGCGCTGAAGCTCTGTCACGGCCCGCTCGTCCGGCCTTTTTGCTTCCTTTCTGCTGCCGGCGCACTCCTTTGGTTGGTTCTCGCTGTGGGCAAAGGAGTGCGGGCCCGCCCGTTCGGCCTCCTTTCAAGCGAAGCTTTCTTCAGCGCTGAAAGCTATGCGCAGCAGGTATTTGAGCACTCTCGGCCTGCTCAGCTCAGGGGCAGTTGGTGTAGTGGTATCACACCCGCTCAGCATGCGAGAGGGGCTGGGTTCAATCCCCGGCCTGTCCATGCCCATGTGCGCCTGCGTCTGTCACAGTTTGCCTCTCCCTGGTCTTTCATCCCTTTGGGTTTGCTGTGCGTCTTGCCAAGACCGGCTGGTACGCCGCGGCCGGGTGCCAAACGTCACTTTTGAATCCTATATAGAAAGTAGAAAGCTATCGGTCCCCAGGGCGCGACCAGCAAGAACAGCTTCGCGTCCAGCGCGCTTGGAGGCCGCACTCGCTTCGCCGCAGCGAGCACGAACCAAAGGAGTGCGCCGGCAGCCTGCTCCGCCGCTCGGCTTCGGCAGTGCGCTAACGTCGCGTTTGAGTCCAATATGCAGCAAGGCTATCGGTCCGTCCAGCGGCCTCTTTTCGCTGTGGGCAAACGAGCGCGGCCTGGAAAAGCGCTCAAGCACCTGCAGGGCACAGTTTTCAGCGCTGAAGCTCTGTCACGGCCCGCTCGTCCGGCCTTTTTGCTTCCTTTCTGCTGCCGGCGCACTCCTTTGGTTGGTTCTCGCTGTGGGCAAAGGAGTGCGGGCCCGCCCGTTCGGCCTCTAGTCTTCCTTTCTGCTGCCGGCGCACTCCTTTGGTTTCTTTCCTTTTCCTCTCTGCTGCCGGCGCAAGCGCGGGAAGCGAAGCTTTTGTGGCTGGCCGCTCCCTCTGGACCGCTTCAGCGCTGAAAGCTATGCGCAGCAGGTATTTGAGCACTCTCGGCCTGCTCAGCTCAGGGGCAGTTGGTGTAGTGGTATCACACCCGCTCAGCATGCGAGAGGGGCTGGGTTCAATCCCCGGCCTGTCCATGCCCATGTGCGCCTGCGTCTGTCACAGTTTGCCTCTCCCTGGTCTTTCATCCCTTTGGGTTTGCTGTGCGTCTTGCCAAGACCGGCTGGTACGCCGCGGCCGGGTGCCGAACGTCACTTTTGAATCCTATATAGAAAGTAGAAAGCTATCGGTCCCCAGGGCGCGACCAGCAAGAACAGCTTCGCGTCCAGCGCGCTTGGAGGCCGCACTCGCTTCGCCGCAGCGAGCACGAACCAAAGGAGTGCGCCGGCAGCCTGCTCCGCCGCGGCCGGGTGCCTAACGTCGCGTTTGAGTCCAATATGCAGCAAGGCTATCGGTCCAGAGGGAGCGCCAGCCACAAAAGCTTCGCTTCCCGCGCTTTTCCAGGCCGCACTCGTTTGTCTACAGCGAGCACCAACCAAAGGAGTGCGCCGGCAGCAGAAAGGAAAAGGAAAGAAAAGAAACGAAGAAGAACAAGAAAAAAGGGAAAGAAAGAAGGCTGGTAAGGTACAGGGCTGAACGGGCAAGGGCGAAAGGGAAGGGAGAAGGCTGCCACAGTCACGCTCCAACGCTAAACGAACACTCCCCCAGCGCCTTCCCCTTGCAGGCAGGGGGGTCGGCGGATATATATATATATCTTATCCAGTCCTGCCTGCCTTGGCAGTCCAGGCTTGAATGAATAACTTGTTGGTACTGCCAATCAAAGCTCATATCAACGTGCTGCTTCTGTGGAGAACTCTGACCCCAACAAACCCCTTACATGTGCTAGCCCCAGTGCCCCAGTGAATCTTGGGCGCCTGAGCGACGCAACGCGGCAAGGCTGAAAACGCGGAAACGGCTGCGAGGTTCATTTGAAGTTTGACCGTCGCATCTCGTCATTTACACGGCTTTGTCGGCTGCCCTCGCTTCACACAAACTTGTACCCGAAGCACGAAAGCATGACTAGGCAAAACCGATCAAGGCAGTGGAAAGGAAGACTTTGTCTGGCAGTGCCGCTTCGCGTACCATCTAGCAGCTTGCAAGTGCCAATGCCTTGTTGCGCAAGATACCGGAGAAGCACAGCAAATCGCAAGCGTCAAGAAAGCTGCTGCTCTGTTCGCCATGGACAGTCAAGTAGGTGACTTTCGGAAATCGTGCCACATCCCACAGTTGATCTCAAAACGAAGCCACGCTACAAGCTGAAACGGAGAGCAGCAGATCGCGCGCGCCCTTTCCTCCCTTTCCTTCTCTCTCTCCCTCTTGGCACAGGCCCCCGGCCTTTGCGAAACCGTCAAATCGAGCTTTGAATCAACTCGTCGGGCCGAAAGCCACGGATTCAAGCTCAAAAAAATTGGGAAAAACGTAAAAAGTTGGGCGATGCCTCCTTTGACATTTCACGGTAACGCCACGGCAATTGTATCTACTGCGCCAAAAGACACAAAACCTGGAGTGAGTTTAGACAGATTACTTTTTTGTGGGGGTGCTTGGCTGAAGCAGATGTCCAACTAATTTTGCGACCCGATATGCGTTCGAACATGTCAATTTTACATGGTCTTGCCGGGCAGTCCCCGCGCTGTAGCAAAGGACGACGCCACTACTTGCCAGCTTCGATTCCAATCGCTTGGCACTTCTCTGCTCTCCAAAGAGACAAGCATCAAATTCCGCATGCAAACAAAGCACTTGTATGATAAGGTCAGCGGAAAAGGAACAAATGCCAACTCAGCAAGCGCAATTTTCTTGTTTTTGGGGAAGCAATTTGCACATTCATGCGCGATCCTCAAAACCACCAAGCAGTGACTGTGACAGGATGCTGCAAGGGTTTATTTCGAAGCCTCATTCAACATCTAATGAAGTGGTCTCTGGCAGTGGCTCAACTAGGGAGTTTCAGGACTTTGAGTGAACGCAAGGAATCAACAAGAGCAAGTGCAAGTTGGCAACATCGCAACATACACAACACATATTGCCGTGGTCTTTGAGGAGTGTCTGGTCCCGGGAGGCGAGTTTCGCCAAGGTCGAAAGCCAATCGAGATTCGCACAATCGCTGCTGTTTGAGTTCTGGTGGGTCTTAAATAGTGGTACCCAAAACATGGTTAGTTTTTTTTGTTCTTCTTTTTGTTTTCCCTTTTGAAACCAACCAAACAAGGGTACCATCAAAACAGAGAGTTGTGACGGCAGCAGTTCACCTTCTGCCGTTCATTCATAGTGCCAGGCAAGGAAGGAATGGAGGGCCTGCCACACAGGGTGTTGCCGAGGCCACGATTCATGTCCAAGTAGGGTAGTCTTGCACTTGGTTGGCATCACCCCTGTGGGGCAAACGCAGGAAGAAGCACAATTATGCAGACCAACTGTCAAATGAATAGTATTTAAAATAATTTGGGCTCTGTCACTTCTGCGACCGCACAAAACCAACATCCGTCTTTCAACTCGTGCCATGATCTCTTAGACTTCTGCTGACAGCTGTTTTCTGCTGTTTTGTGCGTGCAGGAACGAGCAGTGCCCTCAAAATGAGCGTCAAAGCTTTGGCGGCCGGTGGGAAAACATTGTGGGCCTCATGGACGCTCAGGCCTCGGAAACACACACGGTGCCATCCAGCCCCCAAAAGGGAAGTGACACCATCCAATCGGAGAAGTCAATGAGAGGCTGGCCCAAGCCTTGCTCACCAGAAAGACACCCGCTTGTTCATTGTGGTTTTGACTTTGTTGGAAATGCGATGGGAACTGAAACGATTTTCTGCAAACTGAGCAATCTTGCCAACAAAGATCAGCACAGCAAGCGTGAAGTGGTGCGATGTGAGGCTTGTGTCTCATCCTCAAGTTCAGCACTACAATAGTCAAATAGACTTGCTGCCCTTGAAACTGGCATCCGCTGGAAGTCAAGTGAGTCATGATCAAAACCCGGAATTAACATGGCCTACCCAGAACCATGTACAGAATTGAGGAAGGCGGATGCCACGCCAATTTATGGCTGGGACTGTCCCTTCCCCTCCCAGTTTCCCGGGTTTTGAGCCAATGACTCAGGCTTCCAGGGCGTTCCTGAGAGCCCCACATGCCACCAGGGCGCTCAGCACACCTGCGAATTTGCGGCCACTCGACCTCCCTCAGGGTCGCCTGCTTCTAAGGAATTGATACCCGAACACACCAATGGGTATGTGCCAAATGAGGAGACACCCCCTCCCCAAAATCGTTGGTGCTTGTGGTTCCCCTTAAGCTCGCCTGAAAAACAATGGGAACCCTCCCAAAAAAACAAACACACGCCATCCATGATATCCCTCCCACTCCGCCTGCTTGTCAGTTTCCAGGGTGACTGTCGCATTGGCGCCCAACACATTCTTCACGCCAAGCTCCTCAAACACGGCCTGGCGCGGATTTTCAGCTTGGTTTCGCCCCAAGGAACCCCCAAAAGGGGTCCCCTCCCCCAAAAGAAAGAAGAAAGACACCCCTCACCCCATGTGTCAAAATAGGGGGCCCTAGAAATGCCATCCCCCCCCCCCCCCCCAATGTGTGGAACAGCCTGGATTGGAAAACAAAACTGGTGGGGTGTGCTTTTGACTTCCCTTCAAACAACCTGAAAAGGCTACCCTCAGACTCAAAACACGCACTCTGGCGGCCCTCCTCAAAGACAAACTGACAAGTTGTGGCCTGTGGCCAGGAGTATCCTATCCGGTTTTCAAAGGGAAACGCGCACCTCGGCAACATCGCAGAGGCAAAAAATACCCCAACAAGACCTGGCAAGGCCCACAAGGTCAATCTGCAGGTCATTGCCGCCTTTTCGCCCTCAACATCCTTGGGTGAATGCACGCATGCAAAATGATCGAGGCCTCTGGTAAAGCTCTGACTGTCTGACCCGCTTATGAGCAGCTCTCTGCGATGAAACACCAGCCCTCATGCGTTTCCAAGTACTGCGGACACTTATGCCGATTGTTGCAAATTCCTGTGGCTCTTGGCAGCAAGCTGTTTGAGATGAACCATTGGTAATCTCCATGGCAAAAAGATGGGTTCAAGTTTTCCGTAGCTTTGCGCGCAGGCATTTGTTTTGCAAACCTTCATTCTGCCAGTAGAGTGGATGGTGAATCCATTCCACGGAAGCTTCACATCGCGAAGCTGTTTGTGCGACGATGTGACGTCGGATTGCATCTGCCTGCTTGCCTCGCTTTGCGTTCGGTGTGTTTAGTGTTTATCATCCCCATTCACAAGGTCGCTCCAGAGCTCTCAAACTTCAGGTTGGCTGCGAAGCAACATTTTGCGATGTCTGCGCACTTGGACTTCATTTGGTTGGCTACACCGGTGAACTTTCTTTGCAGTGGCCCAACCATGCACAGTCCTTTGCGGAGTCCCTGGTGTAAGTAGTTCAAAATCGATTGCTATCTCCTGTCCAGTAGTGTTTGGATGGCAAAGTTGAGTCAGCTCCACACACAAATTTTGGAAACCCAACCCAAAGCCAACGACTTCGCCCTGCCCCCCACAATTTGGGTGCGGTGCGGGTCAAAATTAAACTACCAGGAATTGGACCGCAGGTTACACGTCCTTGTTTCCATTTACAAGGGCAAGCCATTTGGGGTACCCATTTTTGCCCCACACCCATTTGAGCTTTCGACCACACGCGTCGTGCCGCTCGACTCGGCGCTGCTCCAGGGCCGGTGCGGTGCCTCGTACTGCAAGGCAGCGTTGCTCCAGGTGAACTCAGCAGAGGCGGCCATGGCGGCCTTCGTCATCTCCGCCACCTGCGAACTCAGCGAAGTCAGCTGAGCCAAGGCAAAAGGACCCTGGAAGTCCCTTGTCTGTATCATTACCCTGGGGAGTAGATCTCAAAAAAATTGACAGTCAAAACTATGAAGTTGGCTCTCCTTTTCGAGAAGTGCCCAAAGCTTATCATTACATGCACCCCTGCAGAGTATATCTCAAAATGGACCGTCAAAACTACTGTGGGTGGACGAATTCCTGCACCACTTTGAAACCATGGTTGCAGCCATTGCGTGCTGGTATTTGCAATGGAAAATCATTCTGTTGGGTTTCTCAGATGGTGCAGCATCTCGTCCGTCCACCGCATTCAGTTGGCTCTCCTTTTGGATAAGTGCAAAAAACAAAAAACAGACACACACACACACAACACACAAAAAAAACACGTCGCCCTGCATGTCGGGGCCCCGCC
>CAUJNA010001813.1:756050-781050 GCA_963377175.1 Effrenium voratum
GTCGGGCGGAGTCATCTCTCACGACGCCTCCAAGACCTCCACCAGAGCTTCCAGCAAAAGGTCATAGCCCTTCTGAGCATCAAGCCTCTCAACACGAAACACCGACAAATGCTAGCGGCCATGTATGGTCACAACAGCACGAGTCATCAGCTGCCCCGGAACACGGAAGTAGTTGCTGCTCCAAGAAAGCACTTGGGGCTGGAACGCTTGGGTTTAAATACAGTTACACAGGTTTATCTTCTGTCAAAAGCAGCTGCTTTCACGTGCGTGAACCAGCTGGACCGGCATAAGCACGGATCGACGGATTCCGCATTAGGCCAAAGGCCCTGAAAACTACACGACAACTTGTAGACATGTACTGTGCCTTCTGAGCACTTGTGCGACATGTCAGGAATTTCCTCAGATCAAACTTACGTATCTAGCGTGCTGGAGCCCGAAAGAACCCATCACTCCCGCCTTCCGATGAAGCACATCATTGGTCCCTTGCACTCTGGCAGGTTGTTCTGCGCACGGTAGGTGGCCTTGTCTCAAAGAGTTGAGTGTGAAGCCACAACACAGAAAGTCCGGCTGCACTGTGCCAAACCTCCAACAAATCATCTTTTGGGGTTTCCGAATCAAATCCAGAACGCTTCACGACACGATGGCCCCTGGCAAGCCACTACGTTTGCTGCTCCTGGACTCAAACAATTTCTCACAATAGCCCAAAAGGCCAGAAAAAAAGGCTCAGATAGGGAACAAAGACTCTTGACTCACCACAGCCCGCAGCTGAGTTGCGAGTCGCGATGTGCCAGGCGTGCAACGCGAAGCGTTGCTAAAAAAAACAGAGGAGTCACTGGAGTCCAGTGTGCAACGGGACACTGTGAGGTCGGGGGGCGTTTGTCTCTGCAGTCACAGTCCGTCACACTCCGGCCTTGAGCTCGGCCTTCGCCGCCGTGGCAGTGGCGGCCTCGGCGAAGTGCAGGTTGCGAGGTTGAAGGCGCGAGAGGTTCATTGACTGGAAAGCCATGTCCCACATGGCTGTCGGTCAAAAATAGATACCCAAAATGGAACCTTGGTAAATGGAAACATGGGCTAAAACCTGCGGTCCCCTTGTGGCTTCATTTTGACCCACACCCACATCCCGCCAATCCACATGGAACCTGACAGGGGGGTCCCTGTAAAAGGACAATGTTTGAAGTCGCTTCACATTCTTCGGCGCAAAACGCCGGCATTGAACCCAAAGGCGGACTTGGCAGCTTCAGGTTTAGCGTTGGTCCACCTACCGGAGTCAAACACAGGAAATCATGTTCAAATTCCGGCTGCGACTCCACAAGTGCCACAAGTTGGCAATATAGCCTTATGATGCACCTACATGTTCAGCTGGTGCTGCCTGCATACCCCAACACTAACAACACTAATGATATGCAATAGCATGTTTTTTGTTTCTCCTTATTTCATCATCTTTGACCAAAAACGACTCGGGCACCCGACGTTGAACGGCCCGCAGGTCATCATGGTCTTTGTCACAAAGTTCGTCTCAGAGGGTGTCACGCCCTCTTTGACGCCGTTCAGGATTCCTGCAAAGACATAGGTGTGCTTTTGGAAAAATAGATGGCCCTGGTAAACGGAATCAAACAAACCTAAACAAGTGCCTTCTATCTTTAACCAAACTAACCTACAAAGGACACCTATGTGCAAAAATAATCCAACGTCTGCATCCTGCTCCAACAAAAATGGAGAGACAACGCAATGCTTGTCAGTTTGGACATCGCATGACATAGTAAACTAGCAACACGAGCAATTCTGACGGTTCTTAATGCTGAACTAGCTTTCACTCTTGTGCGTGAGGTCAGGATGACCAGCTCGGATTCACGGACCTCTGACTCCCTACACTCAGACTCGAAGACCTTTGGACGCAAAAGTGCCCATTGGCTTCCAGGATTCAGCCATTCCACCTGAAGAGCCTGGACAAATCCTTGAGCGAAAGAGCATGGTCTGTGCGAAAACATCAAACACCGTGCAATCCAAGAGCAAAAACATCATGCTTTTGTAGTAGACCGCTGCAACTGGCTACAAGCAAACCTTCCAACTTGGATCGGAGCATCCTTGGCCTCCCAAGCTCTCCAAAGGCTGACATCAGAGCCTCAGGCCTCAAGCCCCTCAGGCACCTGAGGCACCTGAGGCAGCTGAGGCACCTGTCCTGTGCACTTTCCCAGACTGAAGAGCTTCTCCAACTCCACGCCCTTCTCAGGATCCGTGCAGCACTCCACGGCATAGCTGGGAGACACCGTCAGCACCTTGCGCCGCTTGCGCCGCTTGCGCCGCTTGCGCCGCTCGCTGCCGCACCGCGCTCACGTCGCGCCCGGGGCGAAAATTTGCGCGCGCACGCCAGCGCGGAAGGTGTGGCGCGAGGGCCTTCCACCGAAGACATGAAAGTCGTGACCCTGGCAAAGTCCACACGCCATAGCACTTCGGGGGTCGCATTACGGGTGTTCCTTTGGCCAGTGCGACTATCTGAATATGCTTCCTACATGATGTTGAAACTGTTCGCCTGAGGCAGTCATGTTGTTCCAGCCGTTTCTTGCACTTGTAGGATTGGTTGCGGAGTCTCCAACTTCTTGCACGCTCGTCAAGCACGGATTGTCCACCAGTTTGTTTAGAGTCATGCAGAGAAGGGGGTCACAGTCAAACACGGACTGGTCATTGCTAGCAGCCCCAAACAAAAGGGAGGCGCACAATTGGCAAAGCGTGGCTTGCTGGGGTTCTCAGGGTTGCAACGGTCTCATCTGACCTTTTTGGCACGGCAAGTCGGCAAAAACAACGGATGCCCACTCCAGGCTCGAATTGCTTGAGTGGGACAAAATATCAATACAATTTGCTGAAGGCCCCTGAAAAAAAACGTATGTCGTACCAGTGTTGACACCAATTACGACACTCT
The DNA here is from genome assembly GCA_963377175.1 of Effrenium voratum. Classification (NCBI taxonomy): domain Eukaryota; class Dinophyceae; order Suessiales; family Symbiodiniaceae; genus Effrenium; species Effrenium voratum. Next base: position 758,968 of record CAUJNA010001813.1, read on the forward strand.
TTGGGTCCATCCCAGCATCAAACTGAGAATGCCCAAAATGGCGCAATGCTCCATCGTCAACAAAGTGCACCAACAGGACCCAAAGGGATACAATTCAAAATACCACTCCGCTAGTTTTGCAGGACAAGCATGACAAAAAGCTATTTGCCAGGTGCTTCAAGTGATTCCTGTATATTCGGGGTGCATTTCTGACCAAATCGCTCGATTGACGCCTGCCTGCTCCCCCCCCCCCACCCCATCTTTGCAAATCAGCCGCCCGGTCAGAGTAGCGCAGGCCCGCTGCCATGGTGTTGACGCAGGTCTCCTGCGGCCAACATGCCAGGCTTCTCATGGCGCGTTACAGAACACGTGCTACAGGCAAATGAGGCCAATCATATTGAGACACTCTGGACTAAGAAGAGGGGTCAAATAGTTTTGAATGGAAGCCTGAGCTATGACAATCCGATGAAAGGAGATTGCTCGCGTGCTTTCCGAGTCTCGAGGAACATGTGGACAACTGCAGGTGTTCCGATGTCAGGGTCGTGCGACGCGGCAGGATGAGGGACAAGCAGGGGCATTGCTTGAGCTCTTTGCATTGGATCGCTGGACTGGATCCTCAAACGAATCTCCATGTTGGAGAACGGTTTTGAGTGGGGGGAGGGGCCGTCATTGAGCTACTGAAGCTCAGTGGCTTAGCCGTTTCATCCGACGCATTCGACTGCAGTCTGAAGATGCCTTCCAATTGCTTGCCTTCTCATTGTACTTGCCGATGCGGAGTGGCATCTTGAAAGTGATGCTGTCGATGTAGCGCTGAGGCACTCCGAACACTTCTGCCAGACCTGCCAACGCAATGAACGAGGATCGAATTGTGGCCTGCGTAATTTCTATGGCAAAATACACGCAATGTGCCAATAGCGACATGAGAGTGCTTCAGAGCAATGTCGATGATGTTCTGATGCTGCCCGCTTTGTGCCCAAACAATGCAACTGTCTCTCATATCAGCGCAAGCTGCCTACTGTTGCAAGTCTACTGTTACAAGTAGCACGGCTCTGCCTTCAAACACATGTGGTGCACTAATACTTGCATGGAATAGTGATGGACGAATGACCCACGGGCATGATCCACTTGGCAAAGACACGGCCTCGCCTTCCTCGCGCACGAAGCGGCCCTGAAACACGGCGTTGTGGCACAGGAAGGCGCTCTTCGTGTTGGCCCACTTGCCTGCATTGGCTTTGGCGCAAACGAGCGTCAGAATAGAAGACCTGCATCGTTGCTGCTAAGAGTGCGTGAGTGCGTTGGCGCGCTCACGCATGCGAATGAGTGCGCTGGCCTGCGTGCGTGCGAGGCGTGCGCGATGGGCAGCCATGGGCATGGGCGCGTGGGGTGGGTGCGTGAGCGTGGGGGCGTGCGGGTTTGGCAGGTCCGGCTCTAAAGTCGCAACTTTTAAGTACAAGTGTGGAAGTTGTGGAACGTGAGGCTGCAGCACTCATGTCTTGCCAAGGGGTATCGTTTTGCTGCTCCTTATTGTGTTTTGTAGGGGTTTGTCCAAGGTTTGTCGAAAGAAGCCCGAGCGTAGTATTAGGCCCTTTTTGTTTTACCTATGAGTTGAAACTCGCATCACTGCGTACAAAGGCAGGCACCAGCATGGGAGTGGCACGGGAATTGAATCAGGAACCTGAGTTTGAGCAACCACCGTCCAACAATCAGCAAAACATCGTGCCAGGCCAATCAGGCAAATCAAGCAAAGCTCACCAGCAAGCAGCACGGCAAAGCGAGCAACAAGCAGCAACGAAAATGGAACAGCACAGGCTCAAGTGTGCGCACACGCGCACCCACAAACACCCAACCCAACCAAGAAACAAAGAAGCAGCGATACAAAAAAGAAAGAAACAAAAAGCTCAGGCGACATCCCCAACAGCATGCAGTGCTCTTTTTAGTGCACCACCCCGCAGCCCTCGCAGAACCTCGTGGAACCCTCGTGGAACACTGGTGGAACCCTGGTGGAACCCTCGTGGAACCTTACCTCAGGGTCGCCCCGGACCACCCCGGAGCCTATCTGGGCTGAGACCAAACAAACAAACAAAACAAGGCAAACACCCACATACCAAACTTCCCTCCCTACCTATCTACCTACCTACTCAATTTACCTACCTACCTACTCAAACAAGCCCAGCCCAACTCAAACCATAAGCAAGCAAGCAAGCAAGCAAGCAAGCAAGCAAGGAAGGAAGCAAGCAAGCAAGCAAGCAAGCAAGCAAGCAAGCAAGCAAACAGGCAAACAAACAAACGCACAAACACACAAACACACACGATCAACAACTCAATTGTCACCGAACACAGGTCGACACGTGTAAGGCCCATCACCTTGCCCGCAGAACCGCGCCAACATGGCCGCATCATGCCGCACCAGCTTCTGTATGTGTGTATCAAACTTTGATTCCCTACCAAACGCTTGGTTGCATGACGGCCAGAACACCACCAAACCAGCCCCGCCCCCCGCCCACACACACACCCAACCCCCCACCCACAAAAAACCATGCGAGCCTCGCCAGCTCTCTGCCCTTAGCTCCTGCGGTCCGCGCCTGTTGCCTTCTCCGCGTGGATGAACATCGGCACCAGCGCGCTGTGCCAATCATTGCAAACCACCATGCAGTCACCGCCATACCTCCGCTGGGATTCCAGGTGCGCGGGCCAATAAACCGTTCCTACTTTGAACAAGTCATGGCTTGCAAGGCACGTGGGCTTACTTTCCAAAGCTGCGCTTGACAAAAACAAATCACGGCCACACATATTCCCTGGAAGCCAACTCGGCTTCGCACAATTGCCCACTCTCGGGCCCCCGGCGCAGAGCCGCCCAGCGGGAGCTCCTGACCGCAGCTTTTGGCAGAACCTGGGACCTAACATAGGGGGCCCTGCAAAAATTTGATTCTAGGTGGTTGGGCTCCACTTAGAACCACATTTGCTTTAACCCATTCGGAGGGCACAGTTTGGATGTGGTTTGAGTCCTTGGCCAAAACCCTCGCCCCATGACTTGACGTCCGGAGTGCGTCAACCCGCAGTGTTTGACCTCTATATGGAGGGTTGGGCACTTCTCCCGTGCCAAGTATGAACCATCTATCGCATCTGAAGTGATCTTCCTCATCCAGAAGTCAATGGTACGACATATGCTTTCATGACAGTTGTCAGCCAGTCACACTCTGCCACCCATCAGATCTAGTCAGAAAAGTGCGCACATGTTTGCTGGAAAACGTCTGGGATGTGGCTTTTGTGGATCCACCCCTGCAGGATATCAATCATTTTTTAGATGTTTGGGTCACAAACACAAATGACCTTCTGGCATTTCTTGATTTATCACACTCACTTCAGAATCCCACAGCCCCCTCCCCAACACTCAAACCACTCCTGGATCGCCTTGAGCGTGCACTTGCAAAAGTAGGCGAAGCGTGCTTGATTGTCAGCAAAATCCTGCAGGAAATGTTCCAACCCGGATGGAGTAGCTACAGCAAGGTGTATCATGCAAGTCAGGCCCCACTGAATGGATGGATTTCCTTCAATCCGATTGAAGATATGTTGCCAAGCCCCAGCAGAAAGCTGCATCAACTCAAACAGCAGCAAAGCTGTCAAGTCAGCACAGCCAACTCCACTTCACGAGCAATGGAGAATTTGCAAAAAGGACTGGATCACACAAAAACCAAATATGAGCGAACCAAAGTTGTCGATTCGACTTCCAGGTGAGTCCAATCCCAAAACATAGACACGCAAGTGAGCAAGGAATCCAAGGAAACGGGAACCTTCCGGACCCTCCATGCCCATCTCTGGAATTGCACCACCCCCCACGTATTTGAACTCGGTGACTCGACACAAGTCCCATCGGTGAGAGCGATGCTCAACAGTCCTGGCCCCACTCCGGGCCATAGAGCTTGGCGCCTGCACGCGTCGCCGCTTGGTTCTTACCGCAAAGCGCATGGGGAAGCTGAGTGTTCCATCGGGTCTGTTGCAGTGGCCCGGTGCGGCCTGAAAAGTGCCATGAATACGAGGAAAAATAACGGAAGGCTGCCTGACAAGTCAGGGTCGCCTCAGAACGCCGTGGCTTTTTCACACGTGAACATGACACACGTCCTATGCTTTCAGCCTTACTTGCAGTGCCAGCATTGGCGCCTCAACACACCCGAGTTCAGCGCTGTCTTCGCACCTTGCAATCCTACAGGCAGCAGCCCGGAAAACCGTCGTCCAGCACACAACAAATACTAATCGGTTCCTGCAACAATTGATGTCCGTCCCGCCCCCCCACCCGGACGCTGATCTTGCTCGATCATTGAGCCATTGAGCGGAATTCCAGAATCTGAGTGTTGCTTGGTTTGGCATCAAATGTCAATTCACCGTGTGTGTGTGTGTATGCGTGGCAACAAATCCTTGCAAACCTATCTAATTGCAAGACTTCAGCGACCAACTGTCAGGGATGGCACTTGCTGCATGCTGCAGGCCACCGGTAGCCAAAAACAGTGTTCATCATTGTTTCAGCTAAAACGGCCAAAGCGTCCAACCTCAATCGGGTACACTGGGGTGCCCTGCCCGTCTGTCCATTCACGCGCTCCAGGAAAGTGGGATGATCCACAAAGACATAGTCCACCTGGGGCAGCCACACGTTGCCGGTCGCCACTCGACAAATTGAACAACTACACTCAACGCGATGGTCGATGGACGGTCACTTCCTTGTCTGCTTGATAAGAGCAAAAATGTGGCACCTGTCATTCTGGCGGATTTTCCTGGCGCAAAAGTGGGCTTGACAAAAATATGCACAAACGCCGGCACAAGGCAGAAACAAACTCACGCATGTGGACCACCGGTGGATGAGCATGGGCCTCGTATATTGACGTGCGGGGACCAATCACTCCACTATGGCTGTGATATGGGTTCCTTCGAGGGTCAGAAAAGGATCTCTTCAGGGCCTTTTGCTAGGCCTGCCAAACTTCTAACCGTTGGACACCAAGCTTTCTTGCCGTTCAAAGTGTCAGAAGCAGCGCTCAATGTTTATAAGCCACACAATCCGGATGCTCCAAAGGCGAAGCGAGGCTTGCAACTTTGTTCTGGGTGACGTCAATTCTAGCTGGAGGTGGTCGATCTGTACTCTGTCGCTTTGGGACAATGCGGTGTTCGGTACTGAGGCTGTGGCAAACATGCTAGATTTTCAACATCAGCGCCCTTCCTTTCAGACTTACCAATCTCGCCGCAAGCCCGCCTGTGACTTTTTTGTTATCATCTCAGCCATGAACCAAGTGTCATCCCGTTTCCGCAATCCGGGCTTCACCATCCGGCATGCGTGTCGGGGCTTCGCGCCAGCCGTCCGTCCCCTGCCCGAATTGCCGTGAATTGTTGTCCCTCCGGCCTTCTGCTTGTAGGTGTGGAAAAAGTGCACTGATTCCTGGCAGGATCCACCACTGACAAAGGACGACGCCTTCCCGATGCCGCGAAAGAAAGCGGTGAGTCCTGCTTGCCGCCCATGGGGATGGAGCTCCAGTATCCGGTGTCCCAGGCCTCCTTGTACTGATCGTATCCTGAGCGAGGCATACCTTCAACCGAAGGGTGTCTTCCAAAGCGCACCAGCTGGAACCTTCTGCACACATGAAAGCTTAGACCTGCATGTTCAGGGCTTCAGGAGTGACATCTGTAAGACGACTGACAAATCTAAGTAAGAGGTACTTGATCATCTAGCAAGCTACAGCAAACCCGCAACGTATCCCGTTTTCCCAAAGAGACACCTACAACTCCTTTTACCAGTTTCATAACATTCAATAGGACAGTTTCATAACATTCAACAGGACAGTTGCATGTCAACGTTGTGGAGCCTTATCCTTTCCAGTTGCCTCCGCCAAGCCTGCGCAAAACTCAATCTCCCCAACCAAGACGCCTCTGGCCTCTGCAAGATCACGTTGGCTAGACACAGTGCTTACGCACCTACACAGCAAAGGGCTGCCCAAGTCACTTTAATCACTTGCAACAAAATAATATTGTGCTAGGCCTGCTATGGCACCAATTCTCTCCCCCCCCCCCCCGGCAAAAAAACACAAACAGGAACACAAATGCGACACAAAACAACACAACGCCACTCTGCAATGCAATGACATAGTATGTGGCAGCAACAATTGATACTGCATCAATAACTTGCAGTCACATTCTGAACTTGCAGTATCATGCCACTAATTATGTCTGTCATACTATTGATGTTTCCACCTGTAGAAGAAAAAAAACAACACATATTTGATCTGCAAATGCCTCTTGCTTTCAAAATACTCTAACAGTTTGCAGTTGGAATATAACACCGAGTGGATTGCGTCTTTGTATATATCTACAACCAACATAATAAGTGGCATTTGGCAGAGCATGTCGCCCCGAAGATGTGGGAGTTCGTCCCTGAAAGATGCTCAATGTGCCCATCAAACCGGTTGAGGCAACGTCCAAGAGTCTACGAAACAATTTCTCTATCTGCTCCCTCCAGTTGGTAGCTTGGATTGGTGGTTTGGGAGTTGAACCCCTGGTTCTTGCAGAAGGTGTATGGGACCCCCTCCTTAACCAAACCAAAGAGAGCAACCATAAACAACAACACTGTGAAGACAGGTATGCAGGGATTGAGGGCCATGAGCAACCCAAAGACATTGGCTACAGTGGTTTGCCTGGAACTTGGATCCCTTTGCCACTGGCACTTGCTGGCTCTCCGCGACCAAGTATGAAATAAGAAAACACTATGGCAAACTTCAGTGCATATAAGGCATGTAGATACATATGATTCCAGCTTCAAGCATCAAACTCGTTGCCGGAAACCAGCATAGAGACTCCCGACATGCGCCATCCACCCTCCCACCCTCCGCTTCCCCTAGGAGCCCAAGGCGCGGGGAGAAATCACCATGCAGCGGTGGCCCAAGGCAGCCAGTGCGATGGGAAGGCCATCCATCGCCTCTCCCAGTCCTGGCACGCGGAATCAATGCTCCGGCGATTTCTCCGTTGCCCCGGCAAACGCCCCTTCCGGCTCATTCCCAAAACGGGTCATCCCCATGGAATATATGTCTGATACAAGGCGCACATGCTAAAAACAAATGAACACATCATGGATTGGCAAGGAAGGATGTCACGGACGCTATGCATCCCAGGCCAATGGGTGTGCGGATTCCTTAAGCCAGTCACATTCTTCAAGCAACGGACGATCCAATGGCAAAGCTCGTGCGCACAGTTTCCGGCCGTGCCCAGGTCCTCCAGTCTTGGAAAAAGGGGCCACCTCGCTCGTGACGAAAACAATCCTCGGCGCGGGCTCTGGAAGCTGACCTAGCCCAGATTCGAACGGTCCATGACTTTTGTATTCGAAAGGGAGCGGACAACTAGTGGCAATGGTCATTCCACGTCCAGAATGAAAATCCATGTGAAAACTGCGGAAAAAAAACGCCTCGGGGCTCTGGACGAGCAACCGTTTTTGCCACTTGAACTGCAAGAGCCTCGATGGTCGCCATCTCCCAAACCACACGCAAAACTTGATCTGCGAAACAGATTCTCCTGAAGCATCCCATTCCTCAAGTCTGCGCAGATCCCGCTGAGAAAGGATCGTTCGATCTCAAACCAAGGCTCTGATATTTCTTGGAAATGCTTGTGGCGAGCTTGCCCAGCGCGCTCACAGTGCCAGGACGACCCTGGTTGTGGCGGGAAAGGGACATGAAACTTGTCGCGGGCATCTGACTGATTGGGAGGATTGCCCTTTATTGCTGAAGTATCAGTAGGCAAATGCGCAATGCGTTGCGCCATTGCCATCAGCTGTTTGTGCCGTTTAGCTTGTCAGCTGGCCAGGCTGTTTTGACAAGCTACATGTCTCTCCATCTCTTGCCACAACGCTATGTTCCGATGTGTCCCGACTTTTATTTAAGATTTGGTTGATGTCTGCACGTAAGGCTGATGGCATGTCAAGAAGTAAAAATATCCCAATCCGCAGGTGGTCAACTCTCAGTTGTTTGATTGAAGCCAGGAAGGATCATGGAGTTGACTTGGCATGTCCTGCCAGCACCCGCAAACGTCTTGAAATGTCAGAACTTATTCTGCAACCTACGCAGATTAAGTTATCGGGTCAAACATGGCACATCTCAGAATACCCTGGGAGAAATGCTGACGGAAAAACCATTGGCAACACGCATGCAACAATGGTCGATCGTTCTTTCCTGCTAAATTCAAAGGATGGGACAGAAAACAACAAGGCCATAGTTTGGCGGCTTGTATGTTTGGAGGGGAAATCAAGTTTGGCAAAGACAATCCTGCATTGACAACACCTGCCATTCCATGGTAAGCAATGAATGATGATATTGCCACTCGTTATCCTTTGATTCATGTACTAGTTACTAGAACAATCACACGTGGAGTATTCCCAAGTGACGTGCCCCCCCCAAAAAAAAGAAAACAAAAAAGAAAAGAAAAGAAACAAATAAAAATCACATAAAACAAATTGAGGTTTTCAGTTGGTTTCCTTAAAGCAAGCTGACAAGGCTGAAAAGGGAACTCTCAACGAAACACGACATGCCCGCGCGGATCCGCGCGGTGGCACATCCCTGACACATCCCCTGCTCCGACTGCTCCGACTGCTCCGTCGCCTCCGCCAAGGAGCGGCCCACGGCTACAGCAGGCGGCCCTGTGAGAGGCGCATCGCCTCAATCAGATTCTGCGAGCGCCCGTGAGCCCGCCCAATCTCGCGCCACCCGGCGGTTTGCGGTTGCGGGGCTGCAAGCTGGGGGAACCAAAAAGGAAGGGCCAGTTGGTATCAGAAGCAGTACCACTGAAAGCACTTCACACGCACAAATTGGATTTTTTAAGCCAGGAGAAAGAGATAGCATCTGCCTTTCCAAGGCTCCATCCGCTAGCCTACGGCGATTTTGTCTGCATTTAGACTGCGTGACGTTGTCACCGAAAGCGGTCAGGGCTGCCAAATGCCGCCTCTTAGGGCCCGGGCCGGTCTTGGGCAGCACTGTGGAAGCTGCCTGCAGTGTTAACACGAAGCAGGAAACAAATACTTGAGCTATGTGCCGCCGTACTTGTTCTTTGTGCCAACACACAATGTCTGTGCCTTCGCGCATTCCTGTGAATCATTGGCCAAGCCAAAAAAGCTCGGGATTCGTTGAGACGAGCTTCACCCCACCTGTAGGTCCAGTTTCCTGCTAAATGCATAAGTGATACATACTTTGGCAAATGCAGAAGGACTAGCCCCCTGGTCACATTGAATGGCAAACCGGCGCGGGCATGGAGTTTCATCAGCATCTGTCATCAATCATGGTGCAAAAACAGCCGGTCCTCTACGGCTTAATCATGTGTTCTTCTTCAGTTTGAATACATCGGCAACCATGCCTTGGCATAGCTCCTTGCCGGCCCCACCGTGCTGGTGGGGTAGCCGCTCTCCGCCACCTCTGCTGCGGGGGTCGGTTTGCCGCTGACGATGTTCAGAACCTCAGCACTCAATTGGCCCTTTGCCTGCACGGGAACGATCAGCAGCACTGGGGCAGGAATTGGAGGCCCTTTGTGTTGAACATGGGGTCGCGGGGCTCTGGGCTTGATGGAAAGCTTGGGCTTGATGGAATTTGGGGATGGGTCTGACACAAATCAACATTACGTCTGGTCTCAGATTACTTGCAGTCAAGCGGAACGCTCCCTGGTGCTGCCTGCGTGGCCGTCTGCGGAAGAGGCCGGGAACTGATCGGCACCGAGGCAGACTTGGCCTTCGCCTGCGCTCAGGGTGGGCAAGGCATGGCTCGTTAAGAAACCTCCAGTCGAAACTGCGTGTTGAAATCACTGAGCCGTACTTAACCACCACCGCCACCGCCACCGCCACCACCACCGCCACCGCCACCGCCACCACCACCACCACCACCACTTCATCATGGAAACCCTGTCATGACAAAACCAACACTATACCCAGCTGTGCACATTAATTAGACTTCTTGCATTGTCACAGCAGTGCCAACATGTCTTTGTCACAAAATGGAGTCATTTGAGTCTAATTGTCCTACAAAACAGATTGCATCAACGAATGACAGTTAAATGCGGATTGCCAGAACCCAGATAATTGCGTGAAATAGTGAAACATGTGCGAGTGCATGTCTACTGAAACCGTCATCCTGCTCATGTGTGCAGGTCTACAAGGAACCCTCCAATTTGGGATAGTGACGCACGGATAGAATTGTCCTGCTCCGTTGTGTTTGTTTTAAGTTCGGGGTTAGCCTGCCTTGCAAAACAAAGTGACATGTCCGAAGGAGATTTCAACTACTTGTCGTAGATATTGGGATGATGTATGCAGCTGCCAAAAAGCATCCAGTGTACATTCACAACACGCATTGACATGTTATTTGGCTACATTTCAAGCGGTTGGATTCGGATTCTGGCGTTCATATTTGGGCTGAAAATAATCACGAACGAGGAAACCCCTCTTCTGTTCACAAGGTATGACCACGACCACGAGAACAACCACCACCCACAGCAACTAGTTCAAGTTCAAGGCTACCTACATAGACCAGGATTGAACATCCAGAATTGCCGACCATGGCTCTCAACCCGAAATATGAAGAAACATATTTACGTCTTGTGTTGCAAAGAAGTTGTGGCGTTGCGTTGGGCTCAAAGGGCTGCACTCCTTCCCTGTCCCTCTCTGCCTTGGGCGCTTCAGCCTTTGCGCCAACACCTGCAACTGGGAATCCAAGCAGGCCCTTTGCAATGTAAATCTGTTTCAATTGAGCCGCAGCCAAACTGAAGCTTCTCTGAATCCTTCATTTAAAAGACTCGCCTTCATTGCTGAGGGTCTTTGGTCACGTAATCTTGCAGTTTCTTCCCGTAGTCTTCCCACAATCCTCCCGTAATCCGAGTACTTCTCATCTAACACAAATCAAAAGAGCCAATATGCAAACTCAAGTTTTCATGAAGAAGGGCTTTGCTGTACGGCCGATCCCGTTTCAAGACCTGCTCGCGCCCTGCAATAGTTGCCCAATGTACAATCATACTCCCAGGGTGGTTTGGGATCCGTACGTGTGTGGTTGTCCACCGCTGAATTTTCAACTCATTGCAACAAAAAATAGTTTGCCATCCAAGCTATTTTGCTTGGCAATGCTCTGGGCAATGTATTTGGTGCACGGCTTCCTCTCCAATTTACAACCACCAAGAATCCAACAAATCCTAGCTATCCACATGGTCACATTTGGCTTGTTCCTCTGAAAGCTGCGCGGAAACACTCGGCACGATTCATGCAATACCCTCCTCCTCAAACTGCTCAAAGGGTCTGTTCGGGCATGAGAGCAACCAATGGTATAACTGTTTCCCCTTTGAAAAACATGAACACCTCTGCGAATGCACTGAAAAGAGCAGCGAAGCGTAGCTGCCTTGCATGAGTGGTCCCATTACTCAATGACGAAAGGCACACGCCACAAAGATTTCGCTTGCGATCGGTCCTTTGGCCATCACGGAGCCAGTGGCTGCCAAGCGCTGAGTGGCCGTGATGGGCTTCTTGCCTTCCTGCCGCTGGGACACCCAAAACGCTTTCTCTTGCAGCGACATGCGAATTAAGCTGGGTTTTGCGTGCCATGCCCACACGGGACATCACATTCCTTTGTTGCGCATGTTCCAACACTTCTCAATAGCTCAGAACACAGGCACTCATATGAATGAGGCTGAGGCTGCAGAAACCTGGCTCATCAATCCCCGGAGAGCACCACAATCAACACCAATAAGCAACACATCTACACAACAAACCTTAGGGAATCTACAGCACACAAGCGATTGGCCAACAGTCTCTGCAAAAACTTTTGTGCAAGTGCAATGCTTCTTTGGCTCTACCAATGGACTGCCTCCGCCTTGAAAAAAACGCCTCCATCACCGCTGCTGCCGACGCCGGCGCTGCGGGGCTCGCTTTCGCCGCCGCTGACGTCGGGCCAGTGGCGCTGGCACGAGGGGCTCCAGGCGCGGCGCTCGCGGCGGCGGGGGCAGTGGCACTGCCGGCTTTTGGGGCGGCACTGGCTCCAGTGGTAGTGCTGGCAACCTGAGCACCCAGCGCACTGAAGTAAAACATGAACGATCGCAAGGACCAGTTCCAAACACAACCGGATGTTTGCACTGCTTAAGCTGTTTGTTTTCTCTGCTGATCGCACTGAAATGATTTTGAACAACAACACCTGTTGACCACTCGCCATCTATTAATCTACCAACGTTGCTATTCACCCGCACGAACTACCTGCCATCCATCATTTGTACTTGCAGAAGAACACAAACTTTGTGCGCGGGGTGCGCTCTGTGCACTGCTTTGGCAATGGTCTGTACCCCTCTCTCTCTCTCTCTCTCTCTCTATCCCTGAAATTTGCATACATCTGTTCGCTTCACCCACTGCCACCTCAATTCTGAATCCTGGGATTTACATGTCTACATCCCTGGATTCAGGTCTGGATAGAGCCAAGATTCCCAAATTCTCAGCATACACATGTTATAAAAGTGCTATTAGGTGTTTTCCTTCAATCCGGGGACGATTGGTTGAAATCGGCTGAGTCATCAAACAATGCGCAAGCAGCAACGGCGGGTTGCAAGTCCATGTCTGCACGGATGGATCTTTCGCGCCTCAACCCTTTGTCATGTCTGGACCCGCCTCTTAGTCGTTTGTATGACATGCTATCATGATACAAAGTTGATCAACGCCATGCAAAGGGGATTGATTCCTCTGTTCGAACTCACTTGAAACATGAGTTTACAGCATCGGCTAAAAACCCGTGAGAGTATGGCTGAACAATTTGCGGCATTTGCATTGGACTGCCAGCCACGGGAGTCGCACCACCCAACCCTTGCCTTGGAGATGCCGGCCAGCTCGGACGCTTTGCTTGGGGCTGCCTGGCGGCAGACTAACAACGAGTCCTGCGGCAAAGCGTGCTTTGCAGTTTGTGATGAAGCCACTGAAACCAAGAGACGCGAACTACGTGAGAAACATCGAACAAATACACAGCAACTCTCCTGCATCTTGAACCAAAAGCAACAGTAAAAATACGTTTGCCATTCGAACCGCCTTGCAGAAAAAACTCACGTCCTCTCTTGCTCACGGCTTGAGGACGTGGGCAGCTTCCGCCACATGCTTCAAGCCACACGTTTTCATTCAGGGCCGCACGGTGTCACAGCACAATGCGCCCGCGTCAAAAACAGTTCTTCATCCCCACGCCTCAAACGAACGCGAGTGATGGCTGTGGGTCAAATCCCGTACCCCCAGTCAACATCCCAATCCCCACTAAAATAGGTTCTAAACTGGGTGATAACCTACCCCAAAATGGGATCTGATTGGTTTTGGCCCCAGCCTACAGCTTCGCCCACGTAAAACGAGCCAAGGCGTGCAGCCTGATCCCACCCTTCCCGCCTTGGGTTCTGCCGCCTCCTTCTTCATGGAGTCTTGCTTGGGATCATCCTCCCTGGCCTTTGCGGCCGCTGCCACTTCACTGGCCTCACAGGCCACCAGGTGTCCCTTTAGGGGAAATAGATGGATATCCATCTGGTAGATTAAACCAGGTAAACCAGGGAAACCCGTCGATTTTTTTTGAGCAAAACAACCAAAAAGGACACCTGTGCTCACAGGACTATACGTGTCCAGTTTTTTCCAACTATGCAGAAACACTATTGGAACGTTGGTTTTTGCAAATAGCTCAGACACCAAAACCAACCAAACATGTTTTGCAAATAGTTCAAGGTTGGTTTTGGTTCAAACACAAAACATTCTTCAAAACCAAAAATGCGCCGACCCTCTGAGCATGACGTCCGTCATTCGAGACACGGAAGGGGCACCTCTTCCCCCGGCCTTGGCCACAGGGGTCACAGCAGGAGCAGTTGCTGGGGCTTTTGGCGCAGACATGACCTGGGCCAGTGTCACGGCGCGGAAAACGCCAAACAAACTTCCAAATCTTCCGAACACTAGCATGGACCCCGGAAAATTATCAGCTTGTGTGACCCAAGGCAAACATGGGATACAGTTGGCGCCAATGAATTTCAAAATTGAACAGTTTTGCGGTCGTGTTGCCAACATTGCATGGGATGGTAGGCCCAAATTGCCACGAGTTCGTGCCAAACCTGATCAAGTGATGTCATTCAGTCATCGATGCCGCGAGCCAAATCCAACTCGGGACAAGCAACGTTGAAGTTGTTGGGCAATTGCAGTTTCAGAACTGCGTCAGGCACGCACACGCACCAAAGCACAAACGGCTGCGAGGACGCGAACAAACTCCCATCGCACCAAAATATGCAAATGCGGATACTTGTCAGTGTCATCCAGTGACCTAATTCATCCGCCCACACATGTCTGCACAATTGACAAAAATCAATGTCAAAATCCAGAGACAACTTGGCACTCATTCAGGAGTTCTGGCTCACCTGGAACCATTAAGAACCTTCAAAAGGGGGAAAAGTCAAGGTTGTTCAAATCAAGGGTTGGCCAACTTGATGATTCCCATCCACAAATCACGCAAAACACCAATCTCATAACCTAAAGTAGACATCAGCTTAAAACAGGCCAAATAGCTTCGTGATTTGCCGAACAAGTTGCCAACAGGTGATTGTCGTCAACGCCGCAGTCTGCACAACACCAACAATATCAAGGCAATTCCAATATGAATCTCGGGATCAACTCTTGCCTCGTGAGTCAAACGTGTTTGCTCATCCCGTGATTTCTTGTGCCCACTGAATCAATTGATTGAGAAACTGTGCAAATTGTGCGAAATGAGCACCAAAAACACGATTTTGTTCTGGACACCCTCTTCCAGCAGCAAATTCAGGGTGTACAATGTGACCCTGCTTGGGAAATTAAGGGGCCCGCTGCAAAGTGTAAAAACCTCAAAGGGAGGTCTCTTAATTTTTGTACAGGGACATACAAAGGTAAAAGTGAATGTTCATGCCAATGCCCCTTGATTTGTCCCTGGAACGAGCTGACTATTGCGTATCAGTATACAATGTTCGATTTGACTTGGTCCCCAAAAGCTTGGCGGATAGCTTGAACACCCTTCTTCAGGAAGGTGTTTAAACCCTGCATCAAACGGCCTTCAGCTCTCCAAAGATCAGGTAAATTCTTGATCTTTGGTTTGGGGCAACGGCCAAATCACCCAGCCAGCTATAACAAACACGGAAACAAACATAATTTATGTCCGTCCTGCCCCCCCCCCCCCCGGCGCTGACCGAGAACTCCGATCACTTGGCTGTTGAGCAAAACGGAAATGCAAGAATTCAATGGAGTTTGAGTTTTGCATCAAATGTTAATTCATCGTGCGCCCGCGTGGCAGCAAATCGTTACAACATCGCCAACGTCCAATTGTCAGACTTCAGCAGATCACATGCAACTCGTTCCACCCGTGTTTTCTTTTCGCGGAACGCACAGGTTGTGACAGCAAACACGGTGCGTCATCAGTTGGCTTTACATGCCACCATATGCCACCTTTAGGGAGACAAGGGCACCAAATGAGCGTTGCGTGTGACTTCCGTCTTGTCACCAAAGATCCACCGTGTTCCGCACGTCTTGGTGTGCTCCCTCATGGGAGCGGGAGATTTCCTTCTCCAGCTAGAGAAACTGGCGGCAAAAACGCAAAACATGCAAGAGCCAGCAATGGCGCCGCCTGTCACATCGTTTCGAAACATCCGGTACAAGCGCTACGGCATCCACGAGCGAAGGGCTGGGCCTGACCTGCTCTTTTCGAACCGCATGGGGCCACAATTGCGTGCAAAACCCACACCACGTGACCGGGCTGAAGACCCACAACTAACTGCTCCTACTTGGAAACGAGCGCAAACCCAGCCCAGGAACAGGAGAGCATGCCAAGCCGTTCAGGCGCCCCATGATTCTTGTTTTCGATTCTTTTCACACCCCTTGCTCAATGTCACCCATGGATTCCACAGCAAGGTGTTGGGCTCCTGATGCCCGGCCCTTCTGGCAGCTCAGGACCAAACTGCTGACTTCGCCGTGCACTTTGCCCACTGTGGCCCCCAAGCCAATGAAGCATGCAACGCAGTGTGAGAAAAAACAGCAGCAGAATTATCAGCAAACAATGACCCCAACAACCTGTAAAACATGTCGAGACTCATGAGGCCACCTTCTTGGAACAAACAGGTCAAATTCATTCAAATTCATTCACAAAAGCAAGCAAGCGAAACAAACGAAGAAGCAGGCCAGCAAGCAAACCAAACAAACAAAAATCGTGACATACTTGCCACTGCATTGAAGGCCTCCTCGGTTGAGACCAGGTCCAAGTTCCCAAATCAAAAACTCCTCCGAGCCTGCGGTCACCCAAAGTGCAACATAGTCTTCGGCAGAGGCCCTGCGCCTCGGGGCTGCTAAGCGAATCCAAAAGCACGGTCGAAGCGGATCTCACATGCACTCATGAGCACTGGCGTGCCCATGGGCCCCGTGTGAGGCCAGTTCTCGAATTTGTGGCGTCGCGATGCGCCATGCGCATCGCATGGAAAAAAACACACTACGAGAAGCATGTCAGGCAAATACCTGGGAGCTTGCCCGCGCGTCAGCCTGGCTGTGGTCAAAGCAACTGACACATGAAACAACTGAAACAAGCACAGAGATGTCCATCCCAGCGACCTGGTGAGAGTTGTCTTTGGTGTTGCTCAATTTTGAGCCTGGCATGCTGACACAGGAGCAACCCGTGGCCGGCCCACTCCAATCCCTTTGGGAGGTGGGCCAAGCAGAGCGCAAATCCGGATTCTCTCCAGGTTCTTCTCTTCACCCTTCGTGCCCTGCCTTACCCGCGAGTTCAATCGAGTTCAAGTGTTTTTCGCATTGGGGCATCCACATCTTCTGCACAGCCTGCCACCCATGATTGTCCCCCTGCAGAACTTCGCCTTGTCACTTCTGGTGTCAACCTTTAGGGGGGTTCAACGGTTGAACCCATTCAGTCCTCACGAACAGCACAGGAAGGAGCCCCGGTAAGAATCCCGGAAGGCAAATCGTCTTCTTGCGCCCGTGCGCCCGGTGCGCAGTCGGTGCACCGGCGCACGGAAAACCCATGCGAAAACGATGGCCGCAGTCCGTGCTTCAGCGGAAGCCAAAGCCCGAAGGGCGCACATCTTCCTGCTCCAGACGCTTGGCCATTTTACCCATCAGCACTCCTCGGCGACACCCATTGCATCCCCAAGTGCTTTGGTTTCGGATGCTTGCGGCGTCTGCAAACCTGTAGGTGTCGCTTCTTTCCGAACGGGAAACGCGAAAGACCTTGATGAGTAAACATCTAAAGTTCACAAGTGGTGCTGCCAGTCATCCCTTCACAAATGGAAGGGCCGCCCTCATTCATATCGTCAACCTTAAGTTGCGTTTGAGTAGGGGTTTCGGAATCTCCCCAAGGCAGGCTTGACATGGTAGTTTTTGACATGGAAATGACAATCTAAGGACCTGAGCATGTTGCTCAATCGAGATTCATCCTGGACACAAAGCCCAATGCTTCATTCAGAATAATTCTCCGTCTCCTGGTTTGCCATCAACAAATGCACAAATGAGCTCCCAGCTCCGCTGGTTAGGCTTTTTTTTCCGGCCCTTGCAGCCACAGTGTCGGAACTCCTCCTCCGTGATGACCTGGTCACCATCCAAATCCCCAGCCTCCAGGATGCTCTTGACCGTGTCGTTGCAGCCAACCACCCTGACGTGACGAGAGCCGGCTGGCACATGCCAGCCCGGCTGAAATCGATTTCACGCCCTGGCCTGAACAGCTCATGTGGAGAGATATGACCTGTCTGGTCAATGTCGAGGTAGTGAAAAACCTGCCGCACGAAGGCAAATGCACAGAAATGTTTGCTGGGTTTCCACTCTAGAGAACCTCCTGCAAGCAAAACGCATGTCGCAGCAAAGTAGCAGGGTCTCCCCCGATCCAAGCGGCCTTTCACAAGCATCACCGGCTCAACATCAACACCCGCAAGAAGTGAATCATGGGTAAAACCACCAACATTCAGGCTCTTCCAGCCAGCCGGCCTGCTTAATGGCCTTGTCAGTGGCCAGCGCTGATGGCTTCATGGTCGCCGCTAGCCATTCAGTGTAGTGCACCTTTCCTGCAATCCAATGCCGACTGCTCATATACTCTGCGCAAGGCGAAATATAAAGAACGGTTGCATTCCCTCTCAGCCCTCTTAGACTGATGAGGGTGAGGGGCCCCTGTCGTTGCCCTTCAGCCCCCAGCTACTGGGCAATTTGGACCACAGCTTCGACAAAGCCTTTGAGCCTAATCAAGCATCTTGAAATGAGATGGAGTCTGACCACCCCCCCCTCTCCCCCGTTACTGCCAAAAAGCGAAAAAAACTTGCTCATTCAAGGCTTTGCGTGCCAGCAGTGCTGCCCTTTTGAAATTGCTCTCTTTTTCGGGTCCAAGTCTTTCAACCACGTCGAATCACCGCAACGCTGTCCCGTGCCATCTGCGTCCAGGGCGTGGAAGATTTCATCCACCTCCGCTGCCTGCAGCCTTTGCCCGCAGCGGATCCCTTCCTGGGCGACCGGAGATGCGGTCATGGCAGCCGTGAGCCCAGCATTGCAGCTGGCGCCAGCCCCCCAAACAAACAGCTCAGAGAAAGTTCGAGAAACAAGGAAACAGATCAGCGATGAATCCATGAAGCTTGGGCTTGATGGGTCAGGTCAAGCACGCTCATGCGCTGGCTTGATACCACACAACGCCACCACCCACTCAACATCACCTCGACCACACGGCTGGCCGCGCATGCCAGCGCTTCTAACCCCCCCCCCTAGCGCGACCTTCACCTGCCTGATGTCCAAATCACACCCTGATCAGCAGGCCGGAGCCATCAACACTTGCTGGAGAACTAACGCAGCTACTTGGGCGTGTGAAAGTCTCAGTGCGGCAGCGCGTCTCTGATCTCATCCTTGCTCAAAGATCCTTGGCAACAGAGTTCAACAAACAGCCTTTCACATCGCAAATTCAGAGTGCAACACGCCGTTGTGAGGTAACACCCCAGACATGCACGCGCTTTCTTGGGCGCTCTTTGGCCAGGCATCAGTATGACAAGATGACTGATGCAAAGCATGCAAAACACAACACTCGCATTTCATGGATGGGTCTGGCCAAATGCTCGGGTATGCTCAGGCGCCCTACAACCCCCCGAAGTATACCCACCGGCTCCTTTAGGCACCAGCTTTGATTTGGGAGCGCTGTTGATTTGGGAGGGCTTCGAGGCAGCCCCCAATCAGCCAGGCTGCCTGTGCGCGAAGTGTCCAGTGCGTGAAAGGCGTCGCGCAGCTCTGCCACGTGGTGCTCCTGCGCATGCCAAACGTGCAAGTGTTCTGGCAGGTCTCCGAGTGGTAGCTTACATCCCCATGAAACACACGCACAATCACACACAGACGCCTCTCAATACCCGCCGGCCCTTACAGCGGACATCACCCCTAGCATCACCGGTGTTTGAATAAAGGCCACAAGCTAAATCGAACCGTCGCCTCCCTGGCGATGCTGGGGACGCGGAAAGACGGCATGTTTCGTCGTTTCGTTGCAAATACTAGTTCAGGGAGCCCAAGTATCACCTGTGGTTTAGTAGAGGGGAGGTTATTCCGCTTGCCCCACGTAGATGATACGCTGCTTTGCAAATAAAGTGGTCGACACCCCCAACATCACCTGTGCAGCATAGTCAACATCACCAATGCTTTGCTAGTGCAGTGCTTGGCTAGCACTTGAATCAAGAACGCGATGTGTTGCTTCTGTTTCACTTGTTTACTTACAGCGGCCATCACTCCCAGCATCGAAAGTGCTTGCATAGAGAACAAGTTAAATACCTTGCACGGGATATTCAACTGGAATACAGTGCACATACAGTTGCACAGCGTTATGTTTTTCTTCTTCAGGGAATTCAACAGTGAGATTAGGCATCGATGCTGGGGATGCAAACATTAGGAGCATATCGCGGATCCAAGTATTTTAGTAAAGGAGATGTTTAGATTAGATTATGGATGCAATGAGTACCGAAGATGTAGCTTGTGCGGGGTGGCAATTTTTGTTGAATGTATTTTCGTGCGCTCCTCGGAGCGATGCGCTACCAGCGTCAGCACCTCAGTTGCAAGGGGGCGAACTCGCGTGAGGAAGGGCATCAGTCAAAACCAGAAAACGGTGCGGCCTCTGGGAATGATTGGCATCCACAAGGCCTTTGCAGCGTTGTTTTTAAGGTTGGACCCCCAAGAATGGTCAAAGGGTACCCTCAAAAAAGACACCCATATCATTGAACCAAAGTTGGAAACACTCCCAACGAATCCAAATCGAGCAAGAAACCGCACAGTTCAAGCCGCTCTTGCCCGCAAGTGAGCGATTGATATCGCCAGTCATGCCTGGAGCCAAAGCCTAAGCCTGCATCATTTTACTGGCCTGCCAAGTCATCACCACAGATCGAGCCCTTCATGCGTGCAAGCCGTGATTGGCCGTAATTTGCAGCTGGCCTGCGCTATCATGCGCATGTTCGGATTGTTCGGCAACATGTAGACAATTTCAGGGGCACCCTGAATTTCAAGAATGAGGGCTGAAACTTGGCAAGCCTTCGCCGCGAATCGTGGGGTGAGGGCTTCAAGCCTTCGCAGGCCATGAACAAAAGATGCTCCGAGCCACTGCGCGCTCGAACTTTGAGAGGTGCCGAAATCTGGCCAGCCGACCTTGGATGGGCTTCTCGGATGATGTGGACTGGCCTAGTCTCCGAGCCTATGGTCGAGATGGGCAAAAGAGGGGACGACGCCAATCGGAACCATCGGAACCCTAGATAAAACCACACAGCTTGCAAGCAAACAAGGCCCTCCAAATCCACGCCAACGGGCTTTTGGGGCATACGGAATCCATGGGCAAACTCTGCAAAAGCCATCCTTTCCCAACACCAGCAATATCCTGGTTCTGGAAGATGACAGGAGGCTTTTGGAGCCGCTGTGAATAGTTTCTTGAGCTCTCTGTTCAAAGTTGATGGTTCACGTAGCATTTCCAGCGTGTTCTGCAGCCCATCCCCTGCAAAGCCCGCTTCCGAGCTGCGGAGTGTACCTGGGCTGCAAGCTCTGAATGCAACAGCTTCCGAGCTATCCTTAGACCCTTCAAATCCAAGGTGAATCCGTGTGCCTATCACCTGCTGCAACCTGAGCAAGTAGCAAGCGTTCCCCCCGCTTGGCGCATTGTGCCCTTACATGCCATCTCACACAAGCAGCATGCGTCAGTGCCTGCAGATCGCTCTCTCTCTCTCTACCGTTGCATCCAGTCATGGTCCAGCAGCGCCAGGCAACGAAACAAAACAGCCAAAGGCCCTACCTGCAGATCGCTGCAGCCCCAAAATATGACACACCTGCCTTTCTGCAAGACAGCTGGCAGGACCCCCAAAACAAACCAACAACAAACACCACGCTTTTGAACACAGCAATAAAGAACGTGGCAGCGTAGCGGCAATTCCTTTATTTGGATTGATGCAAGCTATGGCTGGAGCAAAGGCTGAACAAACGTTGAAAGCCAATGCGTGTTGTCTCACGTCCCCTCTCCCTGTCTATTGAAATAATTGCGATCATGATCGGATCGCCATCCGATTGAATAGGATGTCACAAGTGAGTCAGTGGCCCTAGCCGCCAAGCCCTTGCGTCCTCTAGGTCTGAGTGCGATCATGGAAAGCATCTTCAAGAATCTGCTAGGGCATCCTGGAAACGATTGTCATCGGGCGGAACTATGGCATTGGCGGCCGCTTTCAGTTGAAAGGCTTGACGAATCAAGGCTTGAACTTGGCCCACATTGCCTTCCCACACCTCCTGTTGAGGTGCCGTTTGTCATGGGCGACATTGGTGTGGTGGTCGACTGCTCAGAGGCAGGCGAGATATCTCCGCTTCGGCTTTTGCTCCTGAGCTTCTTCAGCGGAACGGGGATCCGCGGGCGTCTGTCCTGGCCCCAGTTCGCCATGCTTTTCCCCTGCCCGAGCATGGTACAGCTCCCACAGCAGCCAAAGAGAAGGGAACCCACCAAAGGCACTCGTCCAACTTATTCCAACGTATTCTACTTGTGGCTGCGCAAGAGACTTCAGAGACTTCCAGACTTCCTCGCAAAATCACAAGGATTCAACCAATTACTCTGCCCTCAACCAGCTCAC
>CAUJNA010001813.1:786050-863550 GCA_963377175.1 Effrenium voratum
GGCATTTGAAGCAGGCTCCGTGAAAGGACTGTTACACTGCAGCACGGCCGTCATAATTACATTGAAAACAAAGAAGATTTGACAGCTAAATTCATAATGGGGCAAGTTGGATTTCCGAAGTAGTGGCACCCTCAGGGGTCCGGCCTATACACGCTTGACAGCTAAGGGGCCTATACATGCTTGACAGCTAAGGGGATGCCCACTGCAAGCGTGAAACAAAGGCGTCCTGAAATGTCGTGGGATCCAAGCGGCTGGGGCAACGAAAAAGCGCGTGCCCAGCTGCTCGTTGAGCCAGGTGTGTTCTTCATCTCCTGCGGCTGGGCAACGCTTCATGCGCAAATTTGACCAACCCGTGCCAAGCTTTGTCCCCTGTCCAAGCCAACAGCGCAACCAAAAACTCGAAGCTGGGAATGCCGCCTGTTGCCTGGGACTGGACAAGGCTTCTCTGGGCATTCTGCTTTGGCCCCTTGGCCCCGAGCTCCTGCACACCGGCCTGTTACTGTCAAGAAGCCGAGGTCTGAAAAATTTGGATCGGGCCCTTCACTCTCCCTCGAAGCATGTTGCAAAGATCGTTGTCCACATTGTACCAAACAAATCTGTTCACTTCATGGGGACTCGCACAGCAGTCTTTCCGAGGCTGCATCCATTGCTCTCTTGCCCTTCGGCCCTACACGGTCAGCCAGTGGCTCACCGAAACACTGCACGCGCGAGCCGAGCTTTGCTCATCAAGCGCTCGGCGTGCAAGCTGGGCAACTTGCTTGAAGCGGTCCATGTACTCGAAGTCTTGGGCAGCGAGATGCGCGGACCTCGAGAACGGGCAGGGGGGGCAAAAAAACACCTGACCGGGGCCATGCCCAATTCGATCATGCTCCGAAATGGCTTGCCAGGGGGCAAACCCCAAAGCTTTGCTCAAACCAACTCCCGCGCGTTGCTTTCCGAGACGCGGTCACCGGTACAAGGCCTCGATGGTGTCCAAGGCCTCACGCCAGGCTCTGGGCATTTGCTGCGGCGGCTCTTCCAGGTCCTGGCACTGCCGCAAAGGCTGCAGGCCTTCGCCGCTGTTTGGCAGGTCCTGCCAACTTCACGGCCGCTGGCTCTCTTGCGGCTGCCGTTGGGAGTTGAATGGGAGTTGAACCTAGACATGAGGGCTGCTGACGTTTCTCGCTGCTGTTGCAGCTCATATTGAGTTTGTTGGAGCCGTCGCTCTCACAAAGCTGTTGGCAGGTGCTAGTGGGGTGATGTGGGATGACATTGTGGAGCAGTAGCAAACGCAGATGGATCTACGAGCTTTGGCCCGGGCGAGAGGGCAAACATGATTCACACACGATGTGAATGCAAACCTGAAAGCAGGCAGCGTCCTTCACGTAGCGCGTGCCAGGTCTCAGCATTGCCGTGTCGCTCTTGAACATGGAGCCGATGTAGGGCATTACCTTACGTGCGCAGGAGTCGGCCAAGCACCTGCAAAATTCTGCAAACTTGTGGCGACATTCTTAGCAGACCTGCCATGGCCAGCCGACATCGCCAGAACCAACAGGTGATGACTGCTCGGCCCTCGGCACATGCGGGGTTTCTTTTCTGGCAAACTGGTCTAGTTCTTCTCCCCTGACACCTGTTGCCCCTTCCTTTGCGGCACAGCTGATGGATCATCCTGCTTAGGGCAGGGCACCAAGGGCGGGTTGAAGGCTAGGCCGCGCATGATCTGCGGGATCTGTGCGCTCCACTCTGCAGCACGCTCGTTGTACCTGATCTCAGCCAGCCCCACCCGCAAAAGTCAAGCAAACCAAGTGGGTAGCAAACCCAACTGCCTGCAAGGTAACGGCGGCAAACAGAGGATTGTTTATATTTAACACTTAGCAATTCAGTCCTTTGCAGTTGCAGTGGTCAACTGTCAGATTGACTCCTACACTTGAGTCATGGTCAAGACCTGGTGTTACAATTGGCCACCCAGAACCATGTAAGGAATTGAAACGGCAGCTGCACCCATTCAAAGTGGGGATTATCCCTTACTAACCTTCATCTACCCGGGTTTTGATCGTGGCTCACTTGAACTCTACATGTCCAAGGCTTGAATCATACCCTTGGCCCGTATCCTAGACTTGGAGTTACAAACGAGCAGCTGACCTGGCAGGTGGTGGTGCCTCGCACTGCCAAACTCATGTCACTCGTATCAACTTGATTAGTCACGTGCGATGCGATGCGACTGAAATGCCTGATCCATTTATGTTTTCTTTACAGGCTCACTTCAGCCATGGCCAGCTGGCCCATTGGCCAGCTCACAAAACACAGACCTGTTGTTTGGCATTCCGGAGTGTCAAAGGCATCAACATACGGACCCCCACTGTTCAGCTGCAGATGCTGGCCATCCATGCCACAGCCCATAGAGATGGAAAAGAAGTCGTCCAAAGGGATCCTGAGCAAAAGCAGCCGAGCAGCGAACAGCATAACACAGTATGGTCTCGCTACTTGCGACACCGACTGTTTGTTTCAATCCATTTGCCAGCTTCAACAGGCTTTGCGTGCCTTGCATTTTTCCCTGAGACCCCGAAAGGACATGCTCCAAGTCTCATATTCTGGTGTGCCTCCGTCTCGATGAGCGCCTTGGCCGCCTCCAGTTGTAGGATGTAGCCCACTGTCCACAGGGTATAGCCCGGCTCCACCACATGCTCCGAGACCTGGCTGATGTCATTCTCCATGGGGCTGCGCCCGACGTACCTGAGGCAACCCCCCTCCACCTGCATGTTTTCTATGCTTTCAAGGGATGGGGGCCCAGAAGGCTAGCCCAACAACCACCATCTGAGTCAAGCCAAGCAAAGTCAATACCGCCCAGGGTTGTGGGAATGGCCTTCTCTGATATGAATGGAAGGCTTTCCAACCTGGGCTGGAGTCCCGACCGGCAGGACCTTGCGGCCTATGAGAAACACTTGTGTATGCTCATCTAGTCATCGGTATCATCTCAGAAGGGCATTTGGAATCGGTGTGTTGCTGTCTGGCCCGATGCCTGGCCAAACTTTTGATAACGCCATCCAAGGGGTGGGTGGCGAGAACCCAAGCGTTCCTGCCTTATTGTTCTAGGTTCCTCGGCGTCTCTGGGCGGGAGGGGGGCGCTTTGGGGCCCCAAACCCCCCCCTCTTCAGAATGCCGTAGTGTAAGCTTCAGCTTCAACCAAACATGCGGGTGCCAGGACGAGAGCCGACGTCACGAGAGTGTCCGGTTTTGAGTCTGTTGAGGGTTCTTCCCATGCGGGCCAGTGGCATGAGGTTCCAGTCGAAATCCTCAACCTCTTGCAGGAACTGTCTCAAGCGAGACTTGAAGTCCTCTTGGAGGTCGAAATCGTCCTGAGCTGCCCGCGGCTTGATAAAAGTGGCTGGGCCCCTTGAGGACCAGCCTTCAAAAGTGTAAGAAAAAGCACTGCTCACACTGCAACCCGAGCATCTTCCAGAATCAGAGCGGTCGGAATGTTTTGTTCGACCATGCGGTGCCACACAGCGTAGTGGCTCAAGAAGCAGCCCACCTGTGAGTCGCGAGCAAGATAATTTGCCGATCTTGCGAATGCTGTCGCCGTGCGTGCTTTGGGGCGGGTGCATGCGTTTACCTATGCAACAAACACTACAAGAACAAAAACAACCGAACAGTAACAACCAAAGAAACAAAGAAACAAACAAACAAACAAACAAACAAACAAACAAACAAACAAACAAACAAACAAACAAACAAACAAACACACAAACATACAAACATACATTAATACATTACATACACACAAACACATATACATACATGCATTGCATTGCATTACACTACATTACATTACATTAGGTTAAATTACATTCCATTCCATTCCACTACATTCCATTCCATTACATTCATTACACTACATTAAATTACAATACAATACACTACATTATTACATTACACATTAACATACACTACGTTACATTACATTACATGACATTACATTAATTACATTGCATTACATTACATTACATTACATTACATTAGATTACATTAGATTACATTACATTACATACTTACAAGCATGCACACAGGCACACACCCACGCACCTACCCACCCACCCACCCACCCACCCACCCACCCACCCACCCACGCATGCACGCACGCACGCACTCACGCACGCACGCCCTCACTTACTCACTCACTCGCGAACCCATCCACCCCACCCACGCACGCACGCACGCACGCACTCACGCACTCACGCACTCACGCACTCATTCACTCACTCACTCACTCACTCACTCACTCACTCACTCACTCACTCACTCACTCACTCACTCACTCACTCACTCAAACACGCATTCATGCATTCATGCAAACGCGCACTCACGCACTCACTTACTCACTCCCTCGCTCACTCACTCGCTCGCTCGCTGACTCACTCAGCTGTTTTGTCTGTGTTCAGGTTTGCTTGCGCTGACGGTCGAAATGTCCCTCCCGCCCGCCGCCCGGACCTATCTAGCGTAATTGGCAGTTGCTTGGTCCTGCTTGGTGAGCTTTCAGTAGGGCTGAGATCTTGTCGCACGCGCACACCCACTCACACACACACACACACACAATCACACACGCGCGCGCGCACACATGCCTGCTTCAAATTGACATGTGAACCATGCTGAGACGACACGCATAAGTCTTTCAGTCACCTCGCCAGTGGTGTAAGGCATGTTGTGGTTGCTGAAGCCGCAGTTGTAGCCCGGCAGAATTCGAACTCCCAAACATTCCAGGTCATCTTGGTAGAGCACGCCATCGCCGTCCACGGCATTAACCAACGTCGCATTCCTGGGATACAAAATCGTGTCACGTTGCCTGTAACAAGTCTATCCGCCGAGCATGCCGCTGAAGAATCTAACTGACGTGCTGTGACACTTGTATGACGCCTCATACCCTCCCCGCAAAACAGTTCCATCTTCCAACCCTTTGAGCACTCGGGGCTGCTTGCAACTGCAAAAAGATCGCCCACCTGAATTGCCCCCATGGGGCGGTCCCTTCAAACGGAAAGTGACCCAAACCAGGCCTCCCCGAACGTCAGGTTCCATGTGAATTGGGAGGGCAACGCAACGAGGCGACATGCGCTCCGAGTCGCAATTGATTTTCCTCCAGCTGCCGGAGCACTCGCTGGCGCTTCTCCGGACGCCGGGCCAGGGTCACCACGAAGATGTTCTCCCCGGGATCCCTCGGACCTTTCGGCTCCAATGAACAACAGGGATCCTTACATACACCTGAAGATTGCCTTGTAAATTGGTGGTTTCCCTGCATTTTGGTGGAAAAAGCCATGCTTCAAATGGGCAAAATGTATCTTTTAAGGAGCCCTGAACAACTTTTGCACCAAGAGCAAATAGAAAGGATGCCTTGCGAATAGATTCAAACCACTCCGTCCGACAAAATGTCCAGAACAAATATCCACATTTGTCAGGGCTGAGTCAGGCATTGACGTGGCCACAAGATTGTGGCAGTTGGTCCTGCGCCTGAATCCTCCCTTTCTAGGTGGTTTGGATCGGCGTGTCAAGCTGCTTGTTCTGCTTAGGCAGGGGTCGAAGTGGCACCAATCCCCGGCAATTGAGGGAAATAATGCAGCGATGGTCAAATGGTGGTTCCCAACCAGCAAAAGTCCAATCTGGATTCTAAGAGTTCGCTGGCTTGATGCCGCCTTCAAGGTAAACGTGTAGCGCGACGTGCAAACGCCTTACTTGGGACATCACAGGGGGCAGAGCGACCAAAGGTTCCACTGAAACGAACAGTAAAGTCTACCGCGGAACTCCTGAAAACCCTAGCCACTGGTTTTCCAAAACCGGGCAGAACAGCCGCACGACTCCCAAGCATATGAAAGTCTCCTTGCATGTTGACCCCTGAAATCTTTAGACGCAGGGGAAATGCAACGCCCCCAATCGCATGGCCCGCCTCCAAAGGACTGGGCCTTGCAATGCTGCACCCTCTGCAGGTCCTCCGGCAGCAGGCGGGGCCAGCGGCAAAGGCGCCGCCGCGCCTCCTCCGGTGCCCGGTTCGGTTGATCCAAGTATCAGCGGCTCATGAAAGGATGCTGGAACAAAGTGGAGAAATAAATGAAATACAGTTGCCACTGGCTGCTAGCGGATGCCAAAGCTTGCTCACTCTCTCTTTCTTGATGCCAAAGCCTAAGTACCCTGCTTGCTCTCCGATCTCTCGTGCTGTGCTCCGTCCTCTCGCATCTGCGTCTTCTGCTGGTCGGTCAGGTGGTCGTCCTTGCTGTAGCCTGGCCGCAGGGCTGGCTGATCAGCTTTCAAAAATTCGAAGGGTCACACCCCCTGGCTCCGGATGCTGAAGGGCTGCCATCCGGTAGGGGGAACTGCTTGATCTGAGGAAGATTGCATGGGACCTCAATGCCCCGGTCAAAACTGTCTAGTTTGGCGCCATTCGCCATCCACTAAGGCAGAAAATACAAGCACCACATATTGAGGCTTCTTCACTTGCAACAAGCAGGCAAATGCGCCCCAAAAGGCAGTGCCAACTGGGTGACTCTCAAGGCCTGCCTTTCTTCTCGACCCACTCCATGTTTTCCATCGTGTACCTGAGCTGAACAGCAAGTGACTCGGGCTACTTGAAAGCTCCCAGCCAGGTGCAATGGGACCTGCTGCCAGGCTCGGAATGGACAAACACGAAGGCGCAACAATGATGTTTCATGCACGCATCGTGGAGAAAAAAAGAAAAGAACAAAACGATAGTTGAGCGCATTCATACGGACGCTGCGCAATCCGCCGTATCGATGTCCAACGCGAGGTGCTGATTTCTGGCCAGGTGGCTGCAGCGTGCCATCGTGATATTTCTGGTGCAGCCCCGTGGTGGGGTCCTCCACATTGTAACTCCGCAACCCCGGGGCCTTCGTCGCAAACCGCCGCAGCCGGGTTTTTGGCAAGACAGGGGCCATACGCAGGGGCCATAGCCTCAGAAAGACGAAGCAGTCATCATAGGAACGACGTGCATCCCTTGCCAACAATGAGCCAACCAAAACCAATAGCGTTCTTCGAATTCTGGGGGGGGAGGGGGGGGGGGGGGTTGGGGGAAAAATGGTTATAAGGGGGGCCCTGGGGTAGGGTATTTTCAGTTCAAGGTTTCAGGGGCAGGGATGAAATTAAACAAGCAAACCATTTTGCCCAAAACACCAAGGGGGATTGTGGGGAATTTTCCTAAATTTTCTCAACATTTTTTTACAATTTTTTCATTATGAAACAGTCTAAGATTTCATCATTTTCAAGGTTCGGGTTTCAGACAATTTTAAGGCTTTCTGGGGGATAGGAGGGTTTCTCTTGTTTAGGGTTGAGGGTTGAAACATCTGGGGTTGTTTAGGGTTAAACATTTTCGGGAACTGTCGACCGTCCGTGCTTCGTCCTCATGAACATCAAGCTCTATTTTGTCGGGATGCCAAGAGTGTTCACTGCAGTCAAGTGAAGCTTTCTGTCAAGTGAAGCTTTCTGTCAAGTGAAGCTTTCTGTCAAGTGAAGCTTTCTGTCAAGTGAAGACGCTGATTAGTTGCATTTGCTTGTATCTCAAGCTGTTGAGTGAGACAAGTCTTTGACTGGACCTCATTAGAACCTTTGTGAGCAATGACATCACAGCAGAGCGTGATGACTTCCGGTGCTTCGTCCTCTGGTGGATACAATGCTGACATCACAGCAGAGGACATCACAGCCCAAACCATTGAGGACTTCACCACCAAGATGAAGACGAACAAGTTGAACATCACGGAGATTAAAAGCTTTGAGGAGAAGCTGGAGACCAAACTCAAGCTCATCAACAAAGAGCAGGAGGAGCTCAAGAAACTTAAAAGCGATTTCAAGACGTTGGTCAATGAGTTGGAAGCCCCCTCCAAAGCAGAAGCCAGACAGGCAAAAATCAAGGCGAGAGCAGAGGAAACCAAGCGGACCAAGCAGGAGGACAGAAACAGCTACCTCAACCTCGTCATCAAGTACAACAACACAGACCATGAGGTGTCTGTCAAGAAAGGCAGTACCACGGGCAATCTACGCAATAAGTTGGTGGAACGCTTCAACCTCAAAGGCAAGCAGCGGCTCATCATGGACTTCAACGGAACCGACCTGTACATCTCCAACAACGGCAAGTCTTACGGGTTGAAGCGTTTGAACACTTTGGGACTAAAAAACGGGGACATCATCAAAGTCTCATTGCCGGGCGACAAGACCACTGCGGACGACAAGACCACTGCGGACGACAAGACCACTGCAGAGGACGATGACATTGCGGAGGGCGGTGAGAGTGAGAGTGAGACAAGTGACACGGAGACAGAGAACTAAGTTCCATCTTCATAGATGATGCCAGCCAAGTCTCACGAAGGCATTCCCTCCAAACCATATGTTCTATCTTCATTACTTTACAGTTGTGTGTGTCGGATTGCTTTGTGAGACTTCTATTCACGAAGTTGCTTGAGCATTTCCGTGTGGCATCCATTCACCATCAAACCAGTTGCGATTGAAACAACATGCCTGCCAGTGCTGTTGCTCAGGTGTGTCAGTCATTGATGCAATTATCTCACTCATTGACCTTGCTTTAATCTTTGTATGTCAGTAGGCGTTTTGCACCATCAAGCGGTTTAGGTTGAAATCAGTAGTTCTCTTTGTGCCTCACTTCAATGCCGAAGCAAGTCCAGAAGCCGTTTCTGAAAAAGACCGAGGCGACTAAGGCGATGATGAATAAATCATGGAAGATTGTGTGCGACCGCTTCAAGGAAATGAAGGAAGTTCAAACAGAAGACGGAGACGACCACACAGCAGTTCCAGCAGCTTTATCACCATTGCTCACTCAAATCAACCAGAAAATCACCACTGCCAAGAACCGCATGGAGAGCAATGACTTCAACCTGACCGACCTTCTCAATGAACTCCCCGACGATAAGGTGAAGGGCATCCTCCTGCTTTTTGAGAACCCTGAGGAGAACTTCAATTACAAGGAAAACAAGTTTGTCAGCGAGGATATGTTGGTTTCTCTTGCTTGTCTTTTGATTGGTGAGATGGAGCAGTTGGAACAATGTATCAAGCAAAGCAAACGCGCGCGTGCTGACATCCTAAGAACTTTTCTTGAAGCATACGGCAAGCAGTTTTCAAAGATGCGTGGAACAGACCTTATCTACAACCATCATCCATTTGTAGAGGGCGTGAAGAACCTGATTCAATATCGACGTGGATTGAGAAGGGCAAGTGCTATGGCAAGGCCTGATGGTGAAGGTGAAGAAATACCTGAACCTTCTGATGAGCGTCGGTGTGCCATTATGTAGATTTAGAATTCAGTAATTAAATCAAGTCTGTTTTTTAACCCTGTTTTATCGGGGTAGTAGGGGTGAAGTCTTGGGGAACAGAGACTTCTTGAATGACGGCATTGTCATTGCTACATTTGAGCCCGTCCCTTCCCCACGAGTTTTGAAAACTCGTGGGGAACACCCACGGATGTTGAAATCCCGTGGGAAACACCCACGGGATCCCGTGGGAAACACCCACGGAAACTCGTGGGAAAAAACTACTGGTCTTGTTTTGTGTGAAAAGGGGTGTCAATGTTAGCTTCAGCTTGAACAGTTTGTGTCAGTCCTTGCCCTCATTTGCTTTGCTCCGAGGTTATGAAGTCATGCTGTCCTTCGCCTACATGACTGTCTTCTTCAAGGTGTCGGCGGCTTCCCCCTTAACCTTTTTTTGGAGGTTTCCCACCTAAACTTTTCGGGATGCCCACCTAAATATTAATTTTTGGGGACTGACAACCTAAATATTTGTTTGGGGATGCCCACCTAAATATATTTTGGGTTTTCCCACCTAAACTTTTCGGGATGCCCACCTAAATATTAATTTTTGGGGACTGACCACCTATCAAGCAGGGTATATATAATATATACATCAAAGTTCCAGTTTCAGATGTTGTATTGAAACTGGAACTTTGGTGAGATACATATTCAACGACAGTTTCAAACTCATCCCCAAACCCATTTGTTTTTCAATGTTGAACCCAACCCCAATCCCATAACCACCAAACACAAACAAAAATACTTAAAGAGAAAATACCTTATATAGTATAGATATATGGCAGGGGATTTCAGTTCGGGTTCAGTAATTGACTATTTGTTATCCAATAATGAAGCAACCATAAAAACAGGGAAGAATAACAAACCATTGAAAAAACTAATCATCAACAACAAAGAATACTATTACAACAAAGACAAACCATTATCCTCATCACTTCAAAACAAACTCAATCAAGTCAGCAACACACAAGGTTTCAAACGATTTCATCTTCTAAAAAAAGCATCAAACACAATGAGAGGCATTAAAACAATCCAGAAATACAGATTAAAAATAGGAGCAAAAACATCAGAGACATTTTCAGCATTGACAGGATATGCCAACACATATTCAATATCCAACATACCATTCAAGGGATACAAAGGATTAACATATCTTTTATGGCAAGAAAAGAAACTAACAGAGTTTTTACAACAAACAAAATCAATGAAACTACTGATTGATGTTGAGGTTATTTTTGATAAACTTAGACAGCAAGATGATGATGATGGAGAAGACGAACCATTTGAGGAAAATATACAAATAAAACACAATGTGAGAAGCAGGAGATACAACATTCTAAATGTAGGAGACTTGAAAAAAGCATTGGAAAATGTACCTAAAGATATTGAACTACAAATTGAAAACTCACCTTTGAAACATTCAGGATTGAAGATTAACAAGATTAACAAAATCACCATCCACTACGATAAATACAACCCGAACAGGGCAGGTAAATATATGGAACTACCAGAATGGATTTCAAAGAAAAAAGCATGTATCAACATTCAAAATGATGATGAATTATGTTTTAAATATTGTGTTTTATGTAAATTTTATGAAGTCTTCAAGAAAGACCATCCGCAACATATGAGACACTACAAGAAATTAATGACTACTGAAAGTCTAATTAAATGGGATGGTGTGAATTTTCCAGCATCCAATGATGACATAGACCATTTTGAAGAAATCAATAACAAATCTATATCAGTTAATGTGTATGTTGAAGATGTGAACCAAACCATCAGAGCAGACAGAATAACAAAAATTGAAAGACCATCTTGTCATATCAATCTATTACGAATTGAAAAAGATGATAATGAACATTATGTTTTAATAAAAGATTATAATAGATTAATGGGTAGTCAAACCAACAATCACAAAACAAAGATATTTCATTGTATTTACTGTCAGCACGGTTTTCAATCAGAAAAGCTTTTAAATGCTCACATATCAAAAGGTTGTATGGCAAATGACATTCAACAAACAAAAATGCCAGAAGAAGGAACAACAATGAAGTTTGAAAAGCATTTTAAGAAACTGAAAGCGCCCTTTGTTATTTACGGTGATTTTGAATGTTTAACAACAGAAACATCAGAAGGCATCAAAGGGACTTATCAGAACCATAAACCCAGCGGTTATATGCTTAACCTTGTTAATGCTTACAGTGGAGAAATGAAACCATTTTTATATAGAGGTGATGATTGTATGGATAAATTTTGTGATACATTAAACAATATTAGAGACGATGTAATGAAACAAATGAAAAATCCAAAAGATATGATTATGTCAGATTTAGATGAAATTAAACATTTAGAAGCTAAAAAGTGTTTCTTATGCAATGATAATTTTGACAACAGAGTAGAAGCGAAAAAGAAAGTTGCTGACCATTGCCACTTCACAGGATTATACAGAGGCGCGGCACATATGAAATGCAATATAGACTATTGCTTTAAAAAGTATCATATACCAGTATTCTTTCACAATCTTAAAAACTATGATGCTCATCTCATAATTTCTAATCTTGAAAAGTTAAACACAAAGAAAGAACAAATATCAGTAATAGCACAGAACAGTGAGAAGTTTATTACATTTTCATTAAACAGACTTGAATTTAAGGATAGTTTCAGTTTCTTGTCATCATCATTAGATAAACTTGTTAAATTAACAAAATATGAAGATAATAAATTAAGGGACAACTGGCAGGAACATTTTAAATATAGTGTCAAAGGCAAATACATAAAAAATGAAAAAGATTTATTTTTACTGACAGAAAAGGGAGTTTATCCTTATGATTATTGTAATGACTTCAATAAATTTAATGACACTGAACTACCAGAAAAGAAACATTTTTATAGTAGATTAAGTGAAGAAGATATAAGCAATGCTGACTATGAAAGAGCAAAACTAATATGGAAGCACTTTAACATCAAAAACCTCGGTCATTATCACGATTTATATTTAGAAACCGATGTATTATTATTAACAGATGTATATGAGAATTTCAGAAAACAATGTCTAACAGATTATGAATTAGACCCCGCCCATTACTACACTTTGCCTAACTTTGCTTGGGACGCGATGTTATTGAAAACAGGAATTGAGTTAGAACTTCTACACGATGAAGAAGTTTATAAAATGATAGAGCAAGGACTAAGAGGCGGTATGTGTCAGGTTTCAATGAGAAAAGCAACTGCTAACAATAAGTATATGGGAGATGCTTATGATGAAACAAAGCCGTCGTCCTACATCAATTATTTAGATGCTAATAATCTTTATGGTCTGGCAATGTGTAAGAAACTACCATACAAGAAAATAAGATTTGTTAAAGATAATTTTACAGAAGAAGACATTAAATATTACAATAGTGATTACAGTAGCAAAGGATATATTTTAGATGTTGATTTAGAATATCCGAAAGAATGCCACGACAAACATACTGACTATCCATTAGCACCAGAAATTATGAGTGTATCAGCAGATATGCTTAGTGATTATCAGAAAGAAACCTACAAAGCATATCATTTTAATCATGCTCCAAAAGATGAGAAAACAAACAAGTTGATACTAAATGTTATGGATAAACAAAACTATGTTTTACATATTGACATTTTAAAATTCTATTTGAAACAAGGACTTAAAATCAAGAAAATAAACAGAGTAATAGAATTTAGACACAAGCAATGGTTGAAACCGTGGATTGACTTTAACACAGAGAAGCGAAAGAACGCTACAAGCGACTTTTCAAAAGATATGTACAAATTAATGAACAACGCTGTATACGGCAAGACTATGGAAAATGTGAGAGAACACATTGACTTTGAGCTGGTTGATACACCTGAACGATACCAAAAATGCGTTAATAATCCTAATTTCAAATACAGGCATATCATCAATGAAAATCTTATAGGAGTTGAAAAAGCAAAAAGTGTAGTTAAATTGAATAAACCAATATATGTAGGAATGAGTATTTTAGATTTATCAAAACAACATATGTATTCATTTTACTATGACATTATGAAACCGAAATATAAAAATAATATCAGAATGTTATATACTGATACTGACAGTTTTGTATTACATATTAAAACCGAAGATGTATATGATGACTTTAATGACATTAAGGATTATATGGATTTCAGTGGTTATGACCCTAAACACAAATGTTATGATAAAACAAACAAGAAGAAACTTGGTTGCTTTAAGGATGAAGCCGACGGCAAGATTATAACAAACTTTATAGCATTGAAACCGAAATCATACTGTTTCAAAATTCATAATGAATCAAAAGAAGAGAAGAAGAGCAAGGGAATAGTTAAGCATAAGGTGAAATCCGAGTTGAGTTATCATAGTTATGATGACACACTCAAAAATAATAATTGCGACACTATAACATTCAACAGCATAAGAAGTAAAGCCCATCAAATATACAGCATCCAACAAACAAAACAATCGCTTAGCGCCTATGAGAATAAACGCTTTTACATAGACAGTATTAATTCATTGCCATACGGACACTACGCTATTACGAAGTAATAGCCTAGTGAGCTTCGCGACACTACAGCATCATAGCATAGAGAATTTACAAATATACTTAAAGAAATAATTATATTATATATTAAGTAAAATGACCTGCTTTATTGTAGATGGCAATAAAAAGAAAATTTCTATGACAAATGATGAATTTGATTTGTTGTGGAATTCTATTGAGGGTGAAGTTTCAGACTTCAGCACGGATACAGAGGAAGAAATTAAGAAGGCAAAGGAAAAGGAAAGTAAGAAAAAATATAATGATGTATTGAACAAGAAATATAAAGAAGAAGGATACTTTAAAGAGTATTTTATAGAAAATGATAAGTCATTAGAATGTGAAAGATGCGGTTGTATGATTAAAAATAAGTCTAATATGGCAAAGCATTTAAGGACTGATAAATGTAAAAGAATTCATAGAGAAAGAGCATATCAGAATGCTGTTGAGAAAGTATGTTATAAATATTTAACTAATACAAATTGATAATATATTATATAAAAATATTGTCAATTTACCAATAATAACTCGTGCCTATTGTATTTTTTAGGTCTTCCTTCAATTTCATAATATTTATTAAGCATCATATCACGGCCAATATTTGTGATGGTGAATGTGTTGTTTGTCCAACGGCTTGTGGTTTCCTTCCTTGATGTGTAATTACCTTTTCCTTTGTTATAAATTTTGACTTTATCACCGACATTTAGTTTAGGATACTTTCTTAAATATTTCTCTTTCATTAATGAGTTCGCCTTCGCTTCCACTGCGTTTTCGTCTTTGTGTGCTTCATCAGGTGTAAGTTTTGTCGTTCCGTGTGTCATTTGTTGATTATACTTGTTTAAGACTGCCTGCAATAAACTCGTCCAAGTTCTATCAGTCGCTTTTATTCTGTCTCCCAACATCTTTTTAACTGTGCGAATTGAGCGTTCAGCAACATTAGCGTGTGTCAATGTTATGATGCTTCTTATTGCTTCACCTTTTAAATACTCTTGCAATTTCTTATATGCGAATGCCCCGTCATCATCTGTATAAATACTCATCGGATGACCTAATACTTTGAAGCATTGAAGTATTGCTTTATAAACAGTCTCACCGTCTCTAACCTTCATCGGTTCAATGTGTAGTTTCTTACTGAATATATCTATACATATTAATCCATATCTCGGACTGCTTAAATCTGATGTGCCCGTTGCCTTCATCAGTGAAATCATATCCATTATGTCTAACTGATATTCATATCTTGCGAAAGGTGCTGAAAAACTGTTGTATTTGCTATAACCTTTCTCCTGCTTGATAGGTTGCTTTTTCATAAATGTCCTAACTTCATCTAATGTTATACTCAGTCCTTCTTTATTTGCTTGTTTGTATAACTCACTGACTGAACCGAACCCAGTTTCAACATTGTAATAAAGTTTATGTAAAACCTCATCTTTTGATAATTTACTCATTATTTAAAAAGAATAGAATAAAATAATTCTTAATATTTATGAATAATATTAAGAAGTATTGATTTAACTTACTCCATTTGGAAGTAAAATTCCCGCTTCTACCATTTCTTCAAAACTCATCCCTTCATCTATTTCAGGTTCCTGACATATTATTTTAAACTGTTCTTTTTCAATGTCTATCTTCTTTTTCTCCATATCATTAAATATATTTGCTTTCTTTTCACACTCTCCACAAATATTAATATAATGTTTATGGTAATAACTCATTCTATGTATTTTTTCAATTAATCCTCTATCATTTTTAACGTCTTTTTCAAAATCCAAATTGTTTCCTGTAATTTTACAACCGCATTTTAATGTAGTCATTAGTTCTCTATTATATATAGGGGTCATTTCTTTAAGTAGTTTTATTTAATCATTTATTTCGTATTTTCCTTCTTCGTTCTTAAACAGTTTGTAATATTCTAATGTTTCAGATTTTGGTTGTTTAATGCGCCCTTTGTTTAACATTTCCATATATTGTTTCTGCTTATCTTCAAACGAACCTGCAGGACGTCCTATTTGTTTCTTTTGAAAGATTTTATCCATCTTATCCTTATCGTCTTCGTTATTGCTTTTAGGTTGGTTTATTTTTTCATCAATATTCTTAATAAGTTCAGTTAATGTTTTAATATTCTTACTAATAATTATAATCTTTTTCATTAAATCGTTAATTGTAGAATCACCATTTTCTGACATTTCTATATATATATAAATATTTATATAAATATTTATTATATTTATTTATGCGTTTGAAGTGGTGTTAAATCTACTCCTTAAATGCTAATTTTTCATCATTTGTTTAATAGTTTCTTGTGTTTCGTTATCGCCATTTTCCGAGTGTGTAGCTTCATTTCCAAATTTGATAGAAATATGATGTGCATCTGTTTCTAAGTTGATGCCGTCTTTAGTTTTATCAATGTTCATTTTTTTATCTGTTTTACTTATTTTAAAACCAACTGGTATACAACTGCATTTGCAGTTTCCTTTCTTTTCTATTGATAATTCATTCTTCGTCTGTAATATTTTTTTGCACATAGGACAAGAAACCTGAATTACTGCTGTTTCTTTAACAATTTCTCCGCTATCTTCATCTGTTGAAGATACAGCTGGTTCTGTCTTATTCTTTTTGATTTTTTTCCTTCCCATCTATATTAATATTTATATTTTTAATATATTGTATCACAAACTTAATTAATTCTAAAACAAAATAGCATACTCTTTTAAATCTATTATCTGTTATAACAACATCTTCTATATGTTGTACTTCATCTATTATATCAATATAATCTGAAAAACTCCTATTCATATAAAATAATAAGATAAATTATTTTTTCATTTCTGTCTTTCTTTTCTTATAAAGTTTTTTCATCGTATCGTCTTTATTCCATCTCTGTTCTACAAGTTTCTGATGATGTTTTGAATTTAGATGTTTAAATAAATATTTGTCATCATAAGTTTTATCACATCTGCAATGGACCATAGTCATATAAATAATAAGATAAATTATTTACAATTAATCTTATTATTTCATGCATAATAGAATATTGATGGGGCACAGCACTTGGAGTTTTCATTTCAATTCTTCAAACTAATTAGCTTCAATGCTTACTGATTGAAGCAATGGGAACCTGTTCCGTTTTTATGATATTCACTACCAGCATATCATAAAAAAGATGTTCCATTCAATAATAATTACAAGTTAATTTTTAAATATAATTTTCTATATATCTTTAATATCAATTATGACAAACGTTCCAATAATAAAACCAATAAATATAACTGATTACGATTTCAAACAATCTAAATATGAACATGTACCAAAACTACCTTTTCGCTCAATTGTTGTTGCTTCATCAACGGGTGGCAAAACAGTTTTAATTCAAAACCTTATCCTAAATGTTTATAGGGACTGCTTCGCTCGTATATTCATTTTTAGTCCGTCTGTTCATAATGACCCTACCTTTGTTGAAGTCAAGAAATATCAAAAATATAATATGAAGGTTGATGATGAAAAAGAAAAGTTATATTATGACACCTACCAACCTGAAGAACTGGAAGAAATAATTAACACACAAAGAAAGATAATTCATTATATGAAAGAACAGAAGATGAAGAAACTACATTCAATTTTAATCATTGTTGATGATTTTGCAGACGACCCTAAATTTGTTAGATACAGCAAGTTATTACATGGACTGGCAACGAGAGGCAGACACGACGCCATTAGTTTTTGTTTAAGCGTTCAAAAATATCGTGTCCTAGCTCCAATCATTAGGTTGAATTCTAGTTCATTGTATATCTTCAAGTTAAAGAATGTGTCAGAGTTAATGTCATTCATTGAGGAAAACTCCGCCATCGTTGATAAAGAGCAACTGTTAAATATGTATCATAAAGCGGTAGATGATAAGCCCTACTCCTTCTTTTATGTTAATATGAATTCCAAAGATGTTAATAATATGTTTTATGTTAGATTTGAGAAAGCGTTTAAAATAAAATAAATCTATTATATATTATAGAATGTTAAAAATGGTTCAAGAAAGAATATATGAAGAACCAGTAAGGTTTTTCGGCGACGATATACCAAAACAAATTCAAGAATACCGGAAGCAACGACTGCAACAATTAGTAAAGTGTGAATGTGGTGAAACTTTTTTAATGAAGGATGCTGTTAACCATATTGAAAGTGATTGTCATATTACTTTTAAGGAAGCAGAAAAAATGAGGAAAGAATTAGAAGAACATATTCGTATAGAAAATGATACTGATAGTGATAGTGATAATTATAGTGATGGTGGTTCAACAAGAGTGCCAGATGATTAAAAAATAACTAAATATGTTAGATTTGAAAAAGCATTTAAAATGAAATAAATATTTAAATATATTATGTTGTTTTATGATTTACCATGAGACATAAAAAACCTTGTATTATCTTATAATTTAGGTGATGTTAGATTATTAAAAATAAAAAATAGTAATATTGTCAAAAATTATATTAATAAGTTTAAACCAGTGTATAAGTCTTACAAATCAAATAATATATTTAACAATATACATTATTTTGAAATTGACAATATTAATATTAATATTAATAATGGACTTTCATATATTTTTAATTTAAGTGAGTTAGATAAATTACATCAAAAACATAAACCATTAAATCTATCAATTGATTGTTTTACGCATGTTAATACTAGTTCATCTAAAGAGTCGTGTAAAATTACTAAACGTATTTTAACATCAAATAGTTTATTTGATATTTATTATTTTATGAATAAAGTCATTAGTCATTATACATATACATTTAAATGTATGGTTGATGGTTTTATTTCATTACAATTGAACAAAATAACTATTAAAGTCATCAATGATGATAGACAAAGTTGTATTAGTAAATGTTATTCATATTTGTTCAATTAATAATTTTAATAAATCATATTAATATTATTAATTTAAATCAATGAAGCATTACATAATTGTAAATTTGGTAATTTATATATTAGTTTGTCCGATTTTTGATTTTCTAACTTTTCTATTCTCGTTACACATTCTTGAATAGATTTGATTATTAAAGTATCTGCTCTTGTTTTTTCATCTACTCTTAAATTCTTAATGTCTTCCATACTGTTATTTTCATCGTCTTTACTTTGACCAATACCCATTATATATTTATTATTTAGATTTTTCTTTTTTCAATTCCTTAATTTCTTTTTCAAGTTTATCTACTTTATCATTTAATTCTAATACTGCTTTATGAACTAACACGGGTAAAACTAAATAATTCAATCCTAAATACTCTCTGTCTTGACTAACAACATTTTCAAATTCCTTAGGAATTGCTTTCAGAACTTCTCCTGCTATATATCCTATATGAGTTTTACCATTATCATTTCTATCGTGTCTCTTAAATTTCTTTGGTTTAAATTTTTTAATAATATTCATACAATTAGATTTAACATTATCTATATCATATTTTAATCTTTCATCTGAGGAATCAACAAACGTTCCGTTAATCGTTACTGTTGTTGCTGTTAAATCTATATTAGTTCCTGTTGATGGTTCAATTAAATTACATAACATTTTTTTAGTTCCTGCAACCGTTATATTTTCATTAAAAGTTGATGGTGCATTATTTGTAAAACTTTCAGTATTTACTGTTGTTCCAAATGCCTTATCAATAGATAATAAAACTGATGGAGTACTTGAGCTATCAGCAATTCTAAAAGCTGTGTTTGATGTTCTGAATATTACATCAATTGTAGATAAATTAGTTCCATCATAATAAGTTGATATTTCACTCGTACCAAGCTTTAAGTCTGTTCCAGTAGTCATGGAAATATCATTTAAAAATGAAACTGTTGTTAAATCAAAAGATTGTATTGTATTTGTTGCTAGATAAGCATTTTGAATCGCTAAATTAGTATCAACAGTTACTAGCGTCCCTCCGTTGGGCGCTATGCGATTGCTTCTTAAAGCACCATTAGTTTTAACATAAACATCGTCTGCAAATAAATTGCCCATAACATCAACAGTATCAGTGTTAAAAGTCCATCCGGTAGTAATATTAACTGCCCCGACTATGTTAGACTGAACGGAACTGTCTCCAATAATAAATCTAATTGAAGAATTAACATCACTATTCCTCATATCAAAAGATGAAAAAGCACTAACATATCTATATAATTCATAGTTTGTATCAATTGTTAATTTACCACCAGTATCAATATTAATATTATCACAATTAACATCAGCATTCGTATAAATGTTTCCTAAAACATCAATAGGTTTACTAAAAATTGTTTTATTTACCAATTTATCACACATCATGTATTGATTATTAGCATTGGTAATATCGCCAATACTAATGGCAACAAAATCATCATGAGACATATATAAGCCTTCAATAGCATCAGGAGTATATCTTCGTATTGAACCATTATTATTAAAATTCAAATATGAACCATTGTTAAGATTTACTGCCTTGTCAGCTCCTATAAAATCAACTGCATCAGTAAATCTCGATTTTCCGGCACAGTTTAAAACATAACCATTAACACCAACAGCGCCTAAACCAAACCTATCCTTTACCCAAACGCGACCAACATTAGCATCTCCTATTTGAGTTTCCCATTGACCTCCTGCGCTACTCATCCACATTCTGCCATCTCTATTAATATTGAACTCTCTATTAAACATTTGAAAAGTCATTTGCAAACCTAAATTAGGCGAAGGTGTAGTACTAAACTTATTACATATTATACTTCCCGTAGTCAACATATTTAAATTACTGTGTAAAGTTGTATTATCACTAAAATTAATAGCACCTGCTACCGATTGAACATTATTATCTATTTTA
Organism: Effrenium voratum; assembly: GCA_963377175.1. NCBI lineage: Eukaryota > Dinophyceae > Suessiales > Symbiodiniaceae > Effrenium > Effrenium voratum. The sequence continues at coordinate 806,746 of CAUJNA010001813.1, forward strand.
TCCAACTTTTGTCCTAATGATGTATCCTGTGAATTATTGCTAGTAATTATTGAATTAATTGTATTTGTATTTCCCGTTATTAATCCACTTAATCCATCTGATTGTAAAACATATCTAGCATCAGAACCTGCTATATCTAAAATAGATGAACACGAAAATAAACCTGATACTTGTAAATTAGATAATATTGTTGTATTATGATTTAATATTATTTTATCATTTTGAAAAGTTGAAGAATTATTAATTTCTACATCTCCAAAACCTCTTTGATTTAAAAACATAGTTGCTCCACTTAAATTTCCATAAATATAACTATCAAAATAATTATTGTACATTTCATAAAAATTATTATAATTTCCAAATTCTGCTATTTTGAAAGTTGAAGTAGTTGTTATACTATGGATTAATTGATTATTTAATATTGATGTATCTAACTTTTCTGATAATAAATTATTAGTTGATGTTTTATTATAGTAATCTGATTCATTAAATGAACCTCCATTCTGTAAATCTAAAATTGCAGTAATATGTGAATTTACTGTACTATTTAATCCTGTTATTAAATTTGTATTGGAACTAATATTATTAAAATTACTTGTCGTAGTAGAATTTAAATTGCTTATTAAATTTGTATTGGAACTAATATTATTAAAATTACTTGTCGTAGTAGAATTTAAATTGCTTATTAAATTTGTATTGGAACTAATATTATTAAAATTACTTGTCAGAGTATAATTTAAATTATTTATTAAATTACTATTAGAACTGATGCTATTAAAATTTGTATTTGAAGTTATTGTCAGATTACCTATTAAAAATGTATTTGATGAAATATTATTTGATAATACATTAATTTCTGTTTTGTCATATGTTTCAGTTATATCATAAAAATTAGCGTCAATCTGTGCTTTTGTGTAAGTATCTACTTGGTCTGCTTTATTGTTGAGTAAATCAATTATATCTGATTGATTAGCATATATGTTTCTAATGTTTGTTATCCCACTTGTAGAATTGATTTCGCTAATTGTGTGCGCTACAACATTTTCAAAGTTTGTTAAATTTATTGAAGGCATTATATATTAATAGTAGAAAATGATAATATTTATTTATTTTTAATATTATCATTTTTACTTATTTTTAATCAAGTATCTGCACTCCGGCGTCTCTAATGGATAATATTTGTTCTGATACTAATGTTATATATATCGTGTCTGGCATATTTGCTGATACCATATTTCCAACAGGTTTCACACGAATTAAAAGCTGTTGCCCTGCTTTTGTGTTAATTCCAGTATATGAACTATCGGGAACCTTTTCGAAATCCATAGCAAAGATAAACTTATCAACACGATAAGCAGAATATTCAATCGATAAATGGTGTTGATGGAACAATGGTAAATTTAATGCTTTTCGTAAATAATAGAATGCTTGTGTTAATGAACGGCATGGATACTCAGGATATAGTTTTGACCCTAATTGAAGTTGAAATTCTAAATCAAGGTCGTGATTGTAGTATCCGCTTTCTTGGTAGTTCAAATAATACATAGGATGATAGAAGTTGTTGTATTCTTTCATAACGTGAATATCACCTACTCCGCTTTTACTGAAAGAGATGAACGCGGTAGCGAGTTTAGACACTGAACGAACAACAGTAGTGTTAATTGACGACGAACCATCGGGAACTTGATTAGATTGACAAATGTAAGTATTATAAGTAATAGGTAATTCTTTCCCATCAAGTAGGTGTGCAACATATTTATTATGAAGGTCGTTGTCCAAGCTTACCAAATCAGTTTGAAGGAATGCATTACTAATTGAGAACTGCTCATTTGTATGAAGGCTTGAGTCTGCGTTGCCACTTTCTGGAAACCTCGACCCGCCCGCTGAAACAACACAATCAGTAAAATTTGAAACTAGTTCAAGTTCTAAAACAAGAGGACACGCTTTTAACGGGATATACTTAAATTGATTGAATAAACCAAGCATCGGTTTAAATCCTACAACCATTTTTCTGTTAAAGCCTGGAATTGTGTAAGCGTCATATGCAGGACCAATATGACCCGATGCAGGAACTGCACGACGTGTGTTTAAATCATCATCATATCTATAACCAAAACTCTGGGCGTCTTCATTGTCTCTTGCTCCTTTTGACATCATGCAACTCATCATGTGATGATTTCGGTTGTAATAATCAATGTCTTCAACAAGTTGATTACCAGCAATTAGTCTTGCTCTTCTAAAAAAGGAATAAGCAGGAGATAAAGGTCTTAATCGTTTATTGTCTGACGTGTCAGTGTTTTCAACGGTGAAATAAACCATTACACTCTGCGGGTCAAGCCAAGTATTATCTTCAGCATTTAATGCTATTTTCAACACACGTTGACCAGATGAAGGGGTGTAGATATTACTCCCAGAAGGAAAAAACGAGACAGAACGACGGTCGTTGATATAACTTGCACCTTTATTTAATTTAAATGAGAGGTTGTCAATTAGAATATCTTCAGCACTAAAAGTTTCCATTACTATATATATAATCTAATTTAGAAATAATTTAAACTAAATTAAATAATTTAGTGTAATCCTTTTGATTAGAATTATTATTTTTAAATATTTTCACTTTCTTTCTATTAATCTTATCTTCAACTGGATTATTCCCTTTTTCTTTTTCTAATACTAATTCTCTAATTTCTTCATATGAACTTTTCTTATACTTTTTATTTTCATTTTTAATCATATCATCCGTTGTTTCATTGTCATATTTCTTATGTTGTATCATTAATATAATTTAGATTATTTATAATATCTCCTTTACTGGCTCAATGCTTCTTGAAACATCTTTTCCTTGGTCTCCGTATCCAGTTATGTAATCGTGATTAGTAAATGGATTTAATGAACCAGTATAAACAGTTATAGCGCCACGGTCAGCAATACTGACAGGGTCTAAGATACTTCTAAAATTAATGTAATCATCGGTAATTTTAGACCTTCGCGATATAAACGGCGCTCCATAAGTGGTTAAAGTTAATTCTCTTTCAGGGTAATCTTTTGTTATCTGTGCCCCTACACTTGAACCGAGACTATGTGTTATAAGATGTTTAACTTCATTGTTTTCATCCAATGCTGTTGATGTGTCTTTATATCGTTGTGAATATTTTGTCATTTTAAAGGGAAGTCCTACATCTGCCAGAATGTCATTAATAGCACCTCCAAAAGTTCCTTTTCCAAATGTTCCGCTTATATACATTTTATCACCATCAATATAAAAACCCTGACCATTGCCATATGCTCTACTTAACCCTTGTGCATCAGTTAAATTTGAATTAGGATAATAACTATTTAATATTTTGTCAGTTTGTTTCATAACATTAGTTATTTTAGTTGTTTTCTTATAAGGTTGATAATGTTTAATTTTCCCATGCTTCATTTCATAAATTAACTTTTTATTATTAATCATATAAATAAAGATATAAATTAATTTATCAATTAATTAATAATTCTGACATACGACGTAGTCCTAAGCAACAGAATAATTTTTAATCAGAAAATTTATTTTCTGATTAAAAATATATTATGTTGACATACAAGAAGGTCTATATTGACAGTGCTCATAGAATTAGCGGTTCATCATCAAATTTTAGAGTTGAATTGCCGGAAACATTACAAACAGACAACGGAGTTCATTGCTACATTCACGAAGTAACATTACCTAACTCGTGGTATTCAATACAGTCAGGATTAAATAATATTCTATATTTTTATTCTTCTCCATTAGTTCCAGATGAAGATAATACAAATGTTCATTGGATTGCTGTTGCATTGGCAGAAGGAGTTTATACTGGTACAGAACTGGCAACAGAATTAAAATCAAAAATTAACGGTATTGTTGATAATGCTAATTTCTCAAATACTTATGAAATTTCTTACAGTGTAAAAACTAATAAAATAACAATTTATTCAAACTATGCTGATAGAAAGTTCGCTGTATTAACTGATGAACAAATGAAACTAACATATGCAGATTATATATGGAATGGAAGTTTTAATGTTAATAACTTACAGTCTGTTAATGAAGTTTTAGGAAATTATCAAATGGCAGTTTATCAATATAATAATCCTTATGTTTCTGAGTTTATTAATCTTCAACCTATTAGAAATATTTATATTCATTCTTCTCAATTGTCTAATTATAATCAAGTAAATTGTTCTACTGGAGATACAACAGTAGTTAAAAAGGTTCCTGTTACTGCTCCTCATTCTGGTTTGATATTCGACTCAGAATTAAACCCTCTCGATTACTTGGATATATCAAATAGAAGTTTTAAACAGTTAGACTTTTGGTTTAGTAATTCAGCAGGCAATGAAATTAATTTAAATGGAGTGAATGTGTCATTTTCTTTATTAATAATTAAAAGTGATATTATTTAAATATATTCTTTAATTTTTCCATATAGAAAATATATAGAATATATTATATGGCAAGTATTGAGGTAGTAGATGTTAATAATGATACTAAAACAGACGAGACACCTATAAATAATGAAGTCGTTGAACAAAATGAAACAGTTAATGAAGAACCAATGCCGGAAGAAGTTAAACCAGAAGAAGTTAAACCAGAAGAAGTCAAACCTGAACCAAAAGCAAAAGCATTACCAAGAACTAAAAAAGAAGTTGAACTAGTAGAATGTGAACAATGCTCTAAAAAGATGACATTGAAAAGTTTGAGACACTCACATCCTAAAAATTGTAAAGGGGCAAAAACCGAGATGCTCCCAGTCAATCCACAAAAGAATATTAGAAAGATAAAACCAGAATTGAAAGAAGAAATTAAGAATGAGATTAAGCAAGAAGTGATTAAAGAAACCATTAAGAAACCCACAGCAACAGAACTATTAAACCAACATTACGAAGAACTTAAACAAAAGAAAAAACAAGATAAACAAGAAAAAATAAACAAATTATCTTCATCAATGTTTTAAATAATAATCTAATTATAATATATATACATCATGCTTATGAGAAGTCATAGAAATGTAGAATTCAAAAGAGCACCACAAGTAGAACGTCATTATGACGTTTCAGATTTATGGGGAGTTGCCTCGCGTATGAATTACTTTAAACAGTTGAAGGACACACTGGAAGCGAAACAATCACAAGGAGCATTAATAAAGTATAGAAACGATTTAGTTGAAAGCAACAGAACCGAAAGTTATAGAAAAGAGTTAGACAGAATAAGAAACATATTAGACAACACACGGACACCAGATGGAATACAAACAAAGGAACAACTAACTGTAAGAAAGAAACATTTAGAAGAAATGATTAAGAATATCTCTGATTAATTTATTTTTCTAAATAATTAATATACTATGATTAAATCAATTAGTAGATTGAATACAGTAGGACCGGTAAAAGTAGGGTCATTGAAATCACAATTACATTTGAGACCTTCTTATGATGAACTATTGAAAGAAACATTAGTAGGAGATGAGAACCGTCCATCAATTGAAAATGTAATAGACAGAAAAGCAACCAGATACAGATTAAATCAATACGGTAGTCAGTTTGATAATAAAGATGCTTTGGATATTCAGAAGAAACAAGAACTGAACAGAAGAGAAGAAGTTATGAAAGAGGCGTCGTCGGACGGTGGTAGTGTAAGAGCTAAACTTGATGACACACTGAAACAACAGCAGTCTTTCATTAATGAAAGATTGTCGGAAGCAAACAAACAGAAAGAAGAACTTGCTGAAAAAATGAGACTTTGGAGAGAACAACACGATGAAATGGCAAGTGCTGTGTCAAAACAATCAATACCAGAAGGTGTAGAAATTCATTCAATGGTGTCCGCTGATGAAATGCCAGAATTAGAACCGTTAACTAAACAAGAGGAAGGGGAAGAGGAAGAAGAAGAAGACGACCCTGTAGTTGAAGTAGAAGCATTGAAAAAAGGTAAGGATGATGACGATGACGCGCAAACAACCATTACTAATGCTGAGATAATGGAAATGCAAGAACAATCAATCGAAATAGAATTAAAAAAATGTTGAAAATGAAGAAGTTGATGACGAACGAATTTTCAAAAATTATTTAAGTGGTATAAAGTGGATGTGGCCGGTATATTTAGCAAAAAATCCAAGAAGTTTAATGGATAGTATAATTTCAAAACTACATCAATTCAATGTAATTAACGCTGTTAAATATGATGAGTTCAAAGAATTATTAGATGAATATAACAATACAACAGGAGTAGATAGAAACTCAGTGAAGGTTAAACTACAAAAATATTATGAGGACAATGTTTATAATAAATACTTCGTCCATAAAGCAACCCAACAATAAATAATCTATAATATTTAATATGACTGATAAATATTATGGATTACGCCGACGCCCTACATTTGATGAAATGCTGAAAGAAGCGATGACACACAGATTAAAAATTGAAATCATCCCTGAAAGACAGACATTTGACACATCAATTAATAATATAGACTTTGATGATTTTGACCTTTCAAAATACGATAGGAGACTACGATTGAATGCTAGGGTTCAAACTGATAAACAAGTTCTTCAACATGAATTGTTCCCTGATATGTTTTATGAAGTAGCGCCAACATCACAGTTTTATGAAAACAACGAAGCAGACGCACAAACAACACGATATATAGCAAAAGATTTTACTGATGAAATTTATAGTAATGCAACTTCAGGACCAAAAGATGAACCAAAAGATGAACCAAAAGATGAACCAAAAGATGAAAAGCAGGAAGATTTACAAAGTCTTCATTTAACATCATCATCGTCATCAGCATCAACCGAAAAAGATAAGAAAGAGGAAAGCCAAGAAATAAAATCGTTAAGAAACATATTTTTAGGTGGAGAAGACAAGAGCGTATTTGAACTATTCAAACGTGAAAAGAAGTCATCCTCACCGTCCATTCAATCCGAAGAACAAGAAGAACAACCAAGGGCATCATTCTGGACAAGACGACAGGTAGAAGCAAGAAGCAGAAGCCACTCACCAGAAGAAAGACGAGGTAATCAAATGAGCAGAAGACAATTAGAAACAAGAAGCAGGAGCAACTCACCCCAAGAAATAGCAAGAGGCAGTGAATGGACGAGGGAACAAATGGAAACAAGAAGCAGGAGCAGAAGCCCAGAAAGCGCTGACACAAAAAGTAGCAGAGGCAAGAAGAAAAAATAAAACTACTTAAAGAAATGACCCCTTAATATATTAAGAAAAAAATGAATATGTGTATCAGAGAAGAATTGACAAAAGAAATTGTAAAATGCCGTGGTTGTAAGATATACAACAACAAAGTCAAAAAAGCAAATGACATATTTCCTGACTGTATCATTGATAATATTTTGAGTTTTGTATGTTGTAAAAGATGCACCATTACAAAACATTTAATGAAAAACGAACCTGACAATTTAGAAGAAATGGATAAGTGGATTTGGTATATGACGAGGTTAAATAAATGTCCAACGAAAAAATCATTACGGACAATATTTACAACTGGTTTAGACAAAACATTAAAAGAGTATGGATATGACAATAGGCTAATCTTGCATTATGAAACCGCTACTCAATTTCATTATAATTTACTTTTTCATAATAATGATGGTTATGTATCTTGTAAAGATTTTAGCATCTCGATGTGTAGGGATTTTCTTAAAATGTTGAAATGGCAATATATAGAAAACAAAGACAAAGTCGTTTATAAAAACATTTTTGATAATAAGTTTTATCATAAATTCGTCTGTCATTTGTTAGAAAAGAAAAGGTTGATTATAGACTGGTTTAATTATATGGGTACTTATGATTTTAGTGATGATGACTAAGTTTATTAATATTATTATCTTATAATATTATTAAACTACCTTAAAGTCAAATATATATACTTAAAGAAACAAGACCTTAATATATTAAGAGAAAATGACTAACTTACCTGTTGAAGTATTAAAAAGTATCATTTCATATAAATTAGGAGAACCTGAGTATTTGAAAATAAAACATAATCATATTAAGACATTAAAGAGAATACAACAACGATATAAAATAGACAGAACAGAAACAAAAAGAAAGACAAAGCGCTATACTGTTGAAGATGGCGATGATATAAAGAGACACGTAATTGAGTATTACATTTCAAGAAATATACCTTTAAGCATAAAAAGCATCAAAGATATAGTTTTTAATGAAAATGAAAACTTAGATTGTTTGTTAGATGGCATTGAAACCGATAACGGTTATGAAGCAGTGATAATAGTTGAGGTAAATATGTTTGTAAGGTTTCATCATTTCAATTATGAAGACAACCATTTTAACACTTTTAGTTTTTATTTTCGTAGTGATGATGTTGTGGATAATATAACCATAGATAATATATCCGAAGTAATGATGGAGGCACATCAAACAATATACAGATGTATTGATGATGAAAGAAGTAGAATGAATTTTGGAGGAGTACAAAACATAAGGTTTAAACTAATTGTTGATGAACCTGTGTAATTCAGTCAGTTTATTCATATTATTATCTTATAATACGATTAAATTCTTCAATCCCCCAGAAAGCCTTAAAATTGTCTGAAACCCGAACCTTGAAAATGATGAAATCTTAGACTGTTTCATAATGAAAAAATTGTAAAAAAATGTTGAGAAAATTTAGGAAAATTCCCCACAATCCCCCTTGGTGTTTTGGGCAAAATGGTTTGCTTGTTTAATTTCATCCCTGCCCCTGAAACCTTGAACTGAAAATACCCTACCCCAGGGCCCCCCTTATAACCATTTTTTGGGGGGGGGGTGGGGGGGCTGTTAAGATTGTCTTCAAGCCGTGGTTGCACTGGAGTTCGGCCTCAGACAAAATGCGATGCTGTGCGCATGTAGATGCCGTTTGCCAGTACGTCCGCTTTGTTGCCAAGCACGCATGCATCACTAGGCTACCCTAGGTTTATTTAGCAAAACTCCCCAAGGACAGGGCCCTTAAACGCCCAAAACATGTCAAACTGAGGGAGCTTGAAGTTGGGCTGATGGCGGTCTTCCAATGGTCCAGCCTCCTGGCCAGCACGGTGCTCACTCCCAGCGCAGCCATGGCGCCGGAACCATGGGCGCGCGGCTTGGGCGCACACGGGCCCCGGTGCCACGGCGACGCCGGGCACAGGGCCAGGAGGGCCATGATGGCTGCAACACCAATGGCCATGACAACATGCGCGAGGCCTCAAAGTCAAGCACCCTCGGAAAGTGACATCGTGAGAAGGAACTTGGGAAATTGGAAAACGACCAAGTGCACGCCAAGCTAGCTCACTCGTCCTGGTCCAAAGAATGCTAAAGTGAAAGCAACGTGAGCCATTCTAAGAGCCTAGTCCAGCCTTCCCCATCCGCCCGGGTCTCCTTTGCACCGGATGGCTGACAGGCCGAAGTCAATGACCTGCCGTGCGCAAAACTGGCAGCTGGAACAGCCTTTGGTCTGTCCCCATTTCATTCAACGCCTCTTTCCATGTTGATATATACCCGCTACTTTGCTTTCAACGAGCCACGGGCCCAAGCGCCTTGCCGACACGATAGTTCTGGTATGCCTCTTTGATCAGGCAATTCTCGAACTTGAGGTCTCCTCAGGAGCTCGCTCCAACACGCCACGCACACACACACACACACGCAGACAGACACAGACAGACACAGACACAGACACAGACACAGACACAGACACAGACACAGACACAGACGCAGACGCAGACACAGACACAGACACAGACACAGACACCGACACAGACGCAGACACAGACACAGACACAGACGCAGACACAGACACAGACGCAGACACAGACACAGACACAGACACAGACACAGACGCAGACACAGACCCAGACGCAGACACAGACCCAGACACAGGCACAGACGCAGACACAGACCCAGACGCAGACACAGACACAGACACAGACACAGACACAGACGCAGACGCAGACACAGACACAGACACAGACACAGACGCAGACACAGACACACACACACACAGACACAGACACAGACACACAGACACAGACACGGACACACAGACACGGACACGGACACGGACACGGACACGGACGCAGACACGCAGACACGCAGACACGCACACACGCAGACACGCAGACACGCAGACACGCAGACACGCAGACACGCAGACACGCAGACACGCAGACACGCAGACACGCAGACACACAGACACGACAGACACACAGCAGACACACAGACACACAGACACACAGACACACAGACACACAGACACACCGACACACAGACACACAGACACACATACACACAGACACACAGACACACAGACACACAGACACACAGACACACAGACACACAGACACACAGACACACAGACACACAACACACAGACACACAGACACACAGACACACAGACACACAGACACACAGACACACAGACACACAGACACACAGACACACAGACACACAGACACACAGACACACAGACGCACAGACTCACAGACGCACAGACGCACAGACGCACAGACGCACAGACGCACAGACGCACAGACGCACAGACGCACAGACACACAGACGCACAGACACACAGACACACAGACACACAGACACACAGACACACAGACACACACCCACGCACGCCCGCCACGCCCGCACGCCCGCACGCACGCACGCCCGCACGCACCACACGCCCGTCACTGCCGCACGCCCGCCACGCCGCCACGCCCGCACGCCCGCCCCCGCACGCCCGCACGCCCGCCGCCCCGCACGCCCGCGCACGACGCCTACACGCGCACACAGCGCACATCACCACACCCGTACATACGCGCACACAAGCACACCACACACACACGCAGACAGACAGACAGACAGACAGACAGACAGACAGACAGACAGACAGACAGACAGACAGACAGACAGACAGACAGACAGACAGACAGACAGACAGACAGGACAGACAGACAGACAGACAGACAGGACAGACAGACAGACAGACAGACAGACAGACAGACAGACAGACAGACAGACAGACAGACAGACAGACAGACAGACAGACAGACAGACAGACAGACAGACAGACAGACAGACACACACGCACACACACAGACACACACATACACACACAGAGAGAGAGACACGCGCACACACACCCACACGCACACACGCACACGCACACGCACAAACAAACGCACAAACAAACAAACAAACAAACAAACAAACAAAGAAACAAACAAACAGACACACAAACAATCACACAAACAAACACACAAACAAACACACAAACAAACACACACACACACACACAAACAAACAAACAAACAAACAAACAAACAAACAAACAAACAAACAAACACAGACATGTACATATGTATATATATATATGTATTATATATATATATGTGTGAGTGTGTGTTGTTTGCATGTCAATGTGCTTATACACACATATATATATATATTATGTATACATATATTTATTGACATTTAAAAAAAACTAGACCACGGTTGGCCCGAAAGCAGAACATCGCAAGCGAGGTCGGCCCAACGCTGCAGGATGCGTTCTTTTTCCCTACACGAAGCATTCGTGAAGCAAGCGCGAGACAGCGCCAGGCAAGGTGCTCTGTGCCAGTTGCTCTGTGCAAGTTGCTCTGCGCAAGTTGCTCTGCGCAAGTTGCTCTGCGCAAGTTGCTCTAGGCAAGACGCTCTGCGCAAACTGGTCGGTGCAAGTTGGTCTGCGCAAGTTGCTCTGTGCAACTTGCTCAGTGCAACTTGCTCTGCGCAAGTTGCTCTGCGAAAGTTGCTTTAACATACAAGTTGCATCTTGCAACGCCCGCCCGCGGACTAGGGAGGAATCGAACCCGCGACCCGCCGATTCCGGGAGCAGGCGCGCGAACCACGAGACAACTCCCGAGGACCAGTTCGAACAACAAAAGTCGCAAAAAACCTCGAGTTTTTGCACCTCGACCACGCCGATCCCCGCAGAGGGTCGCGCGAGCACCGCAGAAATCGCAAAAAAACCTCGAGTTTTTGCACCTCGACCACGCCGATCCCCGCAGAGGGTCGCGCGAGCACCGCAGAAATCGCAAAAAAACCTCGAGTTTTTGCACCTCGACCACGCCGATCCCCGCAGAGGGTCGCGCGAGCATGTTAGAAATCGCAAAAAACCATGGGTTTTTGCACCTCGACCACGCCGATCCCCGCAGAGGGTCGCGCGAGCGCCGCAGAAATCGCAAAAAACCATGGGTTTTTGCACCTCGACCACGCCGATCCCCGCAGAGGGTCGCGCGGGAACTTTAGAAATCGCAAAAAACCATGGGTTTTTGCACCTCGACCCCGCCGATCCCCGCAGAGGGTCGATTTTCGTGTAGTGTCGTCGGCACTACCCCGCCGCCCTAAGAAGAGATTTTAACTCCTCGCAAGTCAATTGCACTTGACTCCTTGCACTTGCAACTTGCACTTGACTCCTTGCTTGTTTCAAGGAGTCATTGCAAGCAGTCATTGCAAGGAGTCATTGCAAGGAGTCATGAGAGCCATTGCAAGTTGCAAGGAGCCAAGTGCATGGAGTGCAAGTCGCAAGTGCACGGAGTTAAGTGCAAGTTGCAAGTGCAAGGAGCCAAGTGCAAGGAGCCAAGTGCAGGAGCCAAGTGCATGGAGTCAAGTGCAAGTTGCAAGTGCATGGAGTCAAGTGCAAGTTGCAAGTGCAAGGAGTCAAGTGCAAGTTGCAAGTGCAAGGAGTCAAGTGCAAGTTGCAATCCTTGCCATGACTCCTTGCAATGACTCCTTGCAATGACTCCTTGCAATGACTCCTTGCAATGACTCCTTGCAATGACTCCTTGCAATGACTCCTTGCAATGACTCCTTGCAATGACTCCTTGCATGATGACTCCTTGCAATGACATGACTCCTTGCCATGACTCCTTGCAATGACTCCTTGCAAGACTCCTTGCAATGACTCCTTGCAATGACTCCTTGCAATGACTCCTTGCAATGACTCCTTGCAATGAATCCTTGCAATGACTCCTTGCAATGACTCCTTGCAATGACTCCTTGCAATGACTCCTTGCAATGACTCCTTGCAATGACTCCTTGCAATGACTCCTTGCGATGACTCCTTGCAATGACTCCTTGCAATGACTCCTTGCAATGACTCCTTGCAATGACTTTCATGATGATGATTCCTTGCAATGACTCCTTGCAATGACTCCTTGCAATGACTCCTTGCAATGACTCCTTGCAATGACTCCTTGCAATGACTGCTTGCAATGACTTTCATGATGCTGATTCCTTGCAATGACACCTTGTAATGACTCTCATGAGAACAACTCAAGTGAACCCAGCGGAAGAACCCTTCGCCATGCTTTCGGGAAAAAAATATCGGGTGGGTCGCCGTCGACCCACCGTGCCACTGGCGGAAGCTTCAAAAGCATGTCGTCGGTAACTGCTTTTTTGAGGGGAGGGTTCTTTGTGGGGATGGAATGCTGCTTTGAGCGTTTGCCGAAGGGCAAACAGGTTCCGACCCCAGGTCGTCCCTGTGACCCCACGCAAGCATTCTTGCTGTATTCAGCTTGGCTCAAGGTCTGGGATTTACAATACACGGCACTTAGATTGCCAAGCAAAACAGTCTCGCTGTGCACTCTCTCTGATTTCCACTTGATATACAAAGATGTAGATATTGACATTAATATATATATATATATATTATATATATATATTTATTTAACGTATGTATGTATGTGCGTGTACGTATGAATACTTGCATGTACAATAGGCTCAGTACTGGGTCCTGCACGCTCCCACCACAAAGCGCGCATGGCAGGCAAAGTACGACCGTGCTAAAGAGACACTTTCGTACTGGAGTGTTTGTCGCGGCTGGATATGCCAGGATGATGCGACGAAAGGCCGGCGGCTGCTCCGCTGTGTGCGGCTGTGTTCCCCCCCCTAGCAGGAACCGCCGAGGGCAAACCATCTGTTTTGGACTCATATATGCAATGTGTGTATACGTGTGTAGTATAACGTCAAGCCACCTTCCTCCCCAACATGGCAAGAGTCAAAGTTCGCAAGGCCAGCAAGGAATAACCTTCCGCAACCTCTGTGGCCTAAAGACCGGAAGGGCCACTACTGCCAACTATGCCACTTGCCCATAGCCAAGGCTGGCAAGTCCCTCCTGCACATGCGGTTGAGAGTCGCCCTGGGGCCGTGGCCCCCTCGTGTCCACATGGCCGAATAAACAGGCATTTACAGACAGACACACACACACACACACACACACACACACACATGCGGGCCAGTGCAACGGCTGAAGAATTTTGAGGATTTTTGCTCAATCCAGGCCTTGCATGGTTCCTGAGACTGGGCGCTTATGATGGAAACTCCAGCCCCGATCACAACACGTCAATGCGAGATGTGCAATCTCGATGGCGATGTGGGGATCATTTCCCGAAATCTTAAAATGGGACAAATTTATTACGCACAGCCATGTCAATGACATCAGCCAAAGGGGCGGTGTACCACGCCATGGTCATGGCAGTAGGCCAGCGCCATGATCACGTCTCGCATGAGAAGCTTCACCTCCTAGCGCGTTTGCTTTGGCGAAGTGGCTGTGGCTCAAAAAAAAACGGGTACCAAAATGGAACCCTGGTAAGTGGAAACATGGACCAAAACCTGGGTGACAACTCATGTTCAATTTTGAGCCACAACCAAGTGTCTAAGTGTCTGCAATGTTTGGCACAGGAAGCGGGCAGGGGCCTGGAGTGTAATTACCGGAAACCCCCTGAAGAGGCCAAGCGGAGTGTTGCAAGCCCAAAATTCGAGAAGCAACAGCAGCAAAGGCAGCCCCGCCAGCAAGAAAGCCTGAAAAGCGTAGACACCGACAACCAAAGCAAAGAGGGCAATAATGTAATATTGAGAGGACATTGACATACCGACATACCGTACCACAGGCAACGCCTCCCGACAAGCACATGACTCCGAATCGTGTAACATCCTCGAGCTCTGTGACTGAACGCCGCAAGGCACTCCTGTGGGTCATCGATGCCGTGGTTCAGCGACGAATAGTCTCCCGCATCGCACAGCTCCGTGACCATGAAAAGCGCGTTCTCCTGCAGAACGCGAGCTGAAAAAGCAGCTGGCGAGTGACTGGCGGAGTTGGGGCATAGACAAAATAATCAAGGCCATGAAGAACCATCAAAACAACGCATTGAGGCGCTTGGACATCTGCATGCGGTGGGGGTTGGAGGTTGGGGGTTTGAGGGGGTCGCCAGCAATAAGCCAGCAACATGCGCATTCGTCGCCGACCCCGCTGTTGGACCGGCCCACGTGCAGTCGCTTTCTCCTGCTCGAAGTGCTCCTTACAGCCGTGTCTCCCCATGTCAATCCCGATTGACTTTGAAAGCTCTTGGTTTGTCTAGGCATTCTCTACTTGCAACGGCCAAGCTCTGGCGTCAACCCACTGCACCACTTGTAACCCTAATGAATCCCCACACCGACCATCGACGAACCCCGAGCTATCTCTGAACCCACCCTAAATCAACTGAACAACCATCAATCCCACTTTAAGCTCATACTCTACCAGGCCAAAATCAAGCAATGCGCACCAGTGTCCTCAAAAAGGCACGTGAAAACCTTCCACTTGACTTGACCGCGCTTCACACATTCGACCCTCCGGATCCCCGTTTTTTCTCAGAACTTGGCCACAACTTGATATTTTGAGACCCTGGCAAAGCATTCCAAAGCTACGGGCGCTAAGGAACATACCAAAATAAAGGACACAAATCCGGCGTCGCAGCCACGTTTGCTCCAGCGTCGCAGGCCAACAAGCTGTGGAGTCAGCCCCACTAACTTCACATCCACGCGGCGTAAAACTTGACCACGTTGGGGTGATGCAAGTGGATCATGGCCTCCAACTCTGCATACACCTGCTCGCAAGCCCTGGACGGTCCCCCCCCCCGAGGCGGAGCCGACGCTCTGACTTCGAAAGTTCCCTCTTGCATTCAATGAGGTCCAGTCTCCCATCAACGAAAGCCCACTCGATGGATTCTAGGGACAAATGCCATGCCCTCAGAAAGGTTTCACCAGTTTGGCAAGGCACTAGCCGTTGCAAGACCTTTCCACCTGCCGTTTAAGTTCGAGTCATGGACGCTCCCTGCAAATTTGACCGCCTGCGTTGGCAACACTTCAACCCCAAAGCTCTCTTGTTCCCGCTCTCCACAAAAGCTCGCTCAAAACTGTGCAGCCAGAGCACAAAGGCCATGTCGTCGGCCTCAAATGCATTTGACAGGCCCCTGTCTCACCGTCTATCCAAAGGCATGGACAACCTGCACTGCTGACGCCAGCTGAACCGGCTTGTTGGCTACATGCCCCGGTGAAAGACGATAGGGACATAAACCTCCCCCAAAGGCCACGCAAAAAATGAAACCCACTCCCAGGATCATGCACAACCTTGATGCAAGCCAGCTGCCACGTCAGAGAGTGGAAGCTTCCTTAGTTTCCCAGGGCTCGTGCCAACACTCAACAGACAGACCCGTTGCTTGCTTCCTGTTGAGAATCAACTAGGAGCTTGGCAAAGGAACGACTAGCTGACTAGCGGTCCAAAGAGCTCAGTCTTCGCGGGTGAGATGAGCTTCAGGGGTAGGGAGCACCAGACATGGCTGGCCTGGGGGTTTGTTGAGGGCAATCACGTCGCTGCCTTCTTTTGCTGGGGCCTGCGAGTGGGGTAGCGGCCTTCACTTCAGGCCCTCACCGCACAGAGCTTCCCGTCCCTCAGAGTTGACCACCCAGCCGCCCTTCGGGCCAGTGCCAGCCGCTTGAGCCGGGCCACTTGATGGCTCGCCACTCACCAGAGACGCGGCACTGGGCCTTGAAGACAGCGCCAAAAGCCCCACTGCCCAGCTTCTGCAGATTCGTGTAGGACTTCCTAGGCAAGTGAACTTGCAACCAGGTTCTGCCATCACCGATGATACCCTTTGCTCCAAAACGGTGATGGCTGGATGCCCACTTGACGTTGCCGGCCAAGAGTCATCATACACCCTCAGCTGGGTGCAAATGACAGCGTGCACACACATGTCTGTACTCACGGGCACGGGCACTCATGCGTGTTGTGTCAAACTGCGCTCATCAATTGGACAGCATGAAAGCACAAAGTTGACTCGAAATGACTCGACCGGCTTTCCATATCAGAGGCAGGTGGCTGTTTGGGTCTGAGACGAAGAGTAGGTTCTTGATGTCCACTTTGCTACCAGCCAGGTTGTACAGCGTGTGGGTCGCCTGAGCTTTGGTGAGGGCTAGATTAAAAACTTAAATGAAGGAATCTGGAATCGCATTCTATCAGGATTCCAACATGTGCTCGTAACAAGCCTAAGGTGATCAGTTGCCTTTGCTTCCAAGTGTCGAGTCGTTCCTTCAGAACATTTCGCACGTCCTTCCGCGTCTTGAGCCACGATGGCCGGGTTGCCTTGGAGGATCTTGGAACGCTGGGACGCTTTGAGCAAAAAAAGGGGAAGCATGTATTTCACAATTGGCATTTAGCAAAGCAGACTGTTTTCTGCCTACACGTTGAAGAGAGGATCATGGCCTATGCTATCCCACACTTGGTGAATGCGAAAAATCCTCTAGCTCCATTTATTCAAGTCCATTCACAATTGGGGGAAGCCAGGTTCTGTACTCCAAAGATCCGGCCAAATTTGGCCTCGTCAAACTTGTTTGCCTGAACTTGGAACATCCCTGGCATGTTTTGTTCTGGGCCTGCATTGCCTGCAGAGTGCATAGAGTAACATCGGCGTGCAATCTTGCGCCACGTTGCGTTTTTGTGTCTCAACATGATATGGCTGTGGCTCAAAAGATGGCACCCAAAATGCCGCCTTAGACTAAAACCTGCGAAACCCAAGCTGTTCAATTATCGAGCCACCCAAATATGCCAGCCGTTGGGTGTTCAGTCAAACGTAATAACACTCTGCACGCAACCTATTGAGATGAACCCTTGGAAGGCCCATTGGCAGCACGTGCGCGCTGGCTAAGTTTGCTCTGCCAACAATGGGCAATGTTTGAGCAGGCAGTCAGAAGCAACAAGGTCTTCAAATTTGACGGTCCAACAGCTTTTGTCTCATCATGCTGAGCTTGATATTGAAGCTCATTCTGATGTGATGAGATGTTGGAATGAGTCTGGCTAAGAGAGTGTTGCGGCCCAAATGCCAAATCGGGGTGGCTCCAAAATAGGGGCCCAATATGGAACCCTGGCAAATGGGAAGGCAGACTAGAACCTGCGGTTGGCTCTAAAATTTCGAGCCACCCCCGAATCATTCCCTACGGGCCAAGGCATCTTGGGAAGACTTTGGTATGCCTTTGCGATGAACCTGGCGCCCCCAGCCTGCGAGCCGGCTCGCATTCCATCGAAAGCCCGGCGATTCATCCGAGAGCCCCAAGCCGATCAAAAGCAACCAGCCACCCAACTGGCCCTTCGCTGCAGGAAGAAAACGCCATTGCGCCAACTTGCAACATTCTGGGCAAGCCAACAGCCAGGTGGCATAAGGCCAGCATCTGCGCAAAAGGAACTCGAGTGTAAAGTCAAAGCCTCGGCAGAGGGCGCGTGACGTAGGCCCTGCAGTGTGGGTTTCTGCTGCTTTGCGAAGGAAGGTTGGCTGCTCTGCTCTGACCAATTGCATATGAGCACATGAATTTATGTGAGCCGGGTATGCAGATGCATATTGGATCGAATCAGATCCCGCCGCTGTGCAAACGGTTGCCTATTCTGGTGAGTTCCCACACGATTCAATGGGGCGACCAGCCCCGAATCCCGCCAGTTGCCCTGACCTTGCCAAGTGGCAGGCACTCGTATAGCTTGTCTGGGTCTGGTTTGTCGACATCTTGCTCTGGCAAAATGCTACACCTAGTGCCTGCAACATCTGTTTGCTTTGTGATTCGCTGGCATCTCTGTGCACAACGCGCCCCGGCAAAGTCACAAGGTATCTTGCCTTTGACTGTCTGCCTTGTTTATCGCTTGAACCAGAATGCTTGTGGAATCGCATGAAGTTCAAATGCCAGCAAAGTTGCTTCTTTACAGGCATGTTCTGGCCCAACCTTTTCAGAACACTCGCTGCAACGCCCGCCCTGGAATGTAATTTGGTCCCATGTCGCAGTCCAGTCCATGTTTTGGAGCTTTCCTGGCCCCGAAGGAATCAACTTCCAAAATACTTGCCACGTGAACACCAAGCATACTCCCGTCTGCTGGGCATCCCCTCGCAGCAAAGCACAGTTTTGCCGGCACATCTCCTGGACCAACTGGCAAATGTCGCTTTGCGACATCACGGGCTGCACGGCGTTGCACATTCAGGGGTCTGCGAGCACAGAAGTGATGGAAACAGCACTGGTTGCTTTCACATCTGAGCTCTGAATCGCTGTGCCACCCCATGGCTTGTGCCAATGCCCTGGGCAATGCCGACGCGCTAGCTGCCCTGTGGCAACTGCAACCGGGACACGACACGAGACATGAGATTCTGAGGTCAGCACAGCGAAAACGGCGCAGGAAGCCAGAGATGCCATCATCCTATATACTTGCACAAGGTGGCAAACATGGAACAATCAGTTGATGGTGTGTTGCGCGGTGCCTCCATCAAACACTTGAAATGTGTTCCCTCGGCGCCGCCGCAGTTTTCGTGCTGAAACCCGCTTTTAACCAAGCTGATTCACCGAAAGAGGCTGCAGGCAAAGAGGTGTCGATTCTTCAGCGTCACTCCGAACTTCTGCCCAGGCTCTTTTTCGGAGACTCGGTACAACTTTTGGGGGTACCCCCCTTTAGACCACCATTTTGAGGCTAAGTTTGGGGATGACGTTTGGATCCAGGCCCAACTTTTTCCGCTCGGTCGCTACCTCCTCTCCTTCCAGCCTCACTCGGGGCAAGTCGGCAAGTCACACGCTGCTCTCCTCAAGAGAGCTGTGGAAGCTCACGCTCTTTTTCAGCTCCTGCCATCGTTTAGGCCCAAAGAAAAATAGACAAGCGGCGGCTGTTCCCATCGCATCCCGTTAAACATATTCTCAGAATGCAAGGATATGCAAGGATCAACGGTAACCCAAATTGTAGAAGCATAGGGTCGAGACAATGGATGGCAGAATTGGTGGACTGTACCCATCGACATTGTTCGTATTTGGCTCTTTGCGCTCAAAATCTTTGCTAGGCTCCTGCACTTCACGCGGAAAGCCCAAAAAACAATCCAAATCCTGCTCAATGGCCGAACGAAACTCACAGTTTACGCCCTTGCCCTGCACTTCCTCCCTCAAAACCATGACAATAGAACACCCACCCCCCGGCCCGGAAAACAAGACTCAGACTTTCTAGCACAGAACTCAAACATTGTTGGCACGGAACTGTCAGCTGGCACAAAAGAACTCATAATAACACAATTCCTAAAAGAGGCAACATGGGAAGTTCGGATCGAAATGAACAAAGCATTATATTTGTCGATGCTCAACTAACTAGAGTCAAAGGTCAGGACAGTTGCTAGAAAAAAAACACCGTTCTTCCTTCTTGGCTGGCTGCTGGAAAACACTATGCATTGTTTGCATAGGGCAATCACCTTCCGGCTTGGCGCAAGAGAATGCTCTCCTTTGCCAGCAGACTTGGTATGTCAAATATGTCTTTCATGTCTGACACTGGATGGCGTGCATATGCAAGAGAAATGTGGGCTCGTTGTTACAATTTGGTTGGCGCCAGGAGAAAATCACTTCGCAGATTCTCTACTAAATATGTTCCCTCTTCAAAGACGCTCGACAAAGACTGCGCGAGGGATCCGGGCTGCATTTTGCCAGCGGCCGGCCCCCCACGGCTGGCTGATCGGCCGGCCGGTGGCCGGCCGGCTGGCCGGTGTGGCCGGCCACCCGGCCAGCCAGCCGTGGCTGGAGGCCGGTCCTACCTCAGATATATGATCTATAATTATATCTATCTAATATGTGATATCGATCATAATCTGCAAAATCTACAGGTTCCTATCATACTATATTTTCTTGGGCCAATACTATCCTGCATCAGTTTTCTCCTATGATGACTTATCTTGTCCTGTTCTTCTCCTGTATGATCATGTCTTATCCTGTCTCATAGTATGTTCCTTGTCTTAACCTATCTTATCCTATCATATCCTATATTTGCTTTATCCATCCATCTAAACTTGTCTTTCTCTCCCTCTCTCTCTCTATCTATCGATGTATCTATCCGTCTCTCTACAGCAACCTTCCTACCTAGCTGTGTGTCCATAATGTATCTATCTAGCTACCCTGTCATCCTATCTATCCTCTCATCTCGTATCTATCCTATCGATCGTCTCCATTCAGTTCCTTATCTACCTTTCTCCTATCTTACCAAGTCTCCTCCTATGCTAAACAACAGTATCCTATCGTATCCTGTAGTAACATGTCTTATCCTGTCTTATCTTACTTCACCGTTCCTAACGTGTCCCAGCCTATCTTATCCTATCAATCGGTCTGTCTGGACCTAGCTTGTGTCTATCCATTCATCATGATCGATCTATCTATCTCTCCAAGTGCCGACCAATCTACCTACCTACCTAGCAATATGTTTATCTATCTATCTATCTATCTATCTATTTGTCTATGTATTACATCATCCTGTCTATCCTGTTTATTCTATCCGTCCTATTTAGCTAATTGATCAACCATTTCTGTCCTCGTCTTATCGATCTTATCTATCTCATCCATCATATCTGTCTTATCTATCATAATGTTGGTTATATCCGTATCTACCTTGTTCCAATCTTATCATTGTCATATGCTAAATTTCTCAGCCTGTCTTACCCTGTATGGTAATACATGCGCGTAGCTTTTCCTGCCTAACCCAATCTTGCCCTATCGTATCCTATCGTGTCATATCTTACCCTATCTGATCCGATATTGACATATCGTTCCTTTCTTTCATATGAACCCGTATGCACCTAGCTATCCATCAATCTATCTATCTACCTATCTATCTATTAATTTTGCGCCCTATCTATCTATCTATTTATCATTCTATCTATCTATCTATCCATCAATCTATCTATCTACCTATCTATCTATTAATTGTGCGCCCTATCTATCTATCTATTTATCATTCTATCTATCTATCTATCTACCTAGCTAGCTATCTATCTATCTAATCTATCTATCTGTCTATCCGTCTATCCGTTCTATCATCCTGTGTGTCCTGTCTATCTATCGATATGTCTGTCTATCCATCTGTGCGTATCTATCGTATCTATCCTATATCTTACAAACATTGCCCATCTATCTACGTACCTCATGTCTGTCTGCCTAATCTACCTGTTCCTATCTTATGAAGTCTTCTATTGTCTGAATCATCATGAATCTACCTATCTATCAAACTGTCCATCTGTCTATCTATCCATCTTTTTTCCTTCTACATCGCATCCTATGCATCTCATCGTATCTATCTGGACCCAACAGGCGGCCGACCTAACAGCTGGTCGTACTAAGATAGATAGATAGATAGATAGATAGATAGATAGATAGATGGATGGATAGGATGGATGGATGGATGGATGGATGGATGGATGGATGGATGGATGGATGGATGGATGGATGGATGGATGGATGGATGGATGGATGGATGGATGGATGGATGGATGGATGGATGGATGGATGGGATGGATGGATGGATGGATGGATGGATGGATGGATGGATGGATGGATGGATGGATGGATGGATGGATGGATGGATGGATGGATGGATGGATGGATGGATGGATGGATGGATGGATGGATGGATGGATGGATGGATGGATGGATGGATGGATGGATGGATGGATGGATGGATGGATGGATGGATGGATGGATGGATGGATGGATGGATGGATGGATGGATGGATGGATGGATGGATGGATGGATGGATGGATGGATGGATGGATGGATGGATGGATGGATGGATTGATGTTTTCTCCTACGCTGAAGTATCTCATCCTATCTTATCCTGCATTGTCATGTCTCATGCTGTCTCATGCTATGTTTCATTTCTCAACCCATCTTATCCTACATATCCTATGAATCGGTTTATTTGTACCTATCCATCCATCAATTTGTCTATCTCTCTCTCTCTCTATCTATCGATCTAGCTATCTATCTAAGTGCCTAGCTGGCTGATCAGCTGGCCGGCCGCAGTGTCCGATCAGCCGGCCGGTTGCGGCTGGCGGATCGTGATCGGCCGGCCGGCCACGGATGGCTGATCGGCCAGCCGACCGCGGCTGGCTGGCTGATTTCAAATACTGTGCCGAGATACGGCACCAATGGGGTTTTTGCATGGCAGGCATGTGGAGTTGGCAAGTTGGCTCAATGTCGAGCTTAACATCCGCACACCCAAGACTCTTGCGCCCCAAGACACGATCCGAACTGCCCGCGCCTGGGACTTGGGCTTTATGGACTTCCGCGCCTGGCAGTGGGCTGCCTAACGGAACGCCTCCCAATTTTCCGATCTAAGGACAAAGTGATTGTTGTGGGTCTCTTGCAACTGGCTTGCAACTGGCTTGCGGGTCCCTGGGCGATGTGTATCTTAGGCAAAGGCCAAGACAACACGATCACTTTTTGACGGGAAGTGTGACGACAGGCTTGTCCAGCTTATCCTAGGCTCGAGCCGTTGATGGGAAGCCGTGGCTTGCCTGACGCAGAAGTCTAGGGCCTTGCAACAGAGGGCCGCGCAAGGTGTTTTCTAAGTTCAGCGGAGCCTCACGACGGAATACCACACGCATAGCCGACGGCATTGAGCAAGGCCTTCTGTTGCCGCAATCTGTATGCTTTAAGCGGGCTTGCGCAAAACGTCTTCCCCGGTATCAAACAAACACATACAAACACTTGCACCAGCCCCTATCCACTCCGATATCTGCCTGCTTGCTGCCTGGGCTAATACAATGAGTGGCTCTATCCAGCCTAACATCTGCCAAGCCCTTTATGCAAGCGCTACGTCTATGCTGCATGACTCATGAACGTCGCACCAGGGCCAGCAATGGCCAGCAACGTCATCTTTAACTTCGTCATGTTTGTGTCCTGCACATTTTGAAATATACCATGAGCTCGTGTTACCCCCGGGTGAGCTTGCCATAAATTATGCAGAGTATTCAAGCGTGACTCTGTCGGCCAGCTCTGGACAACTAGATGGCTCTTCAACCACGACTCGGCACTTGGCGAGCGCCTGCAAGTCGTTGGTCCTGAGCGCGTTGCTACGTGTGAAATACCCGAACCGAATTGACACGCTATTTGTCTGGTGCTTCCGGTGTTTCTGGGCCTTCAGATTTACAGCGGCACAGTGTTCCCAAGGCACCACCGCAACCACACGCTCAACAATGGCCAACACACCTGGACAAGCCGAACCAAAGTGCGGACAGCAAGCAGCGGCCATGTCAGGCACCCGTTCGTTGCAGCCCAGCGGCTCAGAGGATTGAACCCTCAGATCGCTCTCGCAAGTGGCACTCTGGAAGTTGCCTTTTGTCCTTCTGCAATGCTGTCTTTTCTGGGACTCACCCTGCGCAATGAGTCACTGCAGCTCCCTCGTTGCCTTCCCGGCACCAAAGAGGCACGTGTGATTTTAGGAAGTGCAGGGCACCCACAAGGGCGCAACGCAGATCAGGTCAGCCCTGCCTCTGGCAATTGCCTGGTTGCCTGAGGCCTTTGTGAAGAGGAAGGATGGAAAACAATGGGCACATAGGGACTCCCTTGTACTTGCGACGAAACATGTCGCAAATATCTAGCACGTGCACGCTAAACATGCCAAACGCAATGCAATGAAGACTCAAGATCACAAAAATGCAAGCATGCCAGCAACGTCACAGCAGATTTCGAGAAACCTGACTTGCAACCTGGGAGCTTGATAAGCATCTTGAGGAGTGCAGCCTTCAACTCGGGTGTGGCCTTCTCCATCTGACAAGCCAGCTTCACTTGCTTGTTCCTCAGCTGCCCACATCCGGGGGCTTGCACTCAATGGGCGCAACATTCTCTCTGGGGGCAGGGGTTAAAGGTGGATGCATGGGACAACGCAGCCCACAAGGGCAGCACACGAAGCAGACAATGTGACAAGTCCTAGGCGCTTCTCATTGATCTGCTTCTTTGACAGCGGATTGCGGCAGCCCTTGCTCAAGAGATCGTGGACCTCAGCAAAGCACCAAGCAGGGATATGACGAGATGCAAAGTGCCAACTGACCAGCCTTGGTGGTAGCTCATGAAAAACATAAGACTTAAGGTGGCCAATCCAAAACGCAACTGTACATGTGTGTCTAGTTGCGGGGCTGCCGAGCTAATCAAACGTTGCAAAGTATGCCGCAAAGCATCTGTTGTTGTGGGATTTGCAGTGTCGCCGCATACCTAAATCTCGCAAAAGAGTCAGCCTTAGCACTTCAACAGCATGGACCGCCTGAACACGTAAGGCAAGCCAAACCATCAGCTTAAATCACAGACAAGCGGAAACTCACAAAAAGCACCGCGTGAGCGACGCAAGCCAAACTAGACCTTTGACTGCCTTCAACTTGGGGGTCTATTCCCAGACTCCGATCGAGCTGAGCAAGGGCAATCAGGAAAGATTGGGCGACACCGGGGCGAGCCATGCTTTTTGGCAAGAGGTGCGAACGCATCCCACTACAATGCATGCGGGCAAGCGGGTGGTGCCGCGCCGGAGCTGCTTTCAAAACTCAATGGCCCGAGGAAGATGCTCAACAAAATAGCTGCACCCCAAAATGCGATCTGACTTGAAGAGCCACGCAAAAATGCCCTCCGGTGAAAAGGCAACAAACTGCGTTTGCCCACAGCTTCCCGGCCACCCAGTCGTCCAATGCCCTGTTTTCCAGCTGTTTCTTGTTGGATTTGCCTTCTTCAAAAAGACGCGGATCAACCACCAAGCACACAATAGATGGCAACAATCCGAAATGTATATTTCAGGGACCCTTCTTGCAGTAGTAACTCGGCGTGTTAGCCGACGTGTTGGGTGGCAACAGGCCCAAACCTGCGGCACAGCTCATGCTGAGGCGCTGCTTTGGCGCGCTCCCCCGCTAGGTGGGCCAAGCCGTGCTCAATTGTGATGGCCTCGGGTCTCCATTTCTCCGACCTACCTCAAACCCGCCGAAGCCGGGGGCCCCCCCTTCTCACTGGTTTGCCGCCTGAGAACTGGCACATGTGCTAGACTCCCTGGTCCGTGTTTCGAGACAGGTCGAAAAGAACCATTTAATCAGAGAAGAATGTGGGAAGCCTGAACATTCCCTATGAATGCTCGGCTTGGATTCATTCAAGCGAAGTGGCCGTCCACTTTCGGCTTCATGCACAATCGCCAAGGTATATCGAAGTCTTCAAGGGTCATCAAACAAAATGTGCTTGGAAGTGCTGACCTGCCTGCATGCTTCTGATCGAAGATAACTGCCAGACTTCTAGTTTCCCCCATCTATCTCTGGAATGCTTGCCAGGGTGCGAAGTACTGATGCACGCGCAGGATGTCGAGCACAAGACGCATTTGTTTCATCCCCGACTCCTAGAGAAGAATGGCCGGACCGACAAATCAAACAGGAAGTCTGCAACATGCAAAGCCTGGTTTGGCTTCCGAGCCAGACTCACGCCACCCACCCACCCACCCACCCACCCACCCACCCACCCACACACACACACACACACCCACACCCACACACACACACACACACACACACACACACCCGCGCGCGCGCACAGGCACGGTCACAGTCATAATCAACGTCACAGACACAGACAAGACACAAACACACGCACACACCATATACGTATGATATATATATACATATTATATAGTGTGTGTGTGTGTGCGCAGCAGTGGTGATTCACACCCTGCATGCTTCCTCTCAATGTGGTTGCGGCCCCTTTGTCAATCCCTCCTGCTGCAGACTTCTGCCATTTGACAACCCCAGGCGAACTGCACGTTCCAACGCAAACTGCATTGGATATTTGTTACTGTGAAGCCTTCAGTGTCCGGCAGCGATCGATCCAAAATTGGGATTCCAATGCAGGATTGAACGGCCCGGCACACGGATGCGCCGTCGATCTTCTGGACCCTCTCCTGAAGGAGGGTATTGTTGTTCTCGAAGGAAATGGGCGATCTCAGCAACCGCCGGCCGAGGCCAACCAACCGTCCCCACCCAGCTAATTTCACATTCGCCTCTCTGGTCCACTCATGTTAGCACATAGGACAGGGTCCATCCTGAGTCTTCGTGAAGTTATCCAGCGCGAGACGGTGTGAGAAACAAGGCTCGTGAAGCAACCAACATCTGGGCCGGTACATCACGCTACATCGAAGAGACGCAAAAGAACGACATCCTCCCTTCCTGAGCCATGCTGCAAAGACATTTATTTTCCTCCCTCATCACTGCTATCTTGACCACATTCAGGGAAAGGAGAAGGAAATCAAAGAAACAACCTTTTGAAGAAGGCCCCTCATGATAAAGGACGCAGGATGCCAACACTTAGGCGTCGGGGCATCAGGGGAGCCGCCAGTGGGAAACCCGCACTCCAAAAAAAAATCCAAGCCCAAGCCCCAGCTCCAGCCAGACCCCGACCCAACCGCGCCATGGTGCGCCATGATCTGCTGCAGCTCGGAGAGCTTCTGCTTCATGGCCAGGATGTGTGCCTGGATCCGCTCAAAACGGCTCTGCCGTTCCCTCACAAGGCAAGGGAAAGTGACAGCACCGCGAAGCCGCGAACACTTGTCGTTTGAGTACTTGGTTGATGGCAGCAACACATCTCATGCAACCCAGAGCCAGCCACTTGCATTGTTGTGCCCAAAGCACGTCAACAGAATCAGCCTCAACCACAACTGAAAGGCTTCTGTCACCATTCAGATCCTGCCTGCACTTGTCGCAAAGAGCTCTGCGGCTGGAGCCCGTTTGGGAAGTTCTCCTGGCATCTGCTCACAGCGCGGCCATGTCGAGCCCTCCCTCCACTGGAAAAAGCTACGGAAGGCCCCCAGACCTCTGGATGATCCCAGGTGTCGACGGGGCTCCTGGATGAGCTCATCAAGGCCGGTCTCCAGCTGCTCTACGGTGGACGCGCCTGAAGCGCCCTTTTGAACGCGCACATGTGGCAAATGGCCCAACTTTTCGCAAGGCTTGGGACGGCAGAAGCATAACATGACCGGGTGTGCTTTCTAGCTACCGACAGGCTTCAACGGCAGCCTGTTGCCATAGCTCCGCATGAATTCCACGTACATACGCACTCTGCGCGCAGCTGACTCTGCGGCGCAACGACACCTACCTATCGGCAGGGGACCCCCCACCCCTGTTGTACATTTTGCGAAGTGACCTAAAGCACGTGGAACAAAAGGCCTGTACATTTCTGAATGGGGGGGTCGCCGCCTTCTGCATTTTGTTCTGAGTTGGATCTCGTCCGTCCACATTTCTCTTTTGAAAAAACTACATTGCAACAAATGCTAACTAGCCCGCGCGACGAGAGACATTCTCAAATGGAACTCTCAAATGGAACTCAGGCCCACAGATTTGCAGATACACGTAAGGTTGTGCCCAAGAAGGACTTTGGAAGACTATCCTGTGGGTTCCCCCCTGTGGTTTTGAGCTTCAACAGACAATGGTTTTGCACCAAGCAAACTTCTCATAAACACGCCCACGTTGTCTTCTGCTACCCGTGACTTGAACACCCGCTATAGGCGCTGGAAAGCAGCATGGGCGCTGGAAAGCGCGGCAAGACTGCTTACAGAAGATTGCCGGATTTGTCGGGAACTGTGCGGACTATACGGCAAGTGTGCAAAAAGAACTGCGGGAACTGAGGCAAGACAATGGCGCCAGGGAAAGAATTGCCTAAGCCTACGTGCAGACAAACTACAAGACCAAAACGGATTGCGGAGAATTGTCGCACATTTGTCGGACATGACAGGAGCTGCGGCAAAAGCGTGGCTAGTTTAACTGCAGAAGGGATTGCCGGGATTTGCCGGGAATTGCTGGGAACTGCACGTACGGCAAGAATTGCCGGGAACTTTTGGCCAGATCCGCGAACGTCAGAAACGCCTCCAACATTTACAAAGCAAGTCTCGTACATTAGCATACCCCCGCCACTCGTACATTTGCCAAAGGGGTGGGCCTGCGCAACGTGTTGGGCATGTGCATGAACCTGCAACGACCATTGCTTCCATATGTTCCCCCCCCCCCCAAGGTGTCACAACAAGGTTTGCACACAAAGCTTGTTTGCGGCTAGCATTTGTATGTCTACATGTGTGTGTATATACATATCCATATATCTATATATATATATATATGTGTTTTTATCTAGGGTGGAACATTTGATTAATGTTGCTATGTTTCGAAGTAGTTGGAACAACAAGCTTCATAATGATTCCTGTGTATTCCGGCAAATTGAGACCGAAGTGGTTCTCTATTTGTTCTAGTCTCAGCTTCCCTAGTTAAATACAAAAAAGAACTCAGTGAGTTATCTGTAAAATCAGTCATTTGCCCAGCTTTCTGTGCTCGAACTGATTAAGCAAAAATCAAAAATTAGTCCCCCTTTTTTCCGACTTGTTGAACTAATTAGAAGTAAGCTCAGGTGAAATCCCCAACAGCATGCGGTGCTCTTTTTAGTGCTCGCACCACCCCGCAGCCCTCCCAGAACCTCGTGGAACCCTGGTACAACCCTAATGAAACCCCGGTGGAACCTTTCCTCAGGGCCGCCCCAGACCCCGGAGCCTATCTGGGCTGAGACCCGAGCTTTCAGCTTTTTGGGGACAAATAGCTGGACAATCAGTCATTGTCCGATTTCCCGAACGAAAATTTCGTGAGCTACGCTCCTGAGGCTTGGAAAGAAGGGCCTTGGGACGAAATGATTGTGCAATGAATGATTGCGTGAAGGCCAATTGCACGCAAAACAGAGAGAGCACACACACACATATCCAGCACCCCGCAGCCCAGCAGCCCCGCAGCCCAGCAGCCCAGCACCCCACACTACCGCACATCCCAGTCCTGGGCCTAGCCCGAGTCAACCCTTCGAACCCAGCCCAAACTCACTCGAAATTAACAAACCCTTAACCAACCCTGAACCAACCCTGAACCAACCCTGAACCAACCCTGAACCAACCCTGAACCAACCCCGCCCACAACCACCCAAAGAGGGCCAAGGAGGGTGGGGGGGTGCCATGAGCAGAAGACCTGGAACCTGGAACATAAATACTATATTGATATTGCCCGTATTGATATTGCCCGTGGCAGAAACCCGCTGGCCCCATCATCTGATGGCAAAACAATTTGCAACTGGATGCGTGTGCCCTGCATGAGCGTGGCGGCAAACGCTTCTTGGGTTGGGCACGGTGCATCCCCCCCACCTCCCCGCCTCCCATGCAACCACAAGGGGAAGCAAGCCAGACCCTCGCCAAGGCTCCCTTCACCAGCTCCCTGGTGTTGTCCAAGAGGGTCATCTCGTGCAGAGCCGCTCGGCCCTGGTCAATGACGTCTTGCAGTCCTGGGCGAAACTTCAGGCAACAGCACGAGGACCATCCGTCCAACTCGGCTCCTCTCTCAGCAACGCTGCTTGCCCAACCCGACTTCCATCGCCAAGGTTCCCTCGATCGAGGAGCTTTCTGCTTTGGCCACCGCTGCTCGCAAGGTGTGAGCATCTGAAAGCGAGATGGCTGTGCGGATCTCCTTCTCGATCTGCGCACGCTTCAGCCTCAAAGGAACTACTTGGGTACGGGGCAAGGTCCATTACATGGGTTTTGCCAAGGCTTGGCCTTTGCAATCAGATCCGTCACAAGCCACGCGCTAGCTTGCCAAGCTGGGGCACGGAAGCAATTCCCAAATGGCCAACACATGACAAGAGCATGCCAGGATTTCACTTCCCAATAGCACCCCAGTTGCGGTCGGAAACCTTTTCGGGAATCCAAGCCAGACTGGCGCCCAAGGCACGTGGAGGATGCCTGGCGCAAGTCGGTTGACATCCTGCTGGGAACGGAGCCAGAGCGAGCCACCGAAATCGCGATTGCGCTTGTTCGACCGTGGGGCTGTGGTGTGCTTCAAATGTGGCGCCCATGGCTTTGCAAACCTCATGCATTCCAAAACATAACTCGCAGGTGAACCAAGCTGCCGCTGCTAGTGCTGCTAGCGCCAACCCATCCTACTCTGCTGGAACAGATTCAGAGCTGCACCCTGAAACGGTAGCCACTCATTAGCACAGAGCTTCCAGGAATCTTGACATGCGCTGCGCAGGCTACAACAAGCCCTCCATCGCGAGAGCGGGTACAAGGTGAGTCATAATCAAAACCCGGCAGTAAAATGGTCTACCCAACATCATGTAAAGGCGGATATCCGCACCCATGTATGGCAAGGGGATTGTCCCTTACTGAACCTTCATCTACCCGAATCGGTTCTGATTGTGGCTCGGGCGCCGCTCCCGTCCCCCTCCCCTCCCTCCCCCCCAGCCCCCATAGGCTACAGCAAGCCCATCGCGAGAGCGTGCTAAGAGGTGAGGGGCCCCTCCCGTCCTGAGCTTCTCAGCCTTCATCATGGCCTTGGGCATCTCCTGCAGCACCTGGGTGCTCCGCTTCTTCGACGCCAGCGAGATCTCCTTCTGCCTCAGATGGGCATGGCTCAAAATTGAGTCACCCGACAACCGCAGGCTTTGGTCTACTTGTTCATTTCCAACGGTCCCATTTTGGGCACCTATTTTTGACCCACAGCCAGATGGGGTAAGAATCCGCTTCGCAATGGGAGCAGGGATGGGTGGAGGGGGGGGAGAGAATTGGATTGAT
Source organism: Effrenium voratum (assembly GCA_963377175.1). Taxonomy (NCBI): domain Eukaryota; class Dinophyceae; order Suessiales; family Symbiodiniaceae; genus Effrenium; species Effrenium voratum. Next base: position 838,471 of record CAUJNA010001813.1, read on the forward strand.
TTCGTCTGCGTTCGTTGCCCGTCTTGGACCCTTGAGCCCTCCGAGCCAGATCTGAGCTGCTACCTTGCTTGAAACACCGCACAGGCCGCGTGGAACTCTGAAACAAAGGCTGACAAGCAGCTGCGCAGAGCCAGGCCGTTTGGATACTTTGCATGGGTTGCACGGGGATTTCTGCCCAGCTTTCTGCTTGGCTGTGGACCTTGATGCCTTGTTGCGTGTCGCGCACGTTCACGGGTGCAGCACCAACATCCGTCTCAGGCTCCGACACTTTCGCCTTCTGCTTGGCATCGAAGAGTGTCTGGTTCGCCTCAAGCATGCAAGATAGCCGTGAGCCTTCGCAAAAACAAATAGTATAGAAACCTTGCCTGATCCTGGGAAGAAATAAGCTGCTTCAATGAAGTGACATGCTCGCTTACTACCGTGCCTGCCCCAAAGCCGTTGCGCTCTAAGTCCTGATGAGGCTCTGGAAACCCATCCTTTTGAATGCAACGGAGGTTTGGACGAGTATCCAGCCCAGCCTGAAACTTTTAAAGAGTCGAAGACACTTACCCTCCCTGTTTTGGAAGCCTTCCCTTGTCTGCAGGGCGATGTTTACAAACAAAACACAATGAAGGCACAAACACCTCTAAAAAGCTTCGCGCAAACAGCACTGCAACTCGGCATCGGCTCGGGCCCTTTGCTTTGAATTTTGGAGCCCTGGCCTGGTCTCGCACCTCCTCTTGCAACTTGTCCAGCGAGTATCTTCGAGATGTCTTGGCATCCTGGGCACCCCCAATGCAACCTGTTCAGAAACACCCGCGGGAGAACGTGTCATGAGGAACAGGTTGAGGAACCTCTCCTCACACAACCGTATGATCATGGAGGCACAGGGGCGCCTCTGAGCAAGGTCGATACGGTCGATATGTCTTGTAGCGGTAGCTTGCCGGGCAAAACTCAAACATGCTCAAACGGCAACGCCCATGGTTTTTCATGGTGGTTGGCAACGCCCATGATTTTTCATGGTGGTTGGCAACGTGTATGACCCCTAATAATTGTTAAATCAAACGTCCACACTGCCAGGAAGAAGCAGAGGGCAAACTCAAGAAACCAACCTTTAATTTAAGTGCCTGCATCAAGGCTACCTGCCTGCGCCACTGCATGGATGGCCTTCCATGCAGACATCAAACTACAAGGCAACTGGCACAACTTGCCACACGATGGTAGCGACGAAACACGTCCAAGCAACATCAAGAACCACGGTGGCGAGCTGCCCGAAATCAAGACTCGCATCTTGCCAAATCGCATGGCAGGATGCTTTCTTCGGTCGCGCGCGCTTCCCTCAATACTGAGTCCTTCTTGGCTGTTCCCCACAACATCTTTCAAAAAGAGACCTGCCACGAAACTCCAGGCCAAGGCCAGGGAATTGGTTTTCTTGTGAGACCTGGGGTAGGCTTAGTCCAGTCCTGGCTCCTTCCTGGCCTTGTGGGGCCATGATGAGCAACTGAGCCATTGCAAGGAGCTATTAGAATCTTGGGCATCGGCAGGCCGGCGGTTTCCACACCAATCCTCCAGGCCAAGCCTGACCCATTCTCCAGCCCAGGCACCGGGTCCAACGACAAAATGGCGGCCTGCAACTGCTGGATGTCTTCCCTCCTGGCTATTTCGGTCACTGCCTGCTTACAGGAATGTGGCGGTTTTTTACTTGGCACGTTCGGTAAATTTGGTGCATGTGCAAACATCCGGAGGCAACAACTGCACTCTTTGGGCTGCCTCAACGCACATCACCTATCAGTTTGAAAGCTGGTGGGTTCGTGCATGCCTGATTGCCACGTCCGATCTCTCGTGAAGCGGGTTGTGATTTCTCGGGGCGGTTGTTCACGTCGCAGGTTTTCTGCGCACCACCTGCACCCTGGATATTTCACATATATACAAATAATATACTCTTATACATGTGTGTGTGTGGGTGTCTTTTTGTTCTTTTGATGTCTGGCGCATTTTCGTGCTGGCTTTGAGGTCCGACCCCCGAACCGGCCTAGGGATTAGGACACTTTCGCCTGACTCTCTCTGTTTGGAGTTTGTTGTGTTTTGCTCGGTGTTTTGTGTGAGGACCCCGGCTCCAGGTGCTGGTATGTGCCGTTGTTCGGGTCTGCTGGTTGTTCCGAGGTGCTGAGGTGGTGCTCAGCCGTGGACACGCATGCTGGCATGAGCTGCAGCCAGGTGAGGACTGGGCATGCCAGCTGTGATCTCAAAGTCGTGGGCAACAAAAATGCGAAAAGAGGGAGCATTCGAGCTACCACGTCCTGTGGTTCAACGCGTTTCGACCGCGTGTCAGTGTTTCAAGAAAGGCCGCCACCTTGACTTGTTAAAAAGCACTCCACATGTACAGGGCCGAGTTTCTTCCTAGGAGCCCGCTCATTCTGGATGCTGAAAACATCCCTCTGCCCTTGCCCCCTTTGTCCTCGCAGCTCTCGTGAGTTTGGCGATCTTTTCTAGCATGTCCTTAGCTGATTAGCTGCAGCCGCAAACGGGCAACCCGGAGACCGCTCTGCAGAGCACCTGACTCCAGTTCGTGCTTCCACGCCATGGTACGACAAATGGGGAAAACAACATGGTCATTAAATGGGAGAAAACTAAAATCCACCTGTCATCCCCCCAAAATCACCCAAAGCGCACCTCCTGCAGCTCCCTCCATCAAAGCACGACAAAAGCACAACAGCAAGCAGCTTTGATCGAGACTGTCTGCTTCGGCTCGAGGGCCCTGCCAACAGCTCAGTGGCACCAAACTTGCAGCCCGGGATCTTGGCAGCTCTTGGTACGTGTCTCCAACGCGTCCTGCTGCAAAACTTTCACCGATGCTTGCACCCCAAAGGACCGCCCAACACGGCGAAGCACGTCCCGCTGCACATCTGAGTTTATTTGGGTTTTGCCAATTGTTTCTGGTGTGTCAGCTCACGTTTTCAAAACTATCTTTGAGCAATGCCTGTCGGAGGTTGAGAAGTTAAGAAGTCAAGGTCCCTCCCACCTCCAAGCCGATGGTGTTGATGCCCGCAGCGTTTGCCATTGGCAGCACCGCCCTTACAAGGCTGTGGGGCCACTCATCGTGGTGGGAGCATGCCCTGGTTCGTGTTGAATCATTGCTCTACCTGTGGCGTTGCTTTCGGTCGCTTGTCGCACTCCAACACCTAGCATGCCCCAGGTCTGCGCACATTCCAGCATCGTGGACCCCGGAACTGAGTTTCTTCCGTCCAATTCTCTCCAAGGGCAGCCGGGCAGAGGCCGTTTGACAAGGCACTCCAGCAGCCCAATGTTGCCGCTGATGCGAGCCGCTAGCGCCGCCCACAGTGCCTCTTTCTGCCTGCGGATTGGCCCATACTGCGCCTCCGCCCGCCTCGGTTTCGAAACGCAGGCCGGGTTGGTGCCCAGCTGTGAATCAGGAAAGCCAGGCAAGCCTCGCAATGATTCAACTTGCGGGGATGAGTCATTCACACCAAGGTATGGGTCAAAATTAAGCCACTGGGGGACCGCAGATTTTAGTCTATGTTTCCACTTGCCAGGGTTCCATTTTGGGTACCTATGTTTGACCCACAGCCACCAGGCTTTCGCAGCTGACCTCGGCCGAGGCGCCGGAGCATTTCGCAGCGCTCTGGCTGCAGCCCAGCCTCCTCACTCCGCCACAGCGCCATCCGGAAGGCGTCGCCGGTGCCCTCAGAGAAAGCATAGCGGTGCAAAGACTTGGCTGTGGGTCGAAAATAGGTACCCCAAATGGAACCCTGGTAAGTGGAAACATGGAGCAAAACCTGCGGTCCCCTGGTGGTTCATTTTGACCCATACCCATTTCAAGCAACACGGCGCCAAGGCCACAACTACCTTGAAACCGGAGTTGATGTGCCAGCACCCCAAGGGCAAAGAGCAAAGGGGCAAACAAACAAATAAGCGCCCGTGAGATCCCAGACGCGGAAACAGACACGCTCAAGAAGCACAGAGAATTCCGAAGTCACTGACACACATGCAGGAAGACTGAAACGTACCAAAGGAGATATGGAGATATTAAATGGGTTGTTGGGCAGGCTTAAAACGGGAAACCCACATGAAAACCACAAATTGTGTGATCCCAGTTTGACATACCCTAACGCAGCAAAGGAATGACAAAGCAAACCGCCAAGGCGCCTTCTCCATTGCATCGCTCAGAGCATTGTAGGCGGCTACGAACTGACCAATCTGCAGCCTCGATTTGGAGGTGCGGTGAATCGTGCCCAACCAAGAAGCTATCCATTGTCTCTCTCTCTCTCTCTCTCTGTCTCTCTTTCTTTCTTTTTTTCTTTCTTTCTGTCTTTCTTTCTTTCTTTCCTTTCTTTCTGTCTTTCTTTCTTTCTTTCTTTCTTCTTTCGTTCTCTCTCTCTCTCTCTCCCGCTCCCTCTCTCTCTCTCTCTCCATCGCCATCGACTACGAAGCTATTCATTGGGGATGGAAGAATCATGAGAAGGCAAGTCATCAACTGTTCAGCTGGTTCAGCTTCTGTAGCTTGTGGATGCTACGTGATTTGCTGCCAAAACCCTCCCGAAGTTGTAATCGCATCCCTGGCCCCTGCCGACCCAATGAAATCCACCCCGCCCCATGATCTTGGGCACCTGCATCACTTCTGTCTGCCAGCTTGAGGCAAGTCAAGTCGTTCCAAGTAGGCACATCGAACAACAAGACCGCCAAAAAAACTGCATAGAAGCTCCAACTTAAAAGCTCAGAACATCATGGAAGATCCAAGGAGCCTAGGAGCCTCCAACTGCAAATCCCCAAATCAAAGCTTGATCGTCAATTAACTTACTGGTGGTTTCCAGCACCGCCACGTTTCTCTTTTGGGAGCTCGGCCTGAAAGAAAAAAAACGAGAAAAAAACACACCGGGCTAAGGTTCTTCTGGGATCCCCCGCAGCAGCGGCACGGCGTCGGAGCGTTGGGCCAGACGGCCTCTGGAAATCCAGGGCCTCAGCTCGTTGAGGAGCTCCAAGTCTTCCAACTGCAGCGCCTGAACCGCCGAGAGCCCCCGGCGCGAAAATCCGCGGGGAAAATCAACCAGCGCGTGTTTTTTTTTGGTTCCCCCCCCCCCCCGTTTTCGGGGCTCCGGGGTTCGGTGCATCGGACCGGGAGCGGCTCATGAGGAGACAAGTTGTTTGCTTTAAATCGGTGTTCAGCTTGCTGGTCTATGTTTATTGCGTTGTGTTTGTTACATGGTATACTTGTTTTGCGGCTTATCTTGTTTGCTTGGTTACTCTGTTTGTTGCGGGGTTTGGCCCTAACCCAAGCCAGGTACGTTCTGTTTCATCTAGTTTGCCCGGAGCAGCCAAAGTAAAGGCCCAAGTCCAAGTGTGCAACCAATGCATAAGAGAATGCATCAAGTGCGTGAAATCCGCAAGGCTGCCGATGTGTCATGCACAGTTGCCAACGTATCTGCCTAATCAGCCTTGTGGGGCGCAACCGTCTGATCCGCGCCTCTTCGAGGCACTGCATGATCCTTAGCCACTGAACGCGGAGGCATTGGCCAGCGGCAGAGGGGCATGTCGTTTTTTAGGAGACCCCCAAAATGGTGGGTTGCCCTTTGGTTTCCTGCAAAACCACCAAAGAAGAGGTACCCTCAAAAAAAAACAGACCCAAATGCTGTAGATTACCTCCTAGCCCTGCAATGCCCTTGCGGCAGCCTGGCCCGTCACGCCAATCCAATGCCAATCACGCGCAAACATGCCAACACTAAATTAAGAACCACACCCCAACCAGTGCACGTGACCCTGGTTGTCAGAGAACCCGACATTTTGACTGCACCTCGATGTCCACTGAAGGCAAGGTCATAAGCACATCCCCGCTACGGACACCCAAACTCAGAAAGGGGGAAGAGGAGGACTGACCAAAGAGCGATTCCGGCAGGGCCTGAGCCAAACACCAGGGCCCCAAAGAAGAGGAGATCGGAAGAGACGGCAAGCTTCAGGACAGTCAGGGGATGTTCTCCCCCGGAAGAGTAAGCATACCATAATTCCTGCACCAGCAGCGCAACCAACAAGCCACCCCTCATTGCAAATCCACGTGACGCAGGGAACGCCAGCTCTTCAGCATGGCGCCAGCTCTTCAGCATGGCGCAGCGCGCAACATCTTCAATTCAGCAACAAAGAAACAACACACAGCACCCAAAGCAGCATTTGGGTGTGGGCCAAAATTAAACCGCACGGCCACCACAGGTTTTAGTCCTTGGTTCCATTTGCCACCAGAAACGGGGTACCAAAAGCCCATTTCAGGCTGTCAACAAGCTATACCAAATGAGATTGTAGAAGCTGAGTTACACATGCGTACAGAACTCATTGTGGGTACCTATTTTTGACCCAAAGCACAATTTCAGCCTGGCCACCCAGACTGCAAATGGTCTATGGCCCGCTTCAGAAGAGCATTGACCTTCTTGGCCAAACTCGCCAGCCCGGCTTCTTTCAACCTGAGCGGAGCATGCGACATTCGTGGAGTATACACGTCACTCCTTCTGTCCAAGCGAGAGGGACACGCATCATGTCTCAATTTATATTCATCTATGTTCGTGTTGATGTCCACTTCATGTACGGGCTGTTGGGATTGCAGAGGGCACAGCTTTGCTGCATTCCTCTAGGGCAAACAGGGAGCCTTCATGGCCTCAACAGTGCCCGGGCAAGTTCCAGCTTTAGGAGCCAACCTTGGTGGGGATAGTCATGGCAGTCGAGCACCAAAGTCAGCCCCAAACATGCTTCCACAGACCACGGCACCTGAAGTGCAGCTTGTCCAGAGCCACTAGCGACCCTTCCGCCAGGTTGCTTTGGAAGCGTGTCCTCTGCTGTCTCGATGCCCTGTAGCATCCAGGCCCATCCTCGGCTTCCGAGAAATGCGACTTAAGACTTGAGCATATATCGACTGCGCAACCTCCACGCTGTGCTTGCACCTACTGACGCGTTCCGATCGCACCGGGCGTCTACGCAGGGACTGCTCGGGCCGAGGCTCGCGGCCCGGCTGGCAGCGGCACCTTGAGGATCTCCTTGAGGCGGCGGCTGGCGAAGCTCTCGTAGACGAAAGCCTCGCGTACCATGAGCCTGGCAGATGCGCATGGAACGAATCAAAGCTGCAACCCTGCCAGCCTGCTTCAGCGGTGTTGCTTTTGGATCGAGGGGGAAAAAAACACGCCTGCCATGCCGTGGCAAATATTTTGTGTGGCAAAGATTTTGTGTGCCTCATGAAACAAGATCAACCTGTCCTGTCCTCCATGCGTGGCCGCGACCTGAACAGCACATCTTTTTCCTGCTCGCCGAGGAGATGCCAACTGTAAGTCGCTTCAAGATCCGGCTCCTCCCCTCAAGATCTCCAGGCTTGACTCCAACGCAAACAACACACAGGCTCCCAACAACTGCCAAGACCTGACCATGTACGTATGACACTTTACCTCTAAGAGAGGATCTACACACGTAGCAAGTATTATATAGATCACAAGCTGCAGGTCACACCAGGCAAACCTTCCCCGCAATTCCTAGAACCAGGTGACCCGCTGAAACTTTATTGGGACACTGAGGCTGCCGTGGCAAAACAAGAAGATCGCCATGGCCTTGGGGGTGGGGCGGTTCAGCCACGCGGATTCTGGGATGTGCGCGCTTGCTTTGGCTCATTGTGAGCCAACCTTAGAGCAGGTCGACGTCTGGCGACTGCCCCTGGCGCATTGCTTGCATCTTGTTGAGCTCTTCCTCTGTCTGCCGCAGCCGCTGCTGTGCCCGGGCCAGCTCGAGCCTCAAAAGGCTATTCTCCTGGAGGGGACACCATCTCATTGACCCTGCCCCCTGCCCACCAGCCTCTGATAGCCCTCACTTCATCAAGTAGACATGTTTGCCAACTGTTCCTAGCTGAGGCCCGTAAACAAAATAAGGGAAGCACAAACATGTAACTAGGTCTTTGCATGAAGGTGCGCGAACCCAAAACAATACTTCGCTTCGAGCAATCCCCACCCTCCACACTCACGAGCTTACGACCGTGAACACGGTTATGTGAATTCAAGCACGGTTTTCGTCTGTGCGTCAAAAACCACTTGTCTGCGAGCCGATCTCGAGAAGTCAAACATTGGGCGGGATACTCGGCGGGATCCACTGGCGAGCCGCTGTAACGAAATACTCGGCGGGATCCACTGACGAGCCGCTCTGGCGTACTCGGCGGAATCCACTGGCGAGCCGCTCTGGCGGAATACTTGGCGGGATCCACTGGCCAGCAGCTCTGGCGGGATACTGGGCGGGATCCACTGACGAGCAGCTCTGGCTGGATACTTGGCGGGATCCACTGGCGAGCCGCTCTGGCTGGCCAGCAGCTCTGGCGGGATACTGGCGAGCCGCTCTGGCGGGATACTTGGCGGGATCCACTGGCCAGCAGCTCTGGCGGGATACTGGGCGGGATCCACTGACGAGCAGCTCTGGCGGGATACTCGGCGGGATCCACTTGCGAGCTGCTCTGGCGGGATGCTTGGCGGGATCCACTGGCGAGCTGCTCTGGCGGGATCCACTGGGTGGGGGCGTGGTGTAGAAGCATCGCAAACGCGGATTCCAACATAAAATCTAACAACCCCTTCCTGCCGGGTGGGGGAAAAGGTTGTTTGTCACTTTAGTAAGCACCAGGCTTACGCCAGCGTGGCAAGTAGCAGCAAGCAAAAATTAGTTTCCCCAGGGCTTCGGAAACTATGTTGCTTGAAAAACCTTGCTTCGGAAACCAAGAAAACATGCTTCGGCCCCAAGATTAGGCTTGCTTCGGAAACTGCGGAGACCAAGAATACAGAGACCTACTGACGATCAGCCACCTCTCGGCCCGTCACCTTGGCCAACTCGGTCATGAGTGTCAAAGAAAGGGGCTGCAAGGAACCCACGTAAATTCACGTATTTCACGTTTGGCAGCGCACCACGGGTGTGCAGAGTCAAGGGACGCCACCCACCGCACCCTGCACCCTGCACACCCTGCACACCCTGCACACCTGCACACCCTGCACACCCTGCACACCCTGCACACCCTGCACACCCTGCACACCCTGCACACCCTGCACACCCTGCACACCCTGCACCAGCATGCTCTCAACACCCCCACCCCACCCTCTTACTTTCTCTGGCTGTTGGGTGCTGAGCAGTGAATGCTGGTTTCTGAAGCAAAGTTTCTGAAGCGGGAAAGCTGAAGCGTGATTTCTCAAGCGACCCTCTTTTTGGTTGCTGAAGCGATGTGCAAGCGTATGCAGTTTGGCTTATGAAGCGTAGTTGCAGAAGCGGCATGCATTCAGGGATTCTCCCGTCGCTTCCCGGCATCGCAACTTTGCCACAACAAAGAAAGGCACGAGTACGAGTAGATCAAGCAGAGCTGTCAGGTGAGAGCCTCTCTGTCCACAAACAACCGCCGACAAATCCAAAAGGATCTGAACTTGGCAAAGCCTTCGCATCCCTTCGCAACCTCTTCATGCAGTCGATCACCACATACCACCACCCACTCCTGCTCCAAGTGAGTGGAACTCGGCTGGCCCTCCATGAGCTTTGCCATGTCATTGGCCATCTTCGAGACCTCTTGGCAAATCGGCCTGGGCTCAGCCACCGAGAAATCCCGGCGCCTTGCCCGGCTGAGGGAAAACAACAAGCATCACACCGCATGTTGAGTTCTCAAATGCATTGTTGGGCGTTTGTGTGTGTGCTTGGGCACTGGGCACGCAATACTTGCACCAGTTCGGAAATGCAGTCATCACCCCCATCTAACAAACATGTTCTGGCAAATTCCGCGCCCGCTCGCCAACAGTCGCGTCCCATAATTCGGCTTGGACCTTGCTTGTGGCAACTCGCTCCCCTCACTTGTGCCTGAGTTTAGGTCTCAACACGGAGGGAAGGAGAACTGTCGCACGCTTCGGGTTGGTTTGCGGATGTCAAACAGGTCGCAGCCATAGCTTGCTTCAGGCAGACCCTCTCGTCTTGGCACTCTGCAATGCAACCCGTAACCCGCCCCCCCCCCCAAAAAAAAACAAAAAACTTTGAAAGCAAGGCCCTGCTTTCAAATAAGGTGTACCATGCGAGCCGGCTCCGCAGCTCGGCACGAGACCCGAGATCCACGCCACGCGGCTCGGGCGCCTGCGGCCAAGGCGCCAAATCTCCGGAAACCGCTGCTGCACCGACGCGGGCGCGCTGGGCACCAGCCCGTCCAGGCCGTCCAGGGTCCCCAGCATGGCCAAGCGCAGACTGGTCGCCAAGTCGGCCAAGCCGTCGCCTGCGTCGGGAAGAACGCCTTTGGTGTCCCGTGCTGGCAGGCCGCGGTGTGCTGATAATTGGCCGAATCTGCACATTTGCTGCGACTGGATGGGCATCGGTGATTTCCCTCTCAAACTCGCGCAGAAGCGCAAAGTCACCCTATGGAGAAAAGCGAGTTGAGTGACTGCAAGTTCGGCTAGGTTGAATTGGCTCCCACATCGGACATTAAAAGCTTGGCATCTGGCATCAGGCAGGAATGCTTGAAGTAGCGCTGGCCAACCTCCTTCTACTGAAGAGGCAGTATGCAAGATGCGAGGTGACGCTCTATGGTCCAATGGGAGCCGGTTGGCTTCCGCCACATGTCATGGGCATGCCAATTCACGGGCGATTCTGCGACGAGCTGCAAAAAAGGGATTGAAAGGGATGCACAAAGGCCCTTGACACCAAAAATATGGCCTGCATGGAAGGCACAGCTCAGCCCTTGGACACGTGTTGCACCTCAAGCAGCGTTTTGCTCGTGCCCGGCTTGCCCAACTCGTTTCCCTCCGTAGCGCCCGAGCCTTGGGGCTGCGTCAGCCTCTCCTTGAGACCCTGGCAGTGCAGCTCCATGGTGGAAGAGGGGTCTCCTGCCTGACGGTTTTTGGCCGGGGCACTGACATAGACCCCGGATATGGCAGATACTTCAACTCCCACGATCACCCTCTTTCAGGGCACCTCGCTGGCGTTGGATCCTTTACAAGGAAACTGGTCCAAACCAGAACCCTTTCTGCTGAGCGCCACGCAAGAATTCAAGCAAGACTGCCACTTCGACCCGAAACCTCAAACGCCAGCGAGTGTCACGGCGAGCTCCGAGCTCCTCTCGGTTTCGTGAGCGTTTGGCAAGCCGAGGTGCCAACAGCTCCTCCATGGTGAGCGGAGCGCCCGCATCACCCAGGAACCGCAGCACCACGGACAAGGCTCCCTGCAGCTTGTCAGCCGACGGGTCAGCCAGGGGCAGGTCAGAAGGCTTCTCAGGCGAGAGCTTTTCAGAGGGCTTTTCAGCCTGGCGGAGTGATTGATGCAAGGCCGCAAGCCTGGAAAACAAGTAGCATGCTACTTGCTGCCCTCAACGTGGCGACACGAAGCCCATGGTCCAGTCGAGCGACATCTAGCGGGGCACACGGCGATCGCGGTTCGCTCTCCAGGCTGGGATTCGACTGAAGTGTGACGTTCTTCCTGGGCTGCCCGCGAAGAACGGGTAGTTTCTATCAAACTCATCCTGTCTGCCAACTCATGGGAGATACACTTCATTTGAAGGAGAACAGTGAAAGCCGTCCAATATCAATGCCAACTGAATCTGAAGATAACCGCAAAGGAGAATCTTGTAAGAGAATCAAAAGGGGCCCTTTCAGACACCCTTCAAACGCTGTTTTGCGACCTGAGTGTCTCTGACTTGTCTAGCGATGAGCGCTTCTCCAGAAGGCCCCCTCCAAGCAAGTCCTGCAGACAAGCGCCGCGGCAAGCAAGCCCTGCATCAAGCACTTGAACCCCCTTGCATGTTGGCTACCAAATCGATCTGCACTTATACTTATCTCCGTTCCTGTTTGGTGGTTCCACAGTCCATCCCCGCATGTGCCCATCCAAAAGCGCTTTGCGTCGAGCTACTCGCCCTCCCAATGTTGTTTGGTGCAACTCCTGCAGCAAATCAAGCAACTCTGCGTCTTGTGCTGATATCAGGAGCAAAGCAGGCACAAGCTCAGCAACTCCAATTGGAAACTCGGGAAAGAACAGGGATCAGAGTGGAATGGCCGAACAAAAACATAGCGAGGACATAGCTCTGAAGCAGGCTGCTCCCATCAAGCCACACCTTCTGCTGCAAAGGGAAGCCACGGTTCAGAAAGAAAACTTGGCTCAATGGCAGCCAGCTCTCCTGGAACCGCTGCTGGCCATAATTGGCCGCCTTGAGGTTTGCCTGCTGCTTCCGCTCCTGCAGACAGCCAACCGTGATCAGCAGACAGTCCCCTTTGACAAGGCGTCTGGCTTTTTAGGCAGCTCTTCGGCCAACAGCCACGGGCCAACAGCGGCGGGCCAACGTCTCGCAAGCTACTCGTTCGCGGCGTGCCAATCTTCCAGGAAAAGCCCAAGCCCCTACCCTATTGTAGGATGCTTGGATGGTTGAACGTCAGAGAGTCAGAGACCCAGACTTTTTTTGCAGATGCACGCTCCTTTGCCTGCAGCCCAAATTGAACACTTCTTCATCCAAAAAGTACCAAGCAAGCCTGGGAAATATCCACGAAACAAACAATTTGTTTGACATCCAAGCCAGTTCCTGCTGCAAGCTTCACCTAAGCGCCCCCCCCCACCTGCTCGCTCTGCTTCCGCAATGCCATCTGCGCACGCAGTTCTGGATTGTGGTAGCCTTTGTGCTGCGCCAAGTATCAAGTATTGCACAAAAAGGATTGAAGTATAGAAGGTTGAAAAGTAAGTTTGGACTGATCAGGAAGGTAACTAGCTGCTAACTGCAAGAAATGCTCCCTTCGCGGTTCTCCTGTGTGCCTCAAATGCAAAAAATCACTAGCCGCTTACATGTCAAAAGCACTTACATAGACATGAGCCTTTAGCGCAAGGCCCCGCACAGGCCAATATGCGTACAGGAGAGGCCCAACCAATCCAAGTCGCTGAATTTCAGCCGGAGCTTAGGATACTCCTGCTTCGCCAGGAGGTGGATCACCGCCTGTGTGAACATCATCTCTGGCGCGTATGCCTCAAGATTGTGATTCGAAGGTAGGAGGCCAACCCAGCTGTCCCACTGGTGAGGCGGCTGCAGCAGGTTCTTGCCTCAGCTGAAGGTAAAAGCCACTCAGCGAGAGGGGAACAGGTGGTTCTCAACTTCTTGCTCTTGCATGCACAGGTGGTTAGTAGGCTAGAACCGCAAGACAGTGATGGCCAAGTAAGGAACAAGGCAATTCTCACAGAAATGTTTTGACGGTCCGTTGCTGGGAAGCGCTTGCAGGACATGCTTGCTCCATTCTCGCTGGCGCGATGATGCGTCAAAGATTGCTCACATCGGGCCAATGCTGGCATGGATCAACAGCTGGCCAAATTATTGGATAAAGAAAAGTTGTGGCCCTGCTCAGAAGCACCACCCCCATCAACATGCGAAGAGGTACAGCTCCTGCAGCGCCAAGAGCAAAAAGAACATCAGAAACATCACACGTCCCCTTAAGCTAGGCTGCCAATCACTCCCAGCGGCAGCACCATGTGCCACAGCACCGGGTTCCCTCAGGGACCACATGATCTCCGCATGCCATTCACGCCAAGCCCTTGCATCTGTCCCGGCTTTTGCGGCCGAGGCCCCGCTATCACTGCACCCTTGCTCTAGAGGGCAGCATGAGGTGATGTCTTCAAAACATCAGGCGAAGAGAGAGAGAGAGAGAGAGAGAGAGAGAGAGAGAGAGAGTGTGAGAGAGAGAGAGAGAGATTCATTCGCATTGCGGGAGGTGCTAGTCTGCTGGTCTGAGGTAGGTGCAAACAGTGCAAACATATTCACCAAACAAGGGTGGCTGAGGTTAAGGCGTGAATTGTCAATGTTCAAGATGGCTTGGAGCTTACCGTTTTGGGAGTGAAATGGCATCATGCTGGAACCTGAAACTTCCCACTGCTCCAACATAGCTCGTTGTGGAAACGGGTGGGACCCAGGTGAAAGACCCCGAGAGTGTGGAGCTTGCGCTGCCTGGAAAAAAACCCACTTCCGCGCCTGAAGCCAGCCTCTTCCGGACGAAGAGCTTCAGGTTGATCTGCAAGGGGCAGTCCATGAGGTCGATCCCCGTGGACTTCAGGAGGGACGCGCACTCGAAGAGAGCAACGCCCTCGCTGGTTGCCAGCTCGGTGTAGAGCTCATCCGAAGGGAACTGCTTGGAGTCCACGATGGAGATGTTCAAATACGTGGGCTCGCCCTCTGACATCTCACATGGCGCCAGCGCCAGCTGCTCTCCCCCGTGCAGCTTAACATGGGAGAGCGAAGCCAAAGCTGCGGAGAGAATGATGAGAGGCTCTCAGCCGCTCTGCCCCGTCGGCCAAACGGGTTTGGGGGTGCGGGTGGGTGGCTGACCCTCCGGCCAACCAACATGGATGCTGAGAGAGGGGTGCTGGAAGAGCATGATCGAAAAACCAAAACTAAAGTGGGCTCTATGCGTTTCATGTTGGACAGGGTAAATCCCGTGCAACAAGGAAGCGTCAGTCTTGGGGATCCCGCTACTCATTTGGGCCCAGCTTGCAGGTTGCAGTGAGAAAGTCTTCAAGAACGCGTGGCACCATGTTTGATGCTAGCAATCGAGTGGCGAATGTGTCATGTAAACTTGGAAGTTCTGGACATTAAAATGTCATGCTTGAAGCTTGTAAGATGCAACACCGGCAAAACACTGCAACGATTCACAGTCTGAAACGCACGGCCAACGATAGACCAGCATAGACCAGCTGTGCATGCTCTTTGCAGGGCAGCGCCCACGCAATTGTTTGCTTGGCCTGTCAGAGATTGAATGAATGCGAACCGTTCACCATGCATGGCCCATAACGCCTCTTCTGGACAATCTGGAGATTCTGCTTGGCAGACTCCAGCCCCTCCACGTCGCTGGCAATATCCATGGAGGCCTTGCGCTGAAAGCATGAAGGAACGATGCCCATGGCAACTTGGCAGCTCAAGGCCACCCCAGCTTGACTCCTGGCCAAGTTCAAGGGCCGTGTTGACTTGTGAAGCGGTGCCAAGATCCTGATGCAACTTTCAGACATGGTCATAGGTCAAAATCCCGTACCCCAGAAAACATCCCAATCCCCACTAAAATAGACTAAAATGGGTGGTGCACCTGCCCCAAAATGGTACCATTGGTTTTGACCCACAGCCACATGGGTTGCAACGGCAGGATGGCCAGCTGCCGCACAAGGGGCTAGGTCATTCAGTATGCTGCTCTTCTCGAGAAAGTTTGCCTCGGCGTTCTGTTGCTCCTTTCATTTTGATCAGAAGTGGGCAGAGCCCAAGGGATCAGTATCATATCCCAACTGCTCTGCACGACTGCTAATACCTGTTTTCAGGCTTCATGAAGATCAAGGAAGCTCTGTTGTCAAGGCGCTGCTATCCGTCAACGCGTTTTCTTTGGCCCATAAGCAAGAACTGCAGCTCGCATTTACTTGGCATCCGAGGAGCGGTCGTGCACGCGGCTTGCAGGAATCGGCCGGCCTGCTGCTGTCGTATGGGCCTTGTGCCTGCGATCCTGGCCAGTGGAAGGCATGCGGCTGAGCAACATCGCGCAAGATCGGAGAAGCCGTGCACAGTTGCGATGCTCAACACCAGAATTCCGAACAGCCGCCCCTACTACATGCGACACTGAAACATCACTGAATCTGCGCGAGCCGCCTGTGTACGCGGCTGACATGAGAGAAACACAAAGACCAAGAAGCTCCAGCAACTCCCTAATCCAAAAGACGTAGCGCCTTCGACCAGAATCACTTTGGCTTCGAAGTGAGGCTGAGGAACACCCTCGAGAGGAAGAAGGCGAGCCATGGGTAAGATACCCAGACGACATTAGCTCAGAAAAGAAAGCCCATTCGTTTCAAAGCTCCGTGGACACAATGGACCCACAAAACAACATGCCGCTGCCATGTCGGCACTGCCAAATTGTGAGGGCAAGAAACTGAACCACAAACACACACCAAGGTTCTTCCCCCGAGAATTCCGCCGGAAAAACCCGGACCGCTCCGGTGGCTCCCCGTCTTGTTCTTTTTTTGCGTTTTTTTTTTTTTGGGGGGGGGGGTTTGGGTTCGGTCTCGCCCGCCCACATCCCCGTCCATCCTGAGCGAGGCCGAAGCATTGGCGGACTTCCGGAAAGGCGAGCAGGGCAAGGAGCTGGAGCGGAAGGGGCTCGTGGAGCCCTCGGAGCGAGAGCATGCGCCGGCGCGAAAGCGCGCGCCAGCCGCACCCCTGGGGGTTTCGGGCGGCGGGAAGTGGTTGAGGTGCGCTAAAAAGACACACAATGACACACACACACAAAAAAAACGGGAATGTGGGGCGCCCCCCCCCCAAAAAAAAAAGAAAGAAAGAATCGAAAGAGGAAAAAACGAAAATGTGGTGGGGAGATTCTGAAGGTGATGGTTGGCCAAGGGGAAAACCAGCTTCGGAAAACCTTGGGAGCATCAAGGTTATGGGAAGACAACGACACACTCCCAGTTGATGTGGGCAACGGAGATGACTCAACCAAAATGGGGGCGGGGGGGAATTGTGGAATTGTGCCATCTGCTTTCATATATGCAGCAAGGGTGGCGCATTGTGCATTTAAGCCTGGCTTCTGGCCAGGTCTGGGGCAAACAATTCTTAATACTTGGGCAAAAGCTGCTTGCAATGCTTCCCCAATCAGCATCTCACGCTGCAGCGTGTACTGCACTGCAGCAGGCAACCTGCTAAGGGCTGCCTCACGGGTCAGCGTGCGGGTGCCGATTTCAATGGTCGCCCTTGGACATGTCAAACATGATACTCAACAGGCTGACCAGGGTCCACTACTTTTCCAGGAAGCCTGAAAGAGCCTTGAAGCTTCTTGCACGGGTCTTCCTTCTAAGCTTCCTGCCTTGACTTGTGCGATTTTGCCCAGTGGCTGCCATGACTTTTGGAGCTGCTGCCTTCTAGAGCGCGCTAGTAGCTTCAGAACGCCGCATGAAGCGATTCATTTGGGAGGGCCACGCCGACACGGTCATGACACCAAGGACTCTGGTCTGACTTGCCGAAAAAGCAGGGAAGGAAAGAATAGTGAGTCGCCCCCTGAATTTGGCTCAGGGATCATCCGGACTCCATGCGGAGGAGGATGCCATAGACATGCTCTGCGACGATCGTGCGGGAAGCTGCAGCCGCGGTGATGGCGAAAATGCGCCTCGGATCGCCCAACTCCACCCGCATCAGTCCAGAACATGAATTTGGAATCTCACTATGTGTCTCAAACACCACCACCACCACCACCACCACCACCACCACCACCACCACCACTACCATTACCATTGCCACTACCATTTCCATTACCACTACCACTACCATTACCATTACCACTACCATTACCATTACCACTGCCATTACCATTACCACTACAATTACCATTACCACTACCATTACCACTGCCATTTCCATTACCACTTACCATTACCATTACCAGTTACCATTACCATTGCCAGTACCATTACCACTACCATTACCATTACCACTACCATTACCATTACTACTGCCATTACCATTACCACTACCATTACCATTGCCACTACCATTACCACTGCCATTTCCACTACCACTACCATTACCATTACCATTACCAGTACCATTACCATTGCCAGTACCATCACCACTACCATTACCATTACCACTACCATTACCATTACCACTACCACTACCATTACCACTACCACTACCATTACCATTACCACTACTTCCATCTGCTTTAAGCATTCATGTTCATTCCTGTCGTCATCCTCCCCATCAAACGGCTGGCCGGGCAGGTGATGGGCAGGTGATGTTTTCACAAGCCCGTGCATCCCACTCACCACGAGGCCGTCAATGCCAAGGCACCTGCAAACGACATCCTTCCGAGCCGCGGCGCGGCTAATTTCACTTGCACGAGGGAAGCTGCACTTGGCTCGGGCTGGAGTTGTGTAACGGGTTGGCGGACCTGCAGGTGGTCGGGCTATAGCCTGCCTAGCTTCATACGGCAAATCTCCTGCTTCAAGCCAAACGCTTCGAAAAAGTAACGCGCAAGCACATGTGTAAAGATCCACTCTGTTCAATCAAAGGCCCGCTGATTCCAGCCACATTCATCCAAGCAGTGGCACTTTGCACGATGCAACGCGTGCTAAATGACAGCACGGTTGCTCCATGGCCTGACTTTTTCGAGACGGTAACTTATCCATAGCCCACGTCATCAGGCAAGCACTGCCTCAGCCAGGCGGTGCTTGGGACCCAGGTGCCTCTCCCGAGGTACCTGAAAGTTCCTACCCAGGCTCCGAGGCTGATGGCCGCTGATTCGCTGAGTGCCCGGCACCCACACCGGGAAGTACAGCAGCGACGTGGTATTTCTTGCCTGGCGTCCGCTCACTCGGCAGGAATCAAGGCATGTGCACCTGGCCACCCCAAAGTCTGCTGGTCAGATGTAGTCAGGAGCCATGCTCGGGGCAGAAAACCTGTCAGCAAACCACCTGAGAGCCTGGCCCAAAGCCAAATCCACTGAGGAACGGCATCTGAACCTGCCATATTTGAGCGAATGGGTCGAGAGGCAAGAAGCTTCTGCCATGTTTTCCCACTTTCCCTCCGACTGAAGGGGCAATTCACCCCAAATGACCATTGTTCAGCTACGGCCTGCAAAATAGCGCAGCAACACACATCACTCCTGACGAGTGATTCTCAGTCTGGCCGGCCCTATTGTCGACCTCCCTCCATGTCTCTCACCTGCCATGAGCCAGCTTCGCATCCCGTCCGTGCGCCACCCGCCTGCCGATTGCTCGCGCGCCACTTCCCCAAGGATCTGCGCCACCACCACGCCCACACCGGCACCACGGCCTGTGGCATGCCGATGGCAGGATGGACCTCCTGATACTGTGGATGGACGAAATCCATTTCGCACCACCCTAAAATGATGATTCTCTCTGTACATACTAACAAACGCTGGTTTCCCATGGTTTCAAAGTGGCAGGATTTCGTCCTTCCACAGTATCACTGCAATATGTCCTTGCCGCGTAAGCCCCAACTCCCAACCACCTCCCTAGCCTCGAATGCGCAAAAATGGATTCTGGGATCAGCGTGCTAACCGTTGCTCTTCTGCAACCATCGCCAAGTGGACGCGGCAATGCATTTGTTGGACTGGTCTTCAGACTTCAGCTGGCAAAGCTCTTTGGATAACCGGGCCAGCGCCACCATAGTGGTAGGAGAAGCCACCGGACGTCACAAAGCCGACAAGTGCTCGAATCGCCTCCACCTGTGGCTGGCATTGGCACATGCCAAGCTCAAACAGGCAGCCTATTGTAAGCCACCGGCCTTTGTGACCGCACCCTCTGAACATAAGAATAAAGGAGTACAGGGCACCCCTCCAAAGAGACCGTAGATGAATAGTCTTCCAAAAAGTATGCCCACTCCCAGGTTTGTTTGTGGGTAGTAGTTCATGGCCGCAACTCAACCAAGCCCTACAATACCCATAGGGGATGACTCAGCAGTGCAGAGCTTCTTGCCTTCTCTGCCTCCTTCTGCTGGCGCCGCAGCCTTCCACGCTTCTGGCTGCTATGCCGCGGCTCCTGCGGCACATCTCAATGGTGCATTTGTTCCCTTGCCCAACCCGTGTGCAAGACTTTACCCCCCTTCCACCAGGCACAACCGCATTTGCACACGCAGAGCTGTGCACACTAGCCGCTGCTGGCCAATACGCGACGTGTTCAAATAGAAAGACCTGCTCATGGCCGCAGCGAGCCGCAGGACTGCTCGTTTTTCTGCTTTCGCCCATGCTGCGCGAGCGCTTTCTTCAGGCCGGTCACGCCATGAGCAGCGGCGACGGTGGCGTAGACCCCAGCCTGCCGGAGCCTTGAAGAATGGCCCGGCTGAGGCACATGCCCAGCGAGCGGTGCAGGTCTTGCAACTCCTGCGTGCTGCACTTGGCGCCGGAGGTGGCCTTGGGTCGAGATAGCGACTCGCCCGAGTCAGAAAGTCCAACCCATTTGTCAACCGCAGGGGCTTGCCGATAGTGCCAACATCCCCAAGTTGGTGCCCCGCACGTCAAAAACGTTTCAACCTGGCACCTTGTCCAACAGTTCGTCCAATTCTAAGGATTGGATTGAGACAGAACAAGTCAATTGATCCCAGGCACGTCATTGGCAATCCGCATCAAAGCCAGCACTTCTTCCGGCTCGAAGGGCGAGGGATCTTCATCCAAGGCTGTTGCAAGCTCCTCCTCGCGATGCAACGATCTGATCTGAAATTGGACTGAGTTAGGTGTCCGGGAACCGATTCCATCCGGCTATGGCGAACTCATCCCGTCACTGTTTTTTTTTTTTTTTTAATTAACATGCTGTCCTTGAGCACATGAAGCTGCACGAAGGATGACGCGAACCCATGCGACAGCCTCAGCGAAGCGGCAATCCATTGAATGCAAAAGCAAACTAAAGCCAAGTGTGAAGTAACAGCTCGTGATGAGGCACATGCTACCCGGCAGTGCACTCGAACTCTCGCCAGCCACGATCGCAAACCCATACATAGGCCCATGGTTGCTATGGTTGCTGGTAGCTGGCTTGGTCAGGCTCATTGGTTCTTGGCTGATTGACACCCGCCTCACAGACCAATGGCCCATATTCGCTTTAGAGACCCTACCCCAGCCCATGGCGAGTTTCCAAAACGACCCAATGACCTCGCAGCGTCTCCCTTCCCTGCCAGGCTGCAGCTTCACCAGAACCGGCGCCCACGACGCCGCAGGGCGCTTCGCCTTCTGCAGCGCATGGCAGCGTGCGTACCTTGCGAATCTCGCAACGCCCCCAAGCGCGCCACAAAAGGGGCAGCCCTTGGGCATGTGCACACCAACTCCTCAGAGCCTTCGGGTCCTGACTGGGTTCTCCCGTTTTGCTTCTCGCACGTTGGCAGCTGCACGCTTCGAGGGGATTTTGCCAAAGCGCTGGATGTAGAAGTAGAGCCTCGCGGAAGCTGGCAGCGAAGGCAGGGGCCGTGGCGCTCCCACGGGCACCAGCGAGGCGAGCAGCGCATAGGAAGGGCAATCATCGAAGGACTCCTGGGGAGTCCTAACCTGCAAACCTGCAAGCACGCCTCTCACTTGTCTCCATCTCACGCTTTCCTTGCTGATGGAGACGGCAATAGAGACGGCACGTCCAAGCTAGTGTGGTTCGGGATTTGAAAGCACTTGGCTTCTAAACCCTAACCCTTGCAAACGGCCAGAATGCACTTGACTCGGAACTCCATTTTGAAGCTTGCATTTCCTGCTTTAGTATTGGGTCACATGTGCTTGCTTCGCTCAAAGCATTCAGCGAGAGGTATGGGGCTTGTGCGCATGAACTGTATGCGGGCAACGTCGCTCAAAGAGCAACATGTTGGTTGCTTGTTTTCCCATCAAGCCGTGCCGCATGGCAGCATGCGAACACTCAAGTCGCAAAAGAACACACCAAACACAACAACCACACAAAAGGCACTTGGGAGCTGGCAGCTGGCCAAACCGCCCAAACATCCCAAACGGCTCACAGAAAAGCCGGCAGTCCCTTGGACCCCGCCCACATCCAACTCCTCGAGGTTTGCAGGCGCCAGCTCCTCCAGCAACCGGCCCATGTCCTCCTTCGCCAGCTCATCGCAGAAGTCCGAGAGCCGGGTGATGCGCTCCGCGTCCGCGCCGGGCCTGGACCATGCACCCAGTGTCTGCTGCGTCAAAATGGCCGAAATTCCGACATGCTAGGCCAAAGAGCACATGGAAGTACATGAAATACTTGGAACGTGCGTAACAAAAGTGTGAGGAGAAGAACAGCTCTGTGTGTGTGTGTGTGTGTCTATGTGCTCATGTTCCGCCGAGCGTAGGAAATAGTGCTAAATTAGGGCAGCGCCTGGTGCAATACGGTTACCAGCTCCCGCAATTCCAAAAAACGACACCGTATCCAAAATTGCCAGGCAGCTGCCCATGCAAAACGAACAAGCAAAAGCTCTGGCGCTTCCAAACACAAAGCATCATCCTGCAAGAGGCGGCTAGCAGTGGATCAACTTGTTACCCTTGTCGCTCTTACTTCCAGCACAGAGCAACCCAGCTCCAAGCCGCAAAGTGGCTGTTCTGCAAAAAGTGAGCTGCTAGGCTGGCCAGCTTCCCAGCGAACTCGCTTCGGCCACATCCGAGCTATCAATCACGTCCGAGCCCGCGGATCGCGGGAGTGGGGTCCAACCAGTTCTGATCTGGGCTATGTGTTTTCCCCCCCCCATCCCCCCCTTTTTTTGGCCGAACTTTTCTTCTCAAGTTCCCAGGAAGCCCCAGCCAACCCAAGCCAACCATCTCCAGCCTGCGCTTCATGGCCACCACCGCCCAGCAGGCCCAGGCAATGGCATGCAGCGGCTGGCCCTTGAGGTGCTGGGCTCGGCGCCAGCAGTGCTCGTAGCCCAGCTCGCCTCAGACCCAACCCGTGGGCCTCTTGGATTCCCGCCAAACCGCACGGGAAAAACCGACGACGGGTGCGCGGTTGGTGGTGTCGCGGTGTTGTCACCAGTGTCCAGATGTCCCAGTGTTGTCTCGGCTGTGTTTTTGGTGGCGTTCTGAGCACCATGGAACAATGAGCAATGCGTAAATCACGCAAGCAAAATGACGCCTTGCGATGAGCTTTTGTGGCTGCGAGGCAGAAAGCCCTGTGGGAATTACAGGCCAGCCAATATTGGTGTTGGGGTCTGTGGTTGTATGTTCGGCTTCTCTGTCGGACGCCTGCCATGGGAGAGCACCAAAGCAAAGGGCACTTGGCTTTGCATCTTCGCTTCCAGGCGGCTCATCTCCAGGTCCTCCAGAACACCCAAGGCCTGCCACAGCGCCTGGTCATCCTCCACGGCGCTGGCGCAGTACCTGCCGAACCACAGCCAGCGCTGGGATCTGCCCACCCCAATCAGAACACAAGAGGCGGCACTCGTCGGCCAGGGTCGCCAAGAAGCGCCCGGTTTCAGGAGCGGCGCCAGCCCTCAAATAGTTGAGGCCGTACCTGAGGCTTCAAGGGCCGATTAAACAGCAACGCTGAAGGACTAGCCATAATCCTGTCACTTGGGGGTTGAACTGTCGGGGGCTCTGAACCTCTCCTTGTGGCCTCAGCTTCTCGAAACCGAGGCTCCGCCAGAGCTTCGGCTCGCCGCTGCGCAGATCTTCAGCATAGGCGATGAGGTGCTGGTCCCGCGGGGGCGTCCCCGTCTCCGAGGACAGCGGCAGCCGACCGGCGTAGTACAACAAATCCACCAGGTGCACCATGAAGTACTGCGGGAACCTGGCAATAGGCGGCGACATCCATCCTCTTAACCCGGAACCCGGGTGCAGGACGAAAAAGCGGATGGTATTCATCCTGCCGATACTTGCGCATGGGAAAGCAAGCGGGGGGGAAAGGTGCCCTGCCTTGGTCAGCCTCCCTCGCACCATAGGCATGTTTTGTGCTATCCATTGCTACATGCTTGGCATCCTGTCACCAGTCCAAGCCCGCTACCAGCCAGATTGCAAGAGGTGCCAGGTCATCCAGCAACCCTGCCTGCTCTAGCAGAGCAAAGCGAACAGGAAAGGGCTAATTACATGAACAACCAACTCTGGCATGCAATGGACTTAAGGTTTGTCAAATCTCCGTAAAGGAACTGCAATAGCTGGAGTTCTTGGGCATTGGCCCGCACGCAACCGCCACAGCAAGAAGCAAACCCCCAGCAAAACGCAGTTGTTCACTGTCCAGCCCGAATAAATGACTGGGCAAACTCATGACCAATAAGGATCCACGCGCGACGGCATGTCCAACCACCCTGCGCAGCCGAGCAGCTTCTCCGGCATTGAGGAAAGCAGCTTCAGCAGGCCTGGCACGTCACACTTCAAGGTTGCGATGAAGCCGCGGTCCACATCATCAATGGACTCGTCCTGGTGTCTCCTTGCCGGCACTGTGAACTCACCATGTTCTGGCGTCAAAGCTAAGAGGCGCGCAGAATTCGCCCAAGAGATTTGCTTGCATTCGGCTTCTGTTCCTACGTTGCTGCGCAGAATCACGCCACTCGCACCCCTCACTCCATCCGTCCTTGCCACAGCTAGAAGCAAATCCCCAAGCTCGGAGCGCCGCAGGTCGGGGAAGACCCAGGCATGAGTGAAGACGAGGTCTTCCACCCAAGAGCGAGCGAACTTGCAGGCAACGTCCTCAACATTTCCACTGGACAACCGCTTTGGTCGTTTTCACTGTCCAATGTTAACTCAGACAGGGATCCGCAAGGGGGCTGATATTGGCCCTCTGAAGGGGACAGCATGAATGCCACAACAAATGTCACACTCCCTGAAGGGATAAAAACCTTCAGCCATGAAAACATGTGTTTAAACAAAGCAGATCTCCGAGTGAATTGGTATGGGGCCACAAGGCCCAACGCAACAATTGCTTGTGGGGCAAGCCAAACACTCCTGCGCATGTCAATTCTAAACCTAGAAGTCAGCACCCCACTTGCTTACCAGCAATGAACCAGGGCTGGTGCTGAATGGGACAGGTGCTTTCCCTGCTTGCTGTGCCTGATTCCGTTGCTTTTCCGACCCCACGCTCCACTGTGACCAGGAGAAATTGCCGGTAAGGCCGAGTCGTCAGAGCCAACGCCTACCTGACCGTCCTTGTTGGCTTCGAAGTCCGCCTGGCTGCAGCCCGCGTAAATCCGGAGAAGCTGGTGCAAGGGGTGGGCATCCTGCAGATTCGGCTTGAAAGTCACGAGACTTGCAAGCCGAGGCATTGGGCGCAGCGTGTGTCACCATGTAGTTCCAGTCAACCAATGTTTCCAGAGCCTTCTTTGAACCCGAATAAGGCCTCACCAAGACATCCATCTGCTCCCGCGTTCGTCACTTCGAAACGTCTTCCGCGGTTGGTTTGTCTGCCCGCTGTCCAACCGCTGCCAAGCACCATCAATGGACCCAAAGCACAAAGCAGCTGTCCTGCCTGAGCCTAACCAAACGAACATCCAAGGGAATAAATGTTCGACGTTGGCATGCCTGGTTCGCCTATATCCATCCACACCGGTTCCACTGTGTTTTTTTTTTTTTGGGTGTCAGCCACTCTGCCCTCTGCATGGTTTTGAAAGAAACCGATGCGTATCATTCCGGTTCTCCAAATTATCTCAAGGATTCCATCTTTCCAAACCTGCGT